>CM022477.1:1234885-1257385 GCA_011952105.1 Coreoperca whiteheadi
CCCCCCCCCCCCCCACCCCGTGTTGGGTCAGTTCACCGCCCACTGACGGACTCCTCTGCAGCTGCAGCGACAGTTGTTTTTCTCAGACAGACGGCAACAGGTTGAACCAGGATGAGATGTGTGTGTGTGGTCACATGCGTCAGTGTGTCGTTCGAGAGGACAAATGATGCATTTGGTTGTTTCATTTGGAGGAATAAATGCGCCGTTTGTGGGTGTCCTCTAGGAATGTAGGGATCAGATATATGACGTGGCAACACTGTGGCGAGGGTTTGGTTCTGTTTAGGCACGCAAACACATCTCGCTTAGGTTTAGAGAAACGTCGTGGCTCGGGTTAAAATAAGTACTGAGCTCGGGTCCAAAGAAACCATCGGAAACAGGAAGTGAACAGCGGCCTCTGGTGTTTGTCGCACAGACTGTATGTAAAGATGGACGCCAAGTCTGCACTTCCTCCTGCCATCCTGCACCGGGGGGATCGGGGTCAGAGCCGCAGTATCGAGGCCCCGCCCACGCACCCAGCCTCAGCTGTCAATCATGACGTGAAACCCCCTTTTTATAGCATCAAATAACTCGTTTAACCCACGGCTACCAACGTCAGCGTGATGAGAACGACCTGAACTGACCACGAGAAACATTTATTTGACGTCTGCTTTGAGTTTTTATGGAGGGGGTGGGGTTTATGACAATATATACACTTTTGGGGAGCTGTCATGTCGTCCATCTTTATATACAGATTGTGGTCCGCCATAAAAATGTCACATGACTTCTTTTATTCCCGCCGTAATCACTGCGAGCGCCGCTGTCGGGTGAACGGCTCGGTCTGGTTGTGTCGTGTGATTGGAAGGACCCGAGTTAGCCGTCTGTCCTCTCTGCAGTGAACATGCTCATTGTTACATAAGACGAACGAGACACGGCGAGCGGCGCTGTGAAGTGTGTTGGCGTGGAGCGAGTGTGGGCGAGAGCGGAGGATGTCGGTCTGTGGGAGAGAGAGCGAGAGAGCGAGAGCAAAGCCTCTGCGGAGCTGGGAGACTCAAGTTTCATTATTTCTGACATTCTCAGTTGGAAATATTAAAACTACAAGCGGATCTGGTTCTTTTCCGACAGGAAGTGACGCGTTTCTCTTTGCTCCTGATTTCCAAACACGAGTTGAGCGTCAAGAAAGATGCAGAACATTGAAGTCTTGTTCATTTTCAGAGTCATGTTGGAACAGCAGCAACGCCAATGTTTCTGGCGCCTACATTACCCACAATGCAACCGGGCCGCAGAAAGTTGGGTGGGCGTGTTGTGCTAGCGGCGGCCAATGCAGCCTGGATCCTGCCGAGGTCTGCGAGCTCGCTGCTTTCTAACTCCACACCAACACACACTCGGAGCCTTCGGCTTCAGCCGACGCCGACTCAAGTGACATCACCTGAGGACGCCCGTCAGACTGCACGCAGCTCCCTGCGGAGACGCTGAAGGCTTCATGGGATAACAAAGTGATGTTCGCAGGCTCACTGACATGAAAGAAAAGTTGATTTGTCTCTCTCTCCTCCATGTTTTCAGTCGCAGAGCACTCTGCGCTCCTATTGGTCGACAGCATCCAGCGTGTGGTGCACGCTGTCAAACCCAGCGAGGCGCTGTCTTTGTGTCTGGGCGTCGGCTTTCTTTCACTAGCTACGTGGAATAAAAGCAGCCTCGCGCCATCGTTCCCCGTTGATTGATGGCGCCGCGTATTCGTTATGTCTGCTGGAATACGTGTTTGTAGTATTTGTCTTGTTGTTTGGTTGAATACTGTGTTTTTTGTTGTGTGTGTAAAACCGCGTGTGTGTTGCGACGCAAGACAAGATCTTCTGGTAATAAAGTGAAATAGGCCCCACGTCTGTCGGGTCAGCTTAATGTCTGCCTGAGGTCACGTGGTCGGCGTCGCACCTGCTGGTTGATGCTGCCGACGGCAGCAGAGAGTCGACCTGCTGCAGCAGCTGATTCACATGCAAACAGCAGCTGGTGTCTAATCGGGAACCCAAACCGGCCCCTGAAACTGCTTCAGGCCGAACAGCCTCGCTGTGCGTGTGTGCGTGTTTCCTCTCTGCAGGTCAAAACTTAGATCCATGCAACAAGCGAGGCATCGAAGCCGTCAGACGTGGAGGGGGAGAGTCCCCGGGAGAGCGGCTGAAGGTCATGAAGACGAGACCTGGAAACACATGTTTGTCCAAAAGATTCCTCCCTCTAAACTTTGACTTCGCTGCGTGATAAAAGCCAGTTTTTCTGTCACGGTGTCTGACAGAAACGTCCCTCCGCTGCAGGCTGTAAAGAGACGGTGGCGATGATGAGGAGTTGTTGTGCGAGACAGGAAGTGTTCTGTTCCACTTTATGAGAGTGTCGCTTCAGCTTGCAGCGTCTTCAGCGCGCTAACACGTCGTCTCATGATGTGCCGGACTGTGCCGCCGCCACTCTCCGCCTTCTCGATTTAGAGTCACGATACTCAGGGAGCTTTGGAGCAGCTGGCAGGTGGACGCTGATACCTTCAGCTGACATTATTCATTCACAGAGATCCGTTTGAATCTGTGACAGCATTAGTTCATCTTTGCACCTCTGCTCTGATAAATCACTGCGACGCGACCGTACGATTCGATCGATCAGTCGGCTGCAGAAACAGACGGGTCCTGACTCGCCTCATCGTGTTGTCAACGTATTCCTCTTTTTGAAGTCTCTGAGGCTGTTTTTTTTTTTTATTAATTTAACAGCAGAGCAGCCTTTTGTTATTCTTGACAGATATTTGAATAAATTATTGATTATTTCATCTGGTGTTTACACACACGAAGATGAAAACTGGCCAACAGATTTGGGACAAACATCAAACCTCCTTCACAGACATTTAAAGCCTTTTCCAGGCCTTGAATCCAAATGGTTTAGGGTCTTTACAGACTTTGTAAGGACCTTGACCAGCTGTGTTTCCTGCTGAAGGGCCCTGGAGCAGGACAACAGGTCTCGGTGGACCTGATGCAGACTGCAGAGACCGAGGGCTTCAGCCTGAGGAGGACGTGAAGTTAAAAACACTTTGTACTGAATAACTACAACGCACTCTTCTACAAATTCCTTTTCCACATACAGTATACTGTACATACAGCAGCGGGGGGACGTAACTTACACCATCTGTCCTTTACACAAAACCGTCCTCGTTAGTTTTAAACGCCCCGGAGTCGATGGTGGTCTTTCATTTTGGAGGAAACTGAGATGTAATTCAGCGGAATGAATAAAACTGTGGATTATTCTCGTCGTCAATTTACTGCAAGTGTGTGTGTGTCTGTGTGTGTGTGTGTCTGTGTGTGTGTGTGTGTCTGTGTGTGTGTGTGTCTGTGTGTCTGTGTGTGTGTGTGTGTGTGTGTGTGTCTGTGTGTGTGTGTCTGTGTGTGTGTGTGTGTGTGTCTGTGTGTGTGTGTGTGTGTGTGTGTCTGTGTGTGTGTGTGTGTGTGTGTGTGTGTCCTGCTTTCATGCAAGACAGAATTCAATTAGGAGATGATGTGGTTCCACAGAGTCTCCAGTTTGGATTTGACAGTGTTTTATTCATGCAATCAATTTACTGCTCATCACACACACACACACACACACACACACACACACACACACACACACACACACACACACACACACACACACGCAGTCCTGTTTCCATCACTTTCTGGGACATTACATTGACTTACAGTCGTTCCCTGGAGACTCACCCTGACCATAACCAAGTCTCCTAAAGTCTAAAATTGAATGATCTACGTTACGGGGACTTGCATAAGGAAGATAAGTCCCCACAATGTTGCTGTGTAAACAGATTTATGTCCCCACAACATTAGTAAATACCCACACACGCACCTGATTGTTTCCTTTGTGTCTCGACTTGTACACATTCATTCACACGATCCATTAACCTGTTTATGTGAAACACAGCTGGTTCCTGCCGGAGAGATGCATGCTGGGTAAACATTGCATCACCTCGTAAAAAGTAGAAAAAAATCATTCTTGGTGTTTGGCGCGCTACAGTCTGAAGCTCTAAGGCTTTTCAGAGCTGCCGAGCAAGTGGACCTGTGACCTCGGGTTATTTTGCTACACACATTTCAGCAGTTTCCAAAGAGCTCCGTCTCCATGACAACAGAGCAAACTCGGTGTGAGACGGGGTTAGTCAGTCTGGCCTCCGCCACCGAAGGAGAGGCACGAACTTTCCCACTCGAACCTTTCCCTGTGTCACTGTTCCTGTGACTCCTGCCGGTCACAGTGACCTGGTGGCCTCCGACGCGGAGCCACGACGTCACTGCGTATGTGTCGACGCTAACCCTTTTACTGAAGTGCTATGTTGAGTGCAGGACCTTTACTCGTGACAGAGTATTTCTGCGCCGTGGCGTCTCTGTTATTACTTTAGGAAAAGCTCGTTGTGCTGCGTCCACCACTGGCACTGAGGCGGAAACCGAAAACATCTACACAAAAGAGCCTGAAAGAGATCTGAGGGGGAGCGTTATCGTGAAGTCGTGCTCTCACATGTGAACATCCTGATTTGAGATTTTTTTAAAAAGAACTCCACAGCCCTGCGGAGGCCTCTAGCCTGCAGGAAGAACAAACGGACGCAGAAAAACTGTACAAGTAACAAATTCCAATCTCTGGGAAAAGAAAGGCATTTTGTACAACGCTGATATTTTCAGAATAAAGTGCACGAGGCTGCTTAAAAAAACCTCCAATCATACATGAAGTCATATTTAGGCCGAGAGTCGGGGTCCTGGTGAGTTATAAGGGGGATTGTCAGGCTATAAAACAGGATTTTGTATAAAGTTTGAGTGTACAGACTGTGTGGGTGTTTGTTCTTCCTCAGGTCACACACACCTGGATGTGAAAATATGTATATACATCCTCCTCCTCAGTGTGCGCGTGTGTGTGTGTGTGTGTGTGTGTGTGTGTGTGCGTGTGTGTGTGTGTGTGTGTGATGTCGCAGCTCCGAATGACAACAATGTTCCTGCTGGAGGCAGAAACAAGAAAACTTCGGGAACATCAGAGGCACAACTCACAGGCTGCTGTATGGCATGAATATATTCTGACTAACGCTGCGTTCAGACTCGTGTCCTCAAAAAACCCAACTTTTAAGTACGGCACGCCGTGACCCGTCTTTAACCCAACACACGTCTCTAATTCACACGTCAAATTCAGCGAATGTCTCCTCGCAGTGCGCTAGCTGTCCGAATAAACGAACTCCGCTGTTTGTACTCAGCCCTGGCTCTGTAAATGGGAGACTGAACAGAGCGGCTCTATTTCAGCCAATCAGCAACAGGTGGCGTTCGTGCACGACGGGCAGCGGGAGCGTCAGGGACGGTGAATCTGGCACACGCTAACGTGTAGTCGAGTTGTCGACGAGGAGAGGCGGCCGAGAGGCAGCCAAAGAGGAGACGGTCAGAAGAACAGAAAGGAAGTTTTACGACCACACGGGGATCTCCAACGGCGGGGGCGCGTCCGAGAGCTGGAAGACGGATGGCGAGGTCGCCCTGCTCTTGCATGACAGGCGCGTAACATCAGTGTTGCCGTGGTGCGCAGAAGCAGTAATGTTTGCAGCCGTCCGACACCGAGTTGAACCTGACTCAACTTGCGCCGCAAGGAAACGTGACGTCATCCTGCGAGACGCTGCATTGGCCAATCACATAAATGACGTGTTCCTGTCGATGACTTTGAGTATTTCTACAGTTTACGTCTCGGCCGATGAACTGAAAGATAAAATAACCCGATAGCCCTTCAGATTCATGGGTCTGTTACTCAAACTGCACTTCCTGTCCCAGCGGCACCCGAAGCAGCGCGGAGCCTCCGGCTTCGTAAACGCACAGCGAGACGGCAGGGAACGCACACGCTGCACATCCATACATTGCTAAGTAGCTTGCTGAAGGTGGGTGCCAAACATTCAGACATTACACGCTGGAAGATAAACCGACTGATGTCACTGCTTTCCGTTGGTTTGTTTCAGCTCGTAATGAAGAGGTTTTATTCTCGTTCATATCAGCAAGGAGAGCCACTGCACGTACTCACGCTGCTTCTTTAGCTTGTCACACACACACACACACACACGCACACACACACACACACACACACACACACACACACACACACACACACACACACACACACACCTGCAGACTCACACTTTATTCCAGTAAAGCAGCATTTGCCTGCTTCTCCAGAAGTCACCTGATGTTGTCATGGGCTAATTAGCATATCAAACACATTGATATGCAGTGTGTGTGTGTGTGTGTGTGTGTGATTATCAGAGCTCTCTGGATTAGTTTAGCGTGCGGCTGAAAGCTGCTCTGATTTGTCAGCAGACTCTGTGGGAGTCACATGAACGTTGTTCCTCTCCGTCGGGAAAAGTCGGATTTGTCACCTTCTGCTTCTGACAAATGAGCGCTAAATGCTGTCGAGGTGTGTGTGTGTGTGTGTGTGTGTGTGTATTACTGAAGTGACTGAAGCCTCGACTGCAGAAAAACCCGACTGTGGGTCTGTCACACGGATGTGGTCTGTTCAGAGCTCTGATTAAATCTAAACCCGTGATCTGTTATCTGCATTTCTAGCCTGGATCGGATTAAAGCTCGCGTTAATGCAGCAGAACACGTCACAGATTTCAGACTGTGATCAGATTCCTGCACCTGCAACGTGTGGCTCGCGTCGGGATCCGATCTCAGGCTGCCCCCCACCTTCTTGGTGGAGTCTGTTGTGGCTGTATGCAGCGTGGGGGGAGTCTGCAGACACTGCTCAGGGCTGGAAACTCCTGCTGCATTTTTGGGTTAAAATAATCATGTAGCTGTTTTTGTGAACAGATAATTCTCATCCATCGAAGATGAAGCGGTGACAGCCAGAACTCTTTGTAAAGACAGAAGTAAAACATTATTTATTAAGGTTAAAGGTCGAGTTTTGACATTGGAGGAGCAGTTTGAAGGTTTTGGCATCATTGATCAGGTCTCTGTGAAGTATATAATTATAATTATAGCTGACTGTTGGGTTAGTGGATTGTTTTGCAGCAATTTATGTGGCGTTATCATGGAAAGCATGATAACCAATTTCAATCCTGATTAATTATTTGTCGGGTTATTAAAAAAATGAACATTCATGTCCACTTGTTTGTTTTTTAGTTGAAGAACGGTGTTTGATGAGGCCGCGTCACGCAGTAAGGCTCCCTTTTAAAAGCAGAACGTGAACAGTGCTGGACACAGATAGGTGTTACACACACACACACAGTCAGCTGTCAACAGATTGTGGCTCAGCGCCGCTCACCCACCTTCCTGCAGAGAGAGGGTGGAGCTGTGTGTGTGTGAGTGTAACGATGCTCCATCATCATCATCATCAGGTTACGTAACTGTAGCTCTTGACCACCATTACCCCCTTCGTTACTGTCAAACATAATTCAGTTTATATATCCGTGTGTGTGTGTGTGTGTGTGTGTGTGTGTGTGTGTGTGTCGGCGTCCAGCCGGCGCCCGGTGACTCACGGCAGACTGACAGCAGCACTGATCAACTACAGCCAGAGATCAGAGGAGGCGGCCACAGATCAATAACCGCTACTAACCGTCTGCATGTGTGTGTGTGTGTGTGTGTGAAATCTGCCTCTCCTTTTGTTTTCTTCACTGAAAAACAAACAAAAGAAACCCTGTACGCAGTTTCCCCACTGGATCTAAAGCTTACAGCAACACAAAGCTGTATCTATATCGCACTCCACGACGGACGACAGGTATGACTACGAGGAGGAACACAGAGGGTAACACGGAACACGCAGGTGGATGGTGAAAGGAAAGAACGAGGATCACAGAAGCAGAGCTGAACGAGCGCCACACCAATAAAAAGACGGGCAGCCCAGATCAGATCTGGAAATGCTTTCAGCTAAAAATGCGTTGTTTGATTCAGGGGGAGCCGCAGGCCCCGGGGCCCTGACGGCCCTCTCGATCTTCCTCTGGACGCCGGAGGAGACCAGAGAGCCCTGCCAGCAGGCCACCAGATGGCTCACGAGGAGTTAAAATATCTGAAATGGAATCCGGCCTTTAATGTGATCAATACAATCTTAAATCAGCCCTTAAACGAGCGGGCGTGCTGTGATCACATTTCCTAGTTGTAGTTCAGAATCTGCTGCCTCCTCAGCTGCTTTCTGATTGAGGCAAGTGGAAAGGCTGTTGCAGTATGTTGTACAGGATCTGCCTCTCTGAGATTTGGGATACTCCGTGTTTTGGCAATATTGCCAAGGTGGTAAAAGCAGGACTGGGCAGGCGTACAGAAACGTTGCTATCGAACAAGACGCCCGGACGTGATCTCAACTGGGTTTCCGGTTTCCGCCCGTAAAGGTGGGAAAAAAAGAAACGCACGTGTTTAAAAAAAGCTGTGACGCCGTAACATTCGCAGCAGGACCAAAGGCTCCTCTCGCACTCAGCACACTGATCTCAGGCGGTAGTCCAGTAATCTGCTGGTTACTCACAAGTTTGTTTAAAACAAACGTTCACCAGTAATCACTTACATTTACATTTAGTCATTTAGCAGACGCTTTTATCCAAAGCGACTTACATATGAGAACATTCACAAACCGAAGGCGCAGCTTCGGGAGCATTTTGGGGTTCAGTATCTTGCTCAAGGATGCTTCGGCGCATGGCTGGGGGATCGAACCACCAACCTTCCGATTGGGAGGCAACCGTTCTGCCACCAAGCCACGGCCGCCTTCATGTATTCGCCACCTTCATGTATTCGCCGAGCTGCTCGCCTTCTAACCAACACACCGAGACACAGCCACATTGGCCCCGTCCTCTGGTCCCCCCTCCGGCGCCCAGTTCCTTACCGTGTTGCTTTTAAAATTGTAATGTTTGCTTTCAAAGCCTCGCGTCATGAGGCTAGCTGTTCCGAGGTGCGGGAACAAGCAGTGGGGCGATCGTTCATTTTACTGTCGCTGCTCCCAAACTCTGGGACCCTTTACCTGCAGACCTGCGGGTTCTCACAGACCTGGTCCTGGTCAAGTCCAGGCTACAGACGCACTTATTCAGACTGGCTTTGAACACTCTGTAGTACCGTGTCACTGTCAGATTTATAGCTTTGCTTTGTGTTTTATTGTGTCATTTTTCACCTTTGGCTATTGTTTAACGCATTTTTATGTTTTATGCTGCAGATGTCGTTCTGTTTTAAATGTAAAGCACCTTGGTCCTCCCTTTGGTTGTTGGAAGGTGCTGTACAAATAAAGACTGATTGATTGATTCGTTGCGTCATCCGGCTGCAGATGGCCGTTTGAGGGGTAAAAGTTGGTAATGTGGCTTTAAACCGAGGCGTCCGTGTTTGTTTGCCTGTTCGGGCACCTGCGTATGACGTGGTCGGATCCGTTGGGGTCTTCAGATGTGGACGTAAAGTCAAAGTGTGGCGATTAAAAAGACTCCGCTGTGACTCGAACGCAGCGCTAAGCTCCAGTGTTCACCAATGGCTTCTGCACTTACATTGGGTTAGGGTAATTGCTAGACCGCCACCTAAACGCTGTTTACCCCCCCCGGGACAGTTCAGGTCCTCTGAGTCTGGTTAGATCTCCGCTCTGTGATCACCATCACTGGGCTCTAATAACGGAGCTGAATCCACGATGTCTTTTTCAAACATTTCTGTTTCTGTTGCAGCGACTAAAGGTCAGTGATAAATAAATACAATGTCGACGTGCCGTCAGTCCCGAGCTGCTGATGAAATCATTATTTTATGATGATCGTCGCCGCAGCTGGACTGTTTAAAACGAGTGATCAGATCGGCTCTATCACTATCCTGCAAAAGCTCTGGTTTTGGGTGAGAAAAATATGCCTTTTATAAATTTTACCGGCTTAATGTGGACGTGCTGCAACCAGAGGAGCCAGAAGGGTCCCCGTTC
This sequence comes from Coreoperca whiteheadi, assembly GCA_011952105.1. Classification (NCBI taxonomy): domain Eukaryota; kingdom Metazoa; phylum Chordata; class Actinopteri; order Centrarchiformes; family Sinipercidae; genus Coreoperca; species Coreoperca whiteheadi. The sequence goes on from CM022477.1 coordinate 1,244,747, forward strand.
GTTCCTCAGGGAGAAGTCCAGACACCAGCGTTTACAGAGACTTCAGTCGCCGCCGAACCATCAACTCGAGCTTTTTACTCAAAGTGTAAAAGTGCTGGTTTCAAAACTACTTAAAAGTATAAAAGCAAAAGTAATGTCAGGAAAAAAATGCCATCGAGGACAAAAGCTGAGGGGCCACAGGGGCCCATAGTGCACTCCCCACCTCCTCAAACACACACACGCTTCTAAAGGCCATAATGACTGTAATGTTATGTTAAAATAATGTAATGTTCATGTTGAAGCTGTATGCGTGCATGTGAGGACGTCTCCGCACTCGGCTCCACGACCGGCGCCGGCTGCGTCCCTGCTGGAGCGGGACGGGATCTGAGTCGCGGGCAGCTGCGATGGATTGTATGAACCAATAGGCTGTCGGAGCGGTACATGTTTATACTTCTCATCCAACCACAGTCACATTCGCTCCGTCCGGATGGCGTCATTCACCTGGAGGGGTTTTATTTCTTTTTAACACAAGCTGGGATGAAACCGCAGACGCGAGGCTGTCTTTAATATGTAAGGGGCAGAAAGCACAGATAATGAGTAGAAGTAAGAAGTCAGCTGAAAAATAATCACTCCAGTAAAGTATATCCATCCATCCATCCATTTTCTACCGCTTATCCGGGGCCGGGTCGCGGGGGCAGCAGTCTAAGCAGAGACGCCCAGACTTCCCTCTCCCCAGACACTTCCTCCAGCTCTTCCGGGGGAATACCGAGGCGTTCCCAGGCCAGCCGAGAGACGTAGTCCCTCCAGAATGTCCTAGGTCTTCCCCGGGGCCTCCTCCCGGTCAGACATGCCCGAAACACCTCCCCAGGGAGGCGTCCAGGAGGCATCCGGGACAGATGCCCGAGCCCCCTCAGCTGACTCCTCTCGATGTGGAGGAGCAGCGGCTCTACTCTGAGCTCCTCCCGAGTGACCGAGCTCCTCACCCTGTCTCTAAGGGAGCGCCCAGCCACCCAGCGGAGGAAACTCATCTCGGCCGCCTGTATCCGGGATCTTGTCCTTTCGGTCATGACCCAAGGCTCATGACCACAGGTGAGAGTAGGAACGTAGATCGACTGGTAAACAGAGAGCTTTGCCTTGCAGCTCAGCTCCTTCTTCACCACGACAGACCGGTACATCGACCACATCACTGCAGAGGATGCACCGATCCGCCTGTCGATCTCCCGCTCCGTCCTTCCCTCACTCGTGAACAAGACCCCAAGATACTTAAACTCCTCCACTTGGGCCAGCAGCTCTCCACCAACCTGAAGGGGACAAGCCACCCTTTTCCGGCTGAGAACCATGGCCTCGGACTTGGAGGTGCTGATTCTCATCCCCGCCGCTTCACACTCGGCTGCAAACCGTCCCAGTGCACGCTGAAGGTCCTGATTTGAAGAAGCCAACAGAACAACATCATCTGCAAAAAGCAGAGACAAAATCCTGTGGTTCCCAAACCAGACTCCTTCCGGCCCCCGACTGCGCCTAGAAATCCTGTCCATATAAACAATGAACAGGACCGGTGACAAAGGGCAGCCCTGCCGGAGTCCAACATGCACCGGGAACAGATCTGACTTACTGCCGGCAATGCGAACCAAACTCCTGCTCCGGTCATATAGGGACCGGACAGCCCTTAGCAGAGGGCCCCGGACCCCATACTCCCAGAGCACCCCCCACAAGTTGCCGCGAGGGACACAGTCGAATGACCTTCTCCAGATCCACAAAGCACATGTGGACTGGTTGGGCAAACTCCCATGAACCCTCCAGCAACCTGGAGAGGGTATAGAGATGGTCCAGTGTTCCACGACCGGGACGAAAACCGCATTGTTCCTCCTGAATCCGAGGTTCGACTATCGACCAAATCTCCTCTCCAGTACCCTGGCATAGACTTTTCCGGGGAGGCTGAGGAGTGTGATCCCCCTGTAGTTGGAACACACCCTCTGGTCCCCCTTTTTAAACAGAGGGACCACCACCCCAGTCTGCCAGTCCAGGGTCACTGTCCCCAGCTGCCACGCGATGTTGCAGAGGCGTGTCAACCAAGACAGCCCCACAACATCCAGAGACTTGAGGTACTCAGGGCGGATCTCATCCACCCCCAGTGCCTTGCCACCGAGGAGCTTCACAACTACCTCAGTAACCTCAGCCCGGGAGATCGACGAGTCCGCAACCGAGCCCTCAGCCTCTGCTTCCGCAATGGAAGACATGCCGATGGGGTTGAGGAGATCCTCGAAGTACTCCTTCCACCGTCCAAGGATGTCCGCAGTCGAAGTCAGCAGATTCCCACCCCCACTGTAAACAGTGTGTGCAGGGCACTGCTTCCCCCTCCTGAGGCGCCGGATGGTTTGCCAGAATTTCTTCGAGGCCGACCGATAGTCCTTCTCCATGGCCTCACCGAACTCCTCGCCCCGGGTTTTTGCCTCTGCAACCACCCGGGGCGAGGCTCGCTTGGCCCTCCTCTGCCTCTGGTGTTCCCCGAGCCAGCCAGGCTCGATAGGACTCCTTCTTCAGCTTGACGGCATCCCTTACTTCCGGGGTCCACCACCGGGTTTGGGGATTACCGCCACGACAGGCACCGGAGACCCTGCGGCCACAGCTCCGAGCGGCCGCTTCGACAATAGAGGTGGAGAACATGGTCCACTCGGACTCAATGTCTCCAGCCTCCCTCGGGATCTGGTTGAAGCTCTGCCGGAGGTGGGAGTTGAAGATCTCTCTGGCTGGAGACTCTGGCTGGAAACGTTCCCAGCAGACCCTCACAGTACGTTTGGGTCTGCCAAGTCTGTCCAACTTCCTCCCCCGCCATCGGATCCAACTCACCACCAGGTGGTGATCAGTTGACAGCTCCGCCCCTCTCTTCACCCGAGTGTCCAAGACATACGGCCGGAGGTCAGATGAAACAACCACAAAGTCGATCATCGACCTCCGACCTAGGGTGTCCTGTTGCCACGTGCACTGATGGACATGCTTGAACATGGTGTTCGTTATGGACAAACCGTGACTAGCAAAGAAGTCCAATAACAGAACACCACTCGGATTCAGGTCAGGGGGACCGTTCCTCCCAATCATGCCCCTCCAGGTATCACTGTCGCTGCCCACGTGAGCGTTGAAGTCCCCCAGTAGAACAACGGAGTCCCCGGTCGGAGCACTTTCCAGCACCCCTCCCAGAGACGCCAAGAAGGTCGGGTACTCTACACTGCCATTTGGCCCGTAAGCACAAATAACAGTGAGAGACCTATCCCCAACCTGAAGGCGCAGGGAAACGACCCTCTCGTTCACCGGGGTGAACTCCAACACATGGCGGCTGAGCTGGGGGGCTATGAACAAGCCCACACCAGCTCGTCGCCTCTAAACGCGGTAACTCCAGAGTAGTAGAGAGTCCAGCCTCTCTTGAGGAGTTGGGTTCCAGAGTCCAAGCTGTGCGTGGAGGCGAGCCCGACTATCACTAGTCGGTATCTCTCAACCTCCCGCACCAGCTCAGGCTCCTTCCCTCCCAGCGAGGTGACATTCCATGTCCCTAGAGCCAGATTCCGTGACCGGGGATTGGGTCGCCGAGGCCCCCGCCTTCGACTGCCACCCAATCCACAAAGCACCGGCCCCCTACGGTTCCTCCTGCAGGTGGTGGGCCCACGGGAGATCGGCCCCACGTTGCTCCTTCGGGCCGAGCCCGGCCGGGCCCCCAGTAAAGTATAGACACCCCAAATTTCTACTTAAGTAAGGTAACGGAGTGTTTGTACTTGACTCCTCCGGCTCAAATATCTCAGGACATGCAGATACAAGACGAACGATACAGCCGCAAAGCAGCTGCAGCTGACGGTATATACAGGCCTGGGAACGGACGTTTCATGGCAGGCCATCCAGGCGCCGTTGAGATACGAGGTTGGTGTCTTTGAAGAAATGCGCGCTCGATCGTTTTAGCCAGGCTTCACGGCTTCACGGCTCCTCGGACTCTTCTACTCGCGACATCATGAGGTGAACCACATGTTTGGTTTTTATTAAAAAAACAAATCAATCCATAAAAATATCAGATTGCAATATTCAAATGGTAAACCTCAGCGTGTTAGCGCGGTGATTGTGGGTGCGCTGGTGGTAGCAGTTAGCTCACAGACACGCTGCCCTGGCTGTGGATGCTCAGTCTGGTTTCTGAACACGAACTGTTTATAATGTTTGGTCAAAGTGCTGGACACATTAACGTGTTGACCTGATGGGGGCGCTAGATGGACTACAGTTCATCCTGAGGGGAACGTGGACGGTGAAGCACGTTTCATCCAGCAGCTGCTCAGATGTTTCAGTCTGGACCAGAGTGGAGGACCGACCGACCGACATCATAGATCCGCGCAGTTACTCTGGCTGAAAACCAACAAGTCATTGTAAAAACGTAGACAAAACCACTTTAAACTATATAAGAAATACACGCGCTGTGAAAAACGGCAGCTCTGGTTCTGAAACCTTCGCACTGGACATTTGAACGTCAAGGACTCGACGCAGCCGGACCCAGTGGACCTGCGGCGTGGCCTTTACGCGAACAGGCACCTGAAGCGTTTCCTCCTCGTGTGCTTTGGTGTTTTCAGGTTAACTGTCAATCAGACTGATCATGCCCGAACGTGTCCCCACGCTGAGCACATGGACCGACTGCACCACCGCCACAACACGGCCGCTGAACATGTTTCTAACGAGGGAAAGGGATAGTTGCCGCGGCGATGCCTGACAGCTCGTCAGTAAGTCCTCTCAGGACTGCTGGACGCCGACAGGCAAGGCACTATCGCTGACCCCAGGGGGGGGGGGGGCATGTTAATAAGACCACAAACAACCAGCGAATAAGAAGCAGCAGCCGAACGGAGGGAGCTGCGAGGTCCAGCTGCGCTCCAGACGGGAGGCAGACTGTTCTGCCTAAAGTGGACAGCAACAAGGCTGCAGTGTGTGAGATGTCACAAAGAGGTCAAACAGCTTGTCAAAGTGTCGCAGCAGGAGCCGAACGAGCCGCCAGCAGCTCCCGTGTGCGGCGGACAGACAGCCGCCAGCGGGCCACTGCGACGCTGAAGGGAACTTAGAAACAGGAAGGTTCTCAGGCAGGTTCTGCGGCTACGAGGACCTATGTCCCCCCAGGACTTCTAGGTGGATTCAGGGATGTTCTCTTCATGAGAGAATGGATACAGAATGAAACCCTCGCTCACGCCGAATCTGAGAATGTGTGTGTTTGTGAGTTTTAAAGCCTCCGTGAACGATTTGCACACGTGTATTAAGAGTTAATAAATACTTTTAATAACACTTTATAGATTTTCTGTGTTATCAGTCATGTATTAAAAGTTTAATCAACTCGTTATGTCTGCTACATAACAGCGTGTTAGTGAAATGTTTTATTAATTGAATACATATTGCCTATGAATACTCACTAGTGGAGTTTAAATACAGTTCTACAAGGCACAGGTGATTTCATTGTCCTTGTCGTCACTTGGAGGCTTTTAAAAACAACATTTTGATGAATCACATGTTTTTCCTTTCAGGTTATGAAGATATTTGCTGTGTCTAAAGATTCGGCTTTATCTCAGCTGATGTTGTGGAAGCTGTTCCCTCCATTTTCTCTTCTCTCTCTCTCCCTTCCACACTTCATCTCTCTGTATTTCACCGCTCCGAGTACTTTCTCTGTGTCTCACCTCCCTGTTGATGAGAATCTGTCGAACTGATACGAGGAAGCGTTGGACTGTCGCCGCCTCTCCTCCCTCCATCTGTCTCTCTCGCTCTCCCTTTCACACTTCCTTCCCTCCGTTTTATTCTTTTCTTCTATTTTGGGGGTTGGTTATGATTCTCTGGTGTTGAAATGTTCTTTCTTTTTGCCTCCTGAGCTGCTTCATCTCCATCCTCGCCACAATTTACATTTAAATGTTGCCCAAGCTTTTGATGAATTTCAATCAAAAAAAAAAAAGAAAAAAAGAATCATGTTTCCACCAGCCATCTTTCTGTGGATTGTCTTCCCTTTAATCAGGTCTTGTAGGATCCTGGCGTACTGCTGCAGGTGTCTGTATGTCAAAATGTCTGACACTGATAAAGCTCTGATCAGGAGGGGCTTCGTCATCCTCAACATCATCACAGAGTTTGTCTCATTGACCATGAGGGGTGTAGTCACAAAGACGGGATTGCGGCCGCTGATAGCGCCATCCCTCGCACCCGATATCGTCCCCGTCTCCAGGTCCGATTCACAAAAGAGCGCCAAAGATATCAGGTAAGCAGGTAAAGCTTTGTGTACACAGCACTTTTGAAAAAAACACACACTTACAAATACTTAAACGGCCCAAAACCAAACTGAAACAAACCAACACCTGAAGACAGGGATGGAGATCTAGAAAAAGGCTTGAGGTGGGTTTTTAGGAGCCCCTTAAAGCAGTCCAAAGGTTCAGCAAATAGTTTGGGGGAGGTGGCTCCAGAGGGTCGGGGCTAAAGCAGCGCAGGCACCATCACCTTTTGTTGTCAGGCTGGAGCGCAGCCCGTTCTCCCTCCCAGGGCCGAGGGGAGGCCAGGGGACGTGGGATGCAGAGCGAGTCGTCCGCGCACAGTGGTGGACTTCCACCCAGGAGACCGGGGCTCGTGTCCTGTGTGAGACCGAAACGGAGCGTTGAGTTATTTGAGGCTTCGCGTTACCTTTCCAGGTAGTTTTGTTGCCTAAACCTGACCAGCACCCCGGGGCCACGTGACTCTCGTGCAGACGCTGACGGGTAGCATGAGCGTTAAAATGACGCCCCGTGATGAGAACGGGTTGAAGCCGGGACATCCCGTTCCCCAGGTACTTTTTCTCAAATAACAGCCTAACTATGAAAAAGCCCCCCACATGAAGCGTATTTGGGGGGGGCAGCAAACGCTGCTGCAAGGACCATCGGTGCCCCTCCCCCCTCTATCCCACACACGGTGCCTCAGCAAAGCCACCCGCATCGTAAAGGACCCCCAGGCTGTGAGAGTCCTGACCTCAAATCACCCCACACACCTTACAAAACCCCTTGAAAACATGGACTTTTTCAACTCCCCTAAGAGTGCTACACTTAGGGGGGTGGGCCATACAAACAGCTGTGGTGACACACTCTCTCTATGTGCACGAGACACTTCCTACAATCAATACAACACAAAAAGGCTTGTTTACATGCTCAAGCACGGAAAAATCATCCAGCTGCTCGCCTTACAAAGTTTCCTGTTGCACGCGTACAGTGTTAATGTGAAAGTATTTGTATATTAGACTCTCCCAGTAGATCAGCTGTGTAGAGGTCCATGCTGTCCACGTCTGTGTTTACGTAGCACGGCGAGGCACGCCATGTCGTTCCACCGAATGTCACAACATGTAGCGGACTTGTTCCCAGTCAGCAGGCGTGTTATGGACCCGCTGTGAACGACATCACGCCACAAACACACCCGTCGAGTTTAGCAGCTGGGGTCAAGTGTTAAATGTTCCCAGTGATGTTTGTGCTGAGGTAGCAGATCACATGGCGCGGTTAATAAGCAACGTTCGAGTCGAAAGACGTCAGCTCTTTTTAAAATGCTTGATATGGAAGAACTTTTAATTCTAACTATTCTAACAGTCTAATAACTCCCCCCGCTCTCTCACTCGCTTCTCTCTGCCAGGGCTCTCTTATTTTGTCTGATTTCGCTCAGTGATTGGTATGTGTGTTACTTTAACTCGGCCCCGCTGCTTTCGCTCCTCCCCTGCTGGACTGTTACAGTTCGTGACCACCGTCTCCGTTGTTTCACGGTTTCACTCCCTCAGGGTGAATGTCAGGTGTCGCACTGTCTCTGTGCCGCCTGTGATTGGCTGCAGTCCCTGCTGCCCCGGGCGTGACGCCTCCTTATGAGTGTGCTTCGGCCCCCACCGACTCTCTGAAGACGCTGATTATTTCACTCTAAGTGCGTGTGGCTGTTAGCGCTGGTGTTTGTGAACCTGACCTTGTTTTTCAATGAGGCTCATTTGCAATTTTGCTCCAAATGTGTGCACATTACCTCATTTTAAACATGTGCAAATCGCAGCGGAGCACCGAGACGCTGTTTGCACAGTTAGAGGTGCAGCTCGGCCTTCGCAGGTGCTTTGAGAATTACACGGTTTCTTTTTGTCTTATTCGAGCAGGTTTGGGTTTCGCCCCGCAGTGTGTAGGATTGGATCGCTTCTTTTGAAAATTGATTTATGTAGGTTCGACTCAGGCAGCTTTTCCTCAGGTCTGTTTCAAGGTTTGGACCCGTGGAGACCTCTCACCTGAATATTTTACAGCATTAGAAGAAGAAGCAGCGTCGGCTAGCGATTATTTACCTGGTGGAGCTCCAGGCACCCAACTACAGAACGCTGTTACATTTACTCAACAACTGAGGCAGGAAAGCAAACTCAGCGCCTCAAGGCCTTCTGTTTCTGTGATACAGCAAGGCAAACGTGAAATAGTGCATTTAAAAAGTGGCAACAGCTCCCAGTTTAGCTGCTCTCACCCTCTGGTGGACTGTGGAGCTGCTAATGGCTACTACTGTGCCGAAGTGTGTCCTACGGAGGCCACCGTATAGGGCGGCCATTTCCATAACCGCAGGAAGGAGGACACTCTGCGGCATCTAGAGAGGCAGGAATAGCTGCGCAGGACTCTGGTGAACTCGCAGCTACGGCGTCTAACACAGTTCGGTCCGTCATGTCGACGGTGTCCTGATGCAGCGACTCGGAAACAGCCTCCTCTGTTCAGGCAGGCTGATGTAGAGCTGAGTGCAGCAGCAGAGGCTCAAAGGGGTTCGTTCACTGTGTTATTCAGGACATTTCAGAAAGGTCTCGCAAAGTGCCTGAACACATGACACTTCTGGACTTCTGGAAATAACAGAAATAAACAAATAAATCCACCTTCCAGCTCTTAAAGAAGCAGCGTCTCTGCTGCCTTCTGCCAGAAACCCGAGCTCTTCTGTTCCGGATGAAACGAGGTCTGGCGGTTCGGCGCGTGGAGGCTTGTTAACGTCTTTAACCAACGATGTATCAGATATTTATCTGACGCCGCTTTCAGCCAATCACGTGTTTGGGCGGAGGTCTCACGGCAGCAGACGCTGCGCTGCTGCGTCCCAGCAGAGACTCTAGAGCGGCTTCTTTTAGGCTGAGGCAGACTCCAACAAGGAGGACAGATCAGTCTTAAAATCCGGATGTATGGCCTCCCTAACCCACCGTACGACAGCCAGATGGAAGAAGTTGAATCACGTCCAACCTGCTCATGGATACGCATTTTAAGCGTATAGAGAGATGCCGCATTTCGTGAGTTTTGGACGTGCAGGATGAAGTCAGGTGACCTTCGTCGTCATGGTAACAATATCAAACACGTGGTTAATGCTGTGAAATGGACGCGGGTTGGCTAGGTTTAGGAAAAGATCAAATAGGTAAGTTAGTTAGTGAGTTAACTTAGGAACGCACGTTAAAAGCAGCCAACCGTGACGTTTGGTTTCACAGCGGCCTCTCGTGGTGGAGGTCCAGTGTTGGTGTGACCCAGCCATCCACCCCGACCTCGTCCTGACGCGCACTTTACACGACCTCACCTGACATTCGTACCTCCATAACAGACGCACGGAAAATGCCTCGGCACGTTACAAGTCAGTACAGACTAAATGGCGCGAAATGGGAAAAAAAAAGAAAAGCGCTGTTGTAACACGCGAATTGACTTACAGCCGTGTTGTTCGTTCGCTGTTTGGTGACACCGCGCTGGAAAGTTGGAGCTCAAAGTGCCACAATATTGAAATCACAAGTATTAGAGCTAATTGGATACTTTATTTCATTAAAGAGGGGACCAGAGCGACAAAGATAAAGTTATTGAGTTCCAAAAGGTAAAAGTAGCTTGTGAGTTTCTTCCCGCGGATCAATAAAGTTTTAGCTCATCTCAACTTCTAACAATACATCAGAGTTTATTTGTTTGTATTATTATATCTGAATCTGCAAAGTAACTAAAGCTGTAAAATAGATGTAGTGGAGTAAAAAGTACAATACATGCGAGTACAAGTTACTTTCCAACACGAGCAGGGAGAGGAAGAAATGGCGACAGCAGCTATTTTCAGCGTACTGGCAGGTACAGGTGGGCAGAGGTGGGTAGTAAAGGGTCACATTTACTCCGGTACACTAACTTGAGTAACTTTTTTGAAAAAAAATGTACCTCTCAGAGTAGTTTTACTGCACCGGACTTGTTACTTGTACCTGAGGAATATAAGTACATGAAGCGTGGCAGAGGGATGAACGCCGCTGGCCGCGAATAAAAAGCCTGCTCCCTTTAAGCAGAGTGCAAAACCACAGTTGTATTACGCGGCGTCTTCTGTGTCTCCCAAAACAAACGGACATTGCAACGTCAAACCCGAGGAAACATGTGGCGGCGAGTGTGTTTGTTGCTGTGGTCGGGCCAATGGTAGTTTACAGAAGTCCAGTCTTAAAAACGATCCTGTTAGTGTTAAACATTTCATTAGATGGAGCCAGAAGCTCAGCACGCCACAATAAGTTTTCTATGGATGAATAAATTAACGTTAGCTACCAATTATCGCAAATTCGATGGTATTCCTGTCTCTCTGATTACATTGTTTCTAAAACATTTAAGTTGCGATCAGTTACTTGAGCAGCTTTTTCACTGAACACTTTTTTACTCTTGAGTCATTGTTTGAATGACTACTTTGTACTTCCACTTCAGTGAAATTATTTGGAAGTAACGCTGCTCTTACTTGAGTACAGTTTTAGGCCGCTCTTCCCACCTGTGCAGGTGGGCGGGCGAACAGGCCGAGGACCCAGAGCCAGCGTGGCACCCGGGGACGGACAAGGGGAAGTGCACGGGAACAGGTGAGCAGGCCGGTGATGGGGGGAGAGGTTACTGCAGGGCAGGAGAAGCACACGAGGAACCACAATAAAACAGGGAACAACTACACAGGAACCCAAAGCCATGACACTGAAAGCTGCAGGAGTCATTTTCACGCAAAAGTGGTGGATTATAAACTAAATTAATTAAATCAGCCAACTTTTCAGAAATCCACTCAGAACCTGTGCAGCGTTTATTTTGTGCTTTTACTTCTCGCTCTCTCTCTCTCTCTCTGCTCGTCGTTATTGTTGTTTGCATATGTCTCTCGACCAGCCTCGGCCTGCCTCTGTCCCTCAGCATTCGCTTCCGTCTCAAGGACGACAATAGCGCCGTCTTATCACTGCGTTCAGATCAGTCGATCGGAAATCTAAATATAAATGAAGTTAAAACAGGTCACGGTGGATATAAATACCGTGTCTGTTCGTACTGAGCGCGTGCAGTCCGCCCCGGGGGGCTGTTTTTGGATGAAAACGTGTCGACAGATTTAGCGCCACAGCGGCGCTCCTCCTGTCTACAGTGGCCGTGTTTGAACACTTCCACCTCTGATGGCGTGAAAAATAAAAACAAAATGTTGGCGTGTCGTCGTTTCTGTAAATGTGGGAGAGCAGAAGGTTCTCCGACGTCACAAACTCTCCTTCCTCTGATGACCTGAAGTTCACCCCACAAACATCGGCTTTGGGATGTGGAGTCGGGTCTGTCACGTATATCTGCATCGGCTGATAAAAGCTGAGCCCGAGCAGACGCACAGGTGGAGGGCAGAACCAGCTTCCCACATATAGCATATATCAAGAAACGCCTCTAATCTCAACCTTTTCTGCTCCAAGGCCCAGCCACACATGAATCAATGTCCTAATCATACTCATGAGTCTGGCTGATCTATTCTACTCTAATAATCTAATATTTTATATATATTGTAGGTCCTGGCAGTCACAGAAGGTGTTTTAAGACCACTTTCATAAGGACGTACTATCTGGAACATGTCTTTTTCATATATTGAATGAACCCCGAATTAAAGGAAAACAGAATTAAATATTTGTAGTTTTTTTTTTATTACAAATGAAGTGCAGATTACCCGATGAAACCGGGACCGAACGATTACATTCCTAATGATTAAAAAGAACATTTTGTTAGCGTGAGAGTGAGTAGGGTTGTTTAGACTGCCAGGAACCTTTGTGGCACGTGGGCAGAACGGACCGGACGCCGAGCTCCGCCACACCGCAGCCTGCCGGGTGATGACGCTTCAAAACATGTCCCGGCCTCGCTCACGGGGCCCCCAGCCTCGCTCACGGGGCCCCCGGGCCAGTGGTTAAGAAAGTGCAGTCTCTTCTCACGTCAGGGAGTGCGCTAAGGTTGCTACGATCCTCTTGAGTTATTCAACTGATGACTGAACAGTGATTCAGCACTTTACACACATTTCTGCCACAAATCCCTTCCTTTTGTAGCCGCGTCATTGTGCACGCAGTAGAGCTGTGAGGCCCCACAGGTACATTATCACTGGCAGCTTTTTAAAAGCCCGAACCCGTTTACAGCCCGACACTATTCAAATGTGCGCACGCTTTGCCGCTGCAACCAAAACGTAATCGCCAGAGGCCGGCCTCCGCTTCACCTCCTCAGCATCACGCTAATCAAAACGCATCACCTGACTGCTCCTTTACCGCGCGACCCGGAGCCCGAGCCCGAGCCCGAGCCCGTGCAAAATTAAGACCGAACCCGACCAAGATCTTCAGCTCTGGCACAGAGCAACAGAGGGCAGCGGGGTAAACCTTCACCTTTAACACACCGACTACTCCACCCTACTGCCGTCCAGGTGGCAAGGCTG
>CM022477.1:1263554-1277006 GCA_011952105.1 Coreoperca whiteheadi
TGGTGGACAGACGCTGTAATGGCGCCTCTGCTGCTGACTGACCTCCAACGTTCACGGTGGCATGGCCGATGCGAAACTGTCAAAACGCTTCTGACTCGGAACGCCAGCTTGAATTGTTTTCGTTCTGCTGGGTGAAGGAGGAGACTGTAATCACTGCAAACCTGAAATTACCCCAAACACACGCCCAGTCTTACACCGGATGTGTGTGTGTGTGTGTGTCACAGCTGCAGCCAGCTGTGTTATTACAGGGTGCTAATGTTAATGACTGCTGTCGGGTGTGATGGAGGCGTCCCCGCAGCAGCTGCAGGAGACGGGGAGCACCTCGGGGCTCCCAGATACAGCCTGACTGCGACAGGAGGCGTCTGATGTGGACGTTAAAGCTGAGCTGAACGCTCCTAAGCAACAGACAGAAACGGCTCATTTCCTAGCCTTCAGTGGTTTTACAGTTCTTTGATGCTCAAGTTCAAAGTCCAGTTGGACGAAGACGAACCGAAACGCTCCGTTATCAGGTAGTTTCATTAATAAGCAGCCTGTTTGCTTCATGTTTCTTTCTAATAATGGGGGGTTTGGGGTATATAAAAGCCTACATTTGTGCATCACACGTTTCTTTTCACACCTGCAGACTTCCCCTTCCCCTTATTGGATATCAGTGTCACGTGTCAACACCTCTGGAGCTTCATACCGCAGTGAAGACAGACGGTCAAACAGACCGGTCTTTTCACGGTCTGTTTGTCTCCCCGTTGACTCGGACTGTGGACACAGTTAAGCGTCACCTTCACGTCACGTCATTTCTACTCAGGCACACGTGAGGCGGACAGTTCCCGAGCGGCGGGTTTGATGCATCATTTCAGTTTTCCCTGAAACACTGAGGCTAACCAACGAGTTCCAACATTTCAAAAAGGCACCGTGCTCGTGTTCTGGGTTACTCAATAAGAAAGTTCACACTCGGAACGTCAATAAATACGGACGCAAACAATGAATCAGGCAGCAGCGATGCCCGAGTGCAGCTGGTTCCTCGTGTGCTTGTTAAACAGGTAACAGAGAGAACCGTGAGCCTTTAGCAGCTGGTCTGAGCAGGTGGAGGTGTGCTAACGTTACCTGTCTGTGCTGAACACTGGTGCACATGAACGCCGGTCAGTGCAGGTTTGGCAGAAACACCGACCCCACTTCATCATCAGCAGCAGCCTTTTCTCAGCGTCTCCGAGAACAAAACAGAACGAATGAATCCTTCAACTCAAAGTTTTACTTCCATCAGCGAGTGACGCTCGGCTCAGCACAGTGCGACCGGGAGCCACAGAGGGGAAGCTGCGCTGTTGGATTTCACAGTTCTTCTCAATCGCTAAAACACATTTTCTGAAAACATTAAACACAAAACCTCATCTTCAAGCACTTTTTTACAAAACCTCCGACTCCTCTCTCAAAATGAAGCTTTCGCCACCAAACAGTTTCACCTGTGTTCTAAACCGAGCGTTGCTCTCGAATCAGAAACAAAGTGACCAGAACGATCCACACTATCAGTCAGATAGTGTCGGTCACACCAAAAAACAGTGGACACGGGGCTCAAAACATACAGTTCTCAGGGAGAAGAACGTTTTCAGTCCCAAAACAAATGGCATGGATCTCCGCATCGTCTTTTGATGAACGAAAACATGTTCTATCATAGCAGCTCAACATTGATCAGAAATCACTGCTCTGCTTTGCTCTTTGCAGTTTTCTGTGGTTCTTCCTGGGGCCCTGGAGGCCAAAGTCCCTGGAAACCACTCAAAGAGCAAATCCCATATGTGTTGATCGCTATGGGTAACGTAGATTCGGAGACAGAGAAACAGAAGGCAAGAGAACAAGTGAAAAGGGAGATAACAGATGCACTAGAGGCTCAGAAGGTGAAGTTGGAGGGCAGAGGAGTCGTTGGGCAAATATTTGTGGCGTTACGAGAAGAAATTTAGAAAATTGGCAAAGGACCAGGAAAAAAGGAAAAGGAAGAGATAAAAAGGCTACGGAGAGAAAATGGAGCATAAGACATATTTTAATGAACTGCAAGCTCTGGTTTCAGATTTCTCCAAGCAGGTGGAGGAGCAGCATAACCCACGGCACCGTGGGGGGTTGCTGAGAGTCATCGCAAGGAAGCGGTCCGAGCCCAGGTGGACCGAGAGAGCATCCCACGCGGTCCGACTCAAAGGAAAAGGTGACGCCTGGTTCCACCGGAGCCGGTGTACGGCGAGCGAGGAGCCAGGTCGCAGCCTCGGGGAAACAGGAGCCGATCTCCAGCGACTGCGAGCAGAAAGCGCTGATTCAGCACCCAGACCCCAGCAAAAGAGGCAGAATAATCCTCTGGCCAGTGGTGAAAGGTTGCAGGGACGTCGACCCCTGTACCTAAACCTGCGCGACAAGAACACACTTTTAGCTGCAAAAGGATGGAGGTCTAGAACCTCTCGATCCAGGTCATAGAAGAAGGAGCTGGACGAACACATCCCCGGCCAGAAGGGAGGACGACGTCTCATCATGGACGAAAAGACTGTAAGACAAAATAGAGGGTTTTTAATCTCCTGAGACAGAGGTCGCTGTTTCAGTACAAAAGTGTAGACATGTCTAGTCTTAAGATGGGGATGTGGGGAAGTCCGATGTGGCTAGCGTTCTTCCTGCATGCCACAAAGCTGTCCTTTGTCTCTGCTGTAACTCTTGTTCTTTGTTGACGTGATCCTGCAACCGGTCAGACTCTGCGGAGCCGTCAGTCCTGTGTGTGTCACATCAGCTGAAACAGGTTTCATCAGTTCTGAGTGGTTGTGTTCAATCAGTGACGCGTGTTCTCAATTTGGGTTGGATTGATGCCACTTCCAGTCCAGGGTGTACCCCGCCGGTGTCTCAGCAACGCGCTCAGCTGCAGCTGACGGAGGAACTTTAACACTCTTACGCCCGATTGCCTCAGTCAGGGTCAGAACTGAATGGTAACCCTCTGAAGGACACACTCGGTCCAGACTGACGCTACGCATTTAAAACCTGCTGGGCTTTTGGGGATTCGTGACAGACCTTCTGCGGTTAATTATCTTTGACAGAAAGCGACGGTTACCTCTGTGCCACACAGTGGAGCTGCCGTCGGCTTGGCTTGCAGTTCTGCTATAACCTGCTCGCTTCACTAAAAAGCCATCGCACATGTACAATGAGCACCTGTAGGGGTCTACAGGTGCTCATTGTGTGCTCTACACAGTTACCTTGACTTCGCTAACACTTATATTAGCCGCTAACGGAAGGCGCTATGGCATCTGTTGCCGTAGAAACGCGTCCTGACCAAGCCTTTGCTCTTACAAAGCGTTTGAAAGCACCGCAGGTGAAACCTAAGTGTCGCCTTTGCGTCGTTTGTCCAAGTTTGTGAAGTGTGGAACGAACGGGCTCGCTGCTGCCCCCTGTGGCCGTCGGGGGGAACCACAGTGTCACAGTCTCTGCAGTTTCACTGGTCGGTTTCTTCTCCATCAAGAAGAGGCAAAGCAGCAGCTCATTTGCATTTTATCCCACTGTAACATTAACGAGTGTTCAGGTGGTGTTGGTTGAGCAGAGAATCTGTTACATGTCGTCTTGACTACGGATTTTCTTTACTATTATCTGAGCGACAGTGTTGGTTGAAGTCCAGCTGTAACGAGGGAGCTGGATGTCTGTATGTGGTTGTTTGACTTTATATCCACTGAAGGCTTTTTAACTTTGTGCCTGGACTTTTTTCGGGGAATTCATTCAGTCGTTCTCGTCCGGCGTCCCCTCGTTATATTTTAAATTGATTTAGATTTTGTCAAGAGGATCAATAGCCTTGCTTAGTAGCTTCCATTCTTGTGTGCACTGACGTGACAGTGAGCTGCTGTTACAAAGAGTTTCCCCTCGGGGATCAATGAAGTATTTCTGATTCTGATCACGACATCTTTTAAGGAAATACCAACAGGTCTGGGCCACGAGGTGCAGCTGTTGCTTTGGTCCACCAGAGGTCAGTGTTGGTCCAGCAGATAGATGATCTGCATTAAGCTTCACTGATGTGATGAACATGTTTACAGATATAAGATGTCCTGAATCATATTTCTTGGGATGAGAAATTATGTTGAAGAGAGTCTCAAATTGAATTTCTGGGACTGATAATAGATAATAAATGATGCTGGAAACCACATGTAAATTACATCGAAGCAAGTGAATTTCAATACTGTATAACATGAAGGATTTTCTAAATCCAGCCTCATTATGCACCTGACACCGTTCCCTTATATATATATATATATATATATATATATGTATAAACTTCCTGTGTGGAAGTCTGGGGGAATACAGATAAAACAAACGCAGTTTTCAGACTTGCTGTTTATCAAGCTGAAGAGTCTAAAGTGCATTACCTGGAAGTCTCTAAAGGTTGTTCCAAGATGAGGGAAAGTCAGTGGGATTTAAGAGGAATTAGCATGTTTAAAAAACAGATAGTGAGGGTGAATGTATGCAACGAGCCGCAGCGAGGAGTGAAAAACAAGTAGCACACTTAGGAAGTTTAAAAAGAACGTGTCGGTGTGAGCGCGGTCAGGGCGTTGTGCTACAGTTTGATGTGGTTTCTGAGTGACTCAGCGACACAAGAAGCAGATCCACGCTGAGGAATGATGGAGACATATTATTGTATGCACTGAGAGGAGGGAGTTACCTGCTCGTCCCGACGTGAGGAGGATTCAACGCTGAGAAGAGTTCCTGCCTCTGATTGGCCGGCCCCTCCCCCCTCATTCAGGTATTGGCCTCACCTGCTGGGAGCCTCGGTCAGCTGGTCGGGCCCCACCGTGGCTCCCTCTGCCCCCCACCCGTGTGACTGTGTTTGCCCTGTGTTCATGCTGCAGGTAGTTTGGGTCAGCAGCCACACGTCACCTTCAACAGACGACTTGTTTAATAGCTGCTGTGCTGTTTCGCTTCACACTGCACGAGCTTTCCCTCCAGAGACGAGGCTGGTTAAAAGCCTCATCGCCACCTTTGAATATCGTTCGGACTGATGTCTTTCTATTATGTAATAGTTCATTTCACATGTTTGTAATGAATGCAAATACACGACATGGACAGAAGAGCTGAGGTATTCTCTTAGCTTCAGTTCAGTGACTGTGATGAACTCAGGTGTATCATGTTGATGGTGTCACTGATTGTTGATTACACCCAGGTGTGGGGTATATACATATATATATATACATATATATATATGTAGTCTTTGGAGCGCATTCACTTTCCAGCAGCACATTTGCACCATTTCAGAAAAGTGGAGGACATATTTTCCATCCTGATAATAATAATACAATTAAAACAATTAAAACAATTGAGATAATTGAGATAATACATATGTACAATAATGAAATTGAATAAAATACCCATAATAATTTAAGATAAAAACAACATTAGTGATAATAATAAAACAGTGTGCGAGCATTAATAAAACTCTCTGTTGGGGTTTTGAGAAGATTTAAAAGCTGTCAGATTCTGCAGCTTCAGAGCTTCAGGTTCAGGTCTGACAGGTAAACCGGGTCACTGTTAGTCCTGGACCAGAGTCCTGACTGAGGATCTCTGGCTCACTCAGGAGGAGTCAGGTGGGATCTGGTCTTCTGCTCTCTGTCGTTTCGTACCAGCTGAAGGTGTGAGATGGGTTTTCGTTTTAGCTTTAAACCCTGAATACAACAAACTACCTCATCGACTTGTCGTCACGTGATGGCGCCGGCTGGACGCCTTCGTCAGCCTGTGCCTGCGACAGGAAATCAGCTCACGCTCAGTCTGACACCGTCTGACGGTCTGGAGGTGAAATGGGGACTGTGAGCGGCACCTGTGGCCTCAGGGGCACCGAGACGGCGGGCTTCTGTTGCTGAAACGTGTGCGTAAAAGACAGACACGACTTTGGGCGTTTCAGGACTGTACCGAGTCCTCGAAGGACAGGGTCAGGGGGGCCTGACCACGAGAGCCGTTCAGAAATCTCTTCATGATGTGTTTATCTGAAGTGAGTCTGAGCGTTCAGCGGCCGGTGAATCACGGTTACAGCCTGTTTACAGGGAAACGTCCTCTCTCTGCCACCCTGGACACAAAGAGGGAGGTTCAGTCTGTGGTTTTACTGTGCTAATGTTGTGAGGACATAAATAAATCTCTTTACACAGTCACATTGTGGGGACTCACCTTCCTTATGGGGACAAAATGCAAGTCCCCATAATGTAAATCATTACGTTTATATATATATATATATATATAGTTGTCATGGCCCGGCTCATAAACCATGACAAAGATGGGAGAGACACGGTGTTAAACTGAAAACATTCACCAATTTATTACTCAACCATACAAACATAATGAGGTGTGTTAATCAGGGTGTCAGCAGATGAGTGAGTGGTAGAATGTGAAATGAAGGTGTTGTATAGTGTCTAAACTAAAACAAGTAACAAGGCCGAAGCCAACCAAACAATAAGATAGTGCTGCAGGGAAGACGCCTCCCCGTGACTCCAGGTCCAGCCAGGTCTCAAAGGCCCGTGGATCACGGCCAGGGGCTCCCAGTTGCCTTAATTAACTCCTCCCACCAAGACCTGAGGGAAGCGAGCAACACAGAAGGGAGAGCACACAGCAGGGGAGGGCCGTCACACTAGTCCTCACACATATAAAAGGAGGATAGGTCTAAAAATAATAAGTAAATATAGTAAGTGTCAAGCCAACTCCCACATTTAAAGAGTTTCCCCTCGGGCATTGATAAAGTATTTCTGATCTGATTAGTTGTTGGCGTACGTTCTAACATTTGGTCAACATTTCATGAAGGACCAGAGCGAAAGGATGATGTCATACGCAGCCTGCGGGTGCGAGGGTCACAACGTGTCACCTCTCACAGCCCGTTGCTCAGCTGCTACACGCTGTACGGCTCTACGTTAACTCCTAAACGAGCGTTTGCTGTCGAACTTTTCTATCCATGACGTTTCCTGTGTCTTTCTCCGTCCACGGGGCACAGTGCTGCAGGCCCGTGATGGCCTGATGCTGGACCAGCGGGGGGGGGTCAGTCTGCTGCTTAAGCCTTGGCAGCAACGTCTTTACGTTTATTTGTGGAGAGAGATCGTCCCCACAGTGGGAGCGCCGCTCCCCGTGTGCATCACACTGATATATTCCTGTCTTTGGACTGTTTGGCGTCCCAGGTCTGTATTAATATCACTGCCCGCTGGCCTCCATGGCACACTGATGTCTGTCCAACATCACAGCTTCTGAGCCCTCATCAGCTGCTTTGATGACAACGTCTGGATTGTCTTGTATCTTCAATAGTTTTGTGTCCTCCGGGCAGAGGGGCTCCCACTGAGCTATTCTTCTGATTCTCCTGCGACGCCGGGGTGTGGTTGGAGACACCACTGGGGGGCGCTGTTGGTCTTTCACTGTTGCTGCAGCAGTTGCAGGTTTCAGGCTCGGGGTTTTTGCTCGGAGGCACGTCGGCAGCACGTGTGGCAGAGACCAAGGCGGTTGTTATTCTCAGGTAATAATTTAATGAAATATTGTCTAAAACACGCAGAAATGAGTCACAGCTGTAGTGAGCGTCACATTTATTACATCTGTCATTATGTTATATTGTATTTATATGTAAGTGATACTATAGCAGCTGACAAGAGACTGTGATAATTAGCTTAAATATAAGTACAGCATATAATGGAATGGGATCGTATAACACAATATATAGATACAATAGAGCATAATAATAATGATAATAACAATAATACATGACTTCAAAGTGTTTCACAAAACCGAAAGAAAAGAGCCGACGAGTTAAACAAGTTAAACATGTAAAAAGAGAAGGAAAGTCAAATGAATAAACATATATACAAGAAAATGAAATTAAGCAAATAACCCCAACAACAAACCAAAGACACGAAGAAGATACATTTAAAACAAAGAAAGAAAAATAAAACAGACATAAACAAGACCGATCCTCAGCTACATCAGTAGTCTCTGTCCGTCGGCTGGTTTTGATGTTTTTCTGCCCTCTTGTGGCCAAAAATCCAATAAATTCAGCTTTAAATAATTGCAAAGTGGGCGTTTACTGTGTATTACACATAAAACAAGTGAAAGTACTTAAAGTAAAGTTTGAATCCAGAGGAGCTGCAGCCGTTTGTCTTCTTTAATAATTCACAGTTTAACAGTTTGTCTTGTCTGGGGGGTAAATAAATAATCCCGTTCCTCCCTTTGTGTTTCTCTCTCTCCCTGCTGATATAAGGAGACGTGGCGACCTCAGACCCGAGCTACGAGGCGAGGGACCCGGCTCATCCCGGTCACTTCCCCGTGTAGGCCGAACAGCACCTCCAACAGCAGTGACCAGCACGCCCCCTGAAAGAAGACGTTCACCCAGGGGCCTCAGGGACAACGTCCACTCCATCAGCGGGTCCATCCGCCGATAGAAAGGGAACTATTATTATTCTTAAAAGGCCCAGTTCCCAGCCCTGATACGGTGACTGGGGCCTGGAGAGCCTTTCCTCGTTGCTAAGGCAGACTGCCAACAGCCTGTACATTGATCCGCCTTGTGGGTCCTTGATCAGTAAAACACTGTTTCTCAGCGTGTTTCCCTCGTAACGTTTTGACTATAACGTCAGAAAATAATCACGTTATTTTACTTCCTCGGAAATGTTCCGCTTTAACCTCAGATTTCCTAGGCAGTCCATACTGCGTACTGCGTTCGTCTGTAGTACTGGTGGTTTCGAATGCAGCCTTCGCTTCTTCCTGGGATTTCTCAAAACCGGAGACGTCACATTTGTTTCAAAGTCAAATCTCAAGTCTCGCGTCTGAAGCCTTGAATATCAGAATCAAAAGGTGATAAAACATAAGAATCCCCCCTGATTCATCCTCTCATGTCATCCACTGATGTAGCACATAAGTGATGCCTTTAAATGTCCACTCAGTAACTGTTTGGACCAAAGAAACGACTGTAACTGTAACCGAACAGTGTGGAAACAGGGTTTATGGACAATGTAGCTGAATTTGTTACTGATGTGTTGATACCAAGTAAACTCCACTGAAATACACAAAAAGACAAATATCACCAGTCAAATTGTGTTGTGACCTGTGAGGAAAGGGGTCGATTTCATCTAAATAACAGCTGCTTTCACAGAAAATATTAAAGCCATAAATTTGAACCGCTGTGAATTTACTGGCTTTAATATGAACCAGAGTGAAACATAAAAGAAGCTGAGGAAGATTCTCTGTTATCGGACCCATACAATAACCACGACACGCTGTCTTTGGATTTATTTTGTATCATTATCTTGTTGTATTTATTATTTCTCTGTATTTATTATTGTATTTATTACTTCGTGGATTTAATCAGTTTAGACAAAAGGGTTCGACTGAACGTGAAAACTGGCCGAAATGTTGCGTCCGTGCAGCCTGAAGGACAAAGTTTGTTTTCGGTGTGAAGTCTAGCAGAACCGGACAGTAAATAAGATAAACTACATATCCCATGAGCCTCAGCCACCTGGGCGCCATCTTGTCAGAAGCAGTGTGTCCCGTATTTGAGACTACACACTGTAAGAGGCGATGAGGGGGAAGCAAACTGTCGACGGAAGACAAAGAAATTAATGAAGTGGGCAACAGAAACGTGCTTCTTCCAAACTGGGAGGTTACTGAAACGTTAAGAAAACGATCTCCGCCCAGACCAGCGCTTCAGAATTAATCTCCGTCCACGCTGGCACGCCTGAAAACGCAAGTCACGTGACCACTCGCCTACACTGGGCACGCAGGAAGCAGGTCGTCAGCCGAAGAACGAGACCAGAGCTTTCTTTGCATGGACAGACGAGGACATTGACAACAAGGTCGACAACGGCTGAGTCCGCAACCGGGGGTCGAGGCGGAAGGGGGGCGCGTGGCAAAGGTCACGTGCAGCGTGCTGTAGCAGCGTGGATGCATTAATATTTCACATACTGTGTCGACACGTCGGTTTTTAACGTCCTGGCACCTTTGGCCCATAGAGGCTCCCGTGCGTTTTGCACCTTCGTGATGAAACTACAATTTTACGTTCCACCGGTTGTTCAAATACGTCCTCGGCGTTGGGCGTTTTATGTGTTTATTCCTACATGAATTGCGTTTTCTCTCGTTTTAAACTCCCCCGTCGCCCCGGAAACAGCCTGAAGCTCAGACTCGCCACGGCGCTGCCGTTCTGTGTGTGTTCGTATGATCTGCGTCTCATCATCAGTACCTGATCAGCTGCACACGACCTGCTGAGGATCGTTTAAACTGCTTCATTATAATATGCTGCGCGTGCCTGTGTGTGTGTGTGTGTGTGTGTGTGTGTGTGCGCTGCAGCTTTAATGAACTCTGAATGCAATAAAGCTGTTTTTCTTTGGGGAGCTGACAGATATCACATGAAATAATCTCATCGTCCCCACAATAATAACAGTCCTGTTATATTACACTGAGCCTGAACTGTGTGTGTGTGGGTGTGTGTGTGTGTGTGGTTATAATAAAGTCTTATTGTTGTGGCCTCTGATATTGAAACACAAAATATACAAGACGTGAAAAAGGAAGCTAGGTAGCCAAAGAAATGATCAGTTCAACTCGTATTCAAATCTAAAGTCTGCAGAGGGCCGATGGCTCTTTCTTGCTGAGCGATTGACGCGCAGGTAGGCGGGGCCCTTCAGTTGCCGAGGGGCGGCTCCTCGCCTGTTGGGAGTTCCCTGAAAGATACAGGCGCCTGCACGTTAAATACGAAGCTGTAGCAAGCAGCTGGTTAGCTTAGCTTAGCATAAAGACTGGAAACAGGGGGAAACAGCTAGCCTGGCTCGCTCTAAAGGGGAGTGACACGTTGTATCCGTCGTGTTTGATCCGAATGGTTTGATTAGTAATTCATAAGAAATGCTTATTGCTTAAATGCTCGGACTTGTCGGTGAGCCGATTCAACCTTTGTTAACGCGCTGCCATCAAACTGCAGAGTTATTTCTCATTGTGTTTTTCGCTGTACGAGACGGCAGCTGAGGACTCATGTGGACCTCCGGCGTCTCTCAGACTCTGCGGAAACGTTCAGAGCTGAAACACGAGCGACACAAGCGTCATTGTTCCCGCTCAGACAGTCGGGATGTTTCGTGAACACCGCAGCGGTGCAGGGCTGGATTAACAATTTCCTGTGGCCAGGGCAACAAGACTCAAGGCCCTGCAGAGGGGGAAGAAGTGTTCAGATCCTTCGCTTAAGTAACAGAAGCAATACCACACTGTAAACATCCTGCGTTCAAAATCCTACGTAGGTAAAAGTGCTGAAGTATTACCGGCAACATTTACTTAAAAGTAGCAAAATTAAAAGTGCAAAAAACCTGTATTTTATTGAATATATTATATATATATGTGAGTGAGTCCTGCAGAAGTGAAAATCTCTATTTTGGATTTTAATTGAACTCATCGCTCAGGTTGGAATATTCTTACAGCTCTGGCAGACTTTTAAAAAACTAAACGAGACGTTCACGACTGGAATCCCTCAATAAGCAGTTTTTGTGCATCATAGTTTGCAAACTGTTTGTAGGTTTTTAAAGTATAAAGTACAATATTCCCTTCTGAAACGCAGCGGAGTAGAAGTATAAAGGGTAGTGGAAAACCTGAAATACTCAAGTGAAGTACAAGTACCTCAGTCCTGTACTGCAGTACAATACTTGAGTACATGTGCTGATATTTAGGTTCGGGGGGAGGCTCCTCCGGCGGCGTCAGTCTGTCACCCCAGCTTTAAATCTCCTCTAAACAACGCGCCGCTCTGCATGTTCAGACCGCCGTCCTAACAATCCGCCCGACGCCGGCTGAGACGGACGGGAAAAGCGTGAAATGCAAAGTGATTTTTATCATCCGACACAAAAGCCGGAAAAACCTTCTGCGGCGATTTTACGAAACAGAACCCCCTCTCCTTCACTCCGCCGAGGCGCTCAGAGCATCGCTCGCCCAGAGGAGTAAATCCGATCCTCCCTCCTCCTCCTCTGTTTGCATTAGGCTGATTGGCTCCGCCGCTCTCCGGTGGAAACCACACTCAAACTAATGAGGCGCCGAGCCCCGGAGGGGAGCAGCTGACGCTCTGGCGGCCATGTTGGAGGGCCTCGCCGCTGTGTTTCTGCCTGCCAGCAGCTCGAAGAGGGAACTGATAAGACACGTTTTATTTCATTTGCGAGTTGAAAGCCGCTCTAAGATTTGAAATGTTTCACTTTGGCGTCACCCGCGATAAACAACACTGGTTTGAAAAAGCGTTTGGGGATGTTTGAAGCTTTTAACAGAACAGAAAAGTGTCTGTGCAGGAGCGAACTGTGGGTTCACTCTCCAAGAGGAGCAGCACGCCCCCCGGTGGTGATCCGAAGGACTCAGATTAGTCTTCTCGCCTTAACTTTCTCTTCCTCTGAGTGCGCCGGATTCAGCAAACGCTCCGAACGTCAGATAACGGTGTAATCGACCCGCGTAAACAGGACGAAGGCCTTCGCGAGGACAGTAAATTAGCACAATCAAGCCCCAGTAAAACCATATAAGGCCACGACAAACCTCACGAGTTCGGGGATTGACGTCCTGCTTCCGGAGATCCATAAAGTACAGCGTATCAGCCGTGGGATTAGGGGATTAACGTGGTTGGATCGGTGTTCCGTCCGCGGAGTTGTGGCTCTCACAAGTTACACCTCCGTAGAAGCACAGCGCGAGGCCATCTAAAGCGCGACACCAGGCCAACATGTCAGCGCGCTGTCTGAAGACAGACCTTGTTGTGATACAGTTTGAGATGTTCACCCTGATGTTAGTGTCATACAACAGCATGATATCTTTAGGCTTTAGGCGGGTGACTGCGGCAGGTTCTCCTAATTCGCTCGTACAAGCCTCTTAAGGACGAATGCGTTCGCCCGAGCGGCTCTTGCATGAGGCCCAAAGTTCGTCAGTACAACAGATGACCAACAGAAAACATCCGGGCTCTGATGCAGACTCTGATCCAGTCACAGGGCTGCCGTCGGCGGGCAGAAGCCGAAGAAACTTCTGACTCTCAGATTTTATCTGCAGACCGTGGCGACGCGATCTGTTCTCCACGAGCGTTTCGACTCGACCCGCCTCCTCTCCATGGCAACAGTGGCTGCCGCTGGTCAGAACACGGGAGGACGTCACATCACCCAGCAGAGAGTCTAGGTGCCGTGGCATCGAGGACATCGAGGCTCTGATCACTCTGTCGGCGCTTTGTCAGCAATGTAGAGAGAGAAACGTTGTAAATAAAGTTGGTACAAGTGATCGGCTGTGAGCGGGATTCTTTTGGTCAAATATTTATCTTTTAACAAACTCTTCTGCAAGCAAATGACTTAAGACATGACGGCGTGTGTGTGTGTGTGTGTGTGTGTGTGTGTGTGTGTATGTGTGTGTGTGTGTGTCTGTGTGTGTGTGTGTTTCTGTGTGTGTGTGTGTGTATGTGTGTGTGTGTGTGTGTGTGTGTGTGTGTGTGTCTGTGTGTGTGTGTGTGTGTGTGTGTGTGTCTGTGTC
>CM022477.1:1278205-1325926 GCA_011952105.1 Coreoperca whiteheadi
TGTGTGTGTGTGTGTGTGTGTGTGTGTGTGTGTGTGTGTGTGTGTGTGTGTGTGTGTGTGTGTGTGTGTGTGTGTGTGTGTGTGTGTGTGTGTGTGTGTTTCTGTGTGTGTGTCTGTGTGTGTGTGTGTGTTTCTGTGTGTCTGTGTGTGTGTTTGTGTTTCTGTGTGTCTGTGTGTGTGTGTGTGTTTCTGTGTGTGTGTCTGTGTGTGTGTGTGTGTGTGTGTGTGTCTGTGTGTGTGTGTGTGTGTGTGTGTTTCTGTGAGTGTGTGTGTGTGTGTGTGTGTGTGTTTGTGTGTGTGTGTGTGTGTGTGTGTTTGTGTGTGTGTGTGTGTGTGTGTGTGTGTGTGCTGATTGAGTCATAAAATCAGACATGGAGTTGATTGTTCGGAGCCACAAGATGGTCTCTTAGCAATCTATTCAATTAACACACACACACACACACACAGATCTCGTGGCATCATCAGAAGCACTTTGATTTTGTGTAACTTCCCGTTTCCACGGCGACCTACGCTGCTCGCACACGTTAGCATGCTAACACGTTTTGGGGAATGCACTCATTCACAGGGAGCGAGACAACTAGATCGACAAGCAGTCGCCCGTTGCCAGGCAACCTGCAGAAACTGTGGTTGGTTGGAGAAATACTCCCAGCGGCCGGGTTATCAGCGATGTCCCGCCGGTGGAGGAAGTTCGCAGATATTTAGCTCAAGTGAAAGTGGAAATACTCTGCTGCACCATGCCTCTAGCGCTTAGATGGTCAACAAAACTTCAGACCTCACGTTTCATTTATTCAGCTGATGCTTTCATCAAAGCGACTATTAACAAATAAACTAAATGTACCAGAGGCCCCGTTCACCTTCGTTCATGCGTGTATATGCTCATTTGTTTTTACCGAAATGTGGTGACATCTGTACAAGTAAGGAGCCCGAAGCTGTTAAACTGCCCGAAACATGAAGCTTCGCCTGCAGACAAACAGCCCGACCTCGCATCTCCGACGCCGGCGTCACTTCAATATTCTAAAACTCTAACAGCTTCAACAGCTGGCTAAAAGTCTCCGCCTTGCTGATGTGAAATGCATTCTGGGATACCGGAACGTATTGATTAGCAGTACGAAATCCAAGCTTTTACCCGGCGGCTTTCAAACCAAACGTGGCGGCTCGTGCAGCAGCTGGTGCCCCGCCGGGAACCTGCAGTCATCACCAACAGGCCGGACCCCCTGACTGCTCCAGACCGACAGCGCTGAGCCACGAGAAACGAGAGCCGGGTTGTGTGGAAAAAAAAGAAAGAAATCCTTTTCCTTCTCAAGCCTGTGAAGACGGACAGACGCACAATCTTCTTCCCACACAGCCGAAGACCTCCAACGTGGCCGCCGGAGAGCCGATAACATCCCGTCTGCATCTGCTCATCAGCCTCAGCCTCCTGAAGATTTACCTCCAGGAACCCTTCGCCATAAAAGATCTGCATTAATATTTCATCTGGATTTAATCTGAAAGCCGAGGGTGAATGGCGGCAGGACCGGGGGGGCACAGTCGCTCCCTCCCTCCCCCCTTTTGAAAAGATAAGGAGGAATACGAGGCCTTTCTGTTCGGATGGCCCAGTTTTTTCTTCATTGGGCTTCCTGCTAAGAGGTTTTGAAGCGCTGCTGCAGAGAAAAGGAGCCATTGAGAGCAGTTATTTGACGTGAAGTTTTTTGGGGGGGGGGGGTTTCGAGGAGGATTTCAGAGGCTTTTGTCGGGGCGAGCGGAGTGATGGAGTCGCGGCCCGGCGGTGGATTACGCTGCGGAAAAAAAAAAGGAACTCGGCTTGGCTTCTTAATCGCCAGTAATCCCTCCATTCTTCTCCACGTTTTGCCACATTGCTGCAGCTGTGTGAAAGCTGAAGTTACTGACGCCAACTTTAGGGTTTTCCAATATTTGCCTGTGACTTTAGCTGTAAGAGAGAGAAGAGATTAAAGCCGACAAGTCAGCAAGAAAACACAACACGCGCTCTGTCTAATGGGTTTTATTCGCATTCCTATTATTAGGAATAAGGATGAGGAAAAGGCTAAAGTTAAAAGACAAAATCATCATGTCGTGGTTTTCCCAAACCATCGTTCTGATGGTTTCAGTTCATTGTTTAAATACCAGCTTTCGGAAATGTAGTCGAGAACAGGGACTGGTTTAAAAACCAGTTCAAGGGCGTTCAAGGACACTCTGACGTCTGAGAGTTGAGATGAGATACTAAAGTGATTCATTTAGAAACATGTGGTCACGTTATCGTCCTAACCTGATGATTTATGTGACTCTGTGTGCAGGCGACGGCAGACAATTTAAATCTGCCTTTTAAAAGTGTAACTTTGTGTCTTGATTCCGCAGCCCTGGATAGACTTGAGGTGAGAAGCCCCTCTGTCTCCGTTTGCATCTAAAACCTCCTCTGTTCTCCTTCCTTTAATGCCTGTGGAGGCTTCCATGCAGACTTTGAAGGCCTTTTAAAGACCCCTTTCTTTGTTTTCAAGCAGCACTTAACGTCTGAAGTGAAGTGGCCGTGATGCAGCGAAGGGCCATTCAGACACATTTCAGAGCAAAGCAAACAGACATCATAAAAGCCCAGAAGAGGCTTTGAAGCTTGCATTTCAAGCGTTCAGCTTTTTCTCATAACACAACAGCCAGCAAGCGGGTCGAGGAAGTTCAAGGATACTTCATGGACACCTAAACAGTTTCTCATTATGACGAGTGGCACGTTTCAGAGTAATGCACGTTATATTATTCGCTTATTGAGTTGATATTTGCTGAATGATGAAGGAGAATGAATATGATGAAGGAGGGGTCACGTTACCCTACCTAAGACCGTAAAAGACCGCGGCGTATCGAGCCAAATCGCTGTTTTATATCTCAGGAATCTACAACCAAAGGTTTTAAGAAGAAGCCGATGAGGCTCTTGAAGACAGGTGTGAAAAATAAAAAGGTCAAATAGCAACTTTACAAATCCCTGTGTGCGTAATCAGATCTGTAAATGTATAGACAAATCTGTAAAGGCGTACTTAGCCACTAATGGCTGAAAAGTCTTGCGTATTTTGCTTCAGGAGCTGGAAATGCAGACAAGTCCTCAGGTACATCTCAGCCGGGCCTCTTGATTGGCTGCTTACACGTGACTTTTGTTAACTTGTGTTTTACAGTCTACAGGTTTCTATAATTTTTTTCCCTGTTAAGAGGGTTTTTTGGGTAGTTTTTCCTTATTCGAATCGTTTCTCTGAGGACAGACGGGGTCGTATGTTACAGACTGTAAAGCCCTCTGAGGCAGATTGTGATTTGTGATGTTGGGCCGTATAAATAAATGGGAATTGAATTGAATAGCAGCAGCCGGAGGTAGCAGCCACACTTAGATCCTCTGTAACCTTGTTTCTGCTGAAGTGTTCAGGCTCCGTGTTTTGTTTAACGAGGTGAAGTCAAAAAAAGACAAAGCAGAAACAGTTCACCCCCCCTCCCTCTGTTATTCTCAGGAGAATTTAAAGTCACATCATGTCTGCCACCTGGTGTATTTCTGGCGTCGGCGCTCCCGTCGGGATTTGAACCTCTAACCCCGACAGTGTTAGTGCCTTGCTCCTCCGAGGGATTTCCACCTCACCCTCACATTGCTGTGCACGTCGTGAACCTGCGAGTGGAGATGTGCTTTAATCTCAGGTGCGACTCCTCCGAGGCCTCGTATCTAATATGCGTGAGCAGTACGTAAATGTGAAGAGGGGCAGCCGGGCCCAGACAGACCCTGAAGGCGACTCCTCATCTCGTTAATGGACTAATGAACGGAGAGGAAAGAAAAGGCAAAAGTCAGACGATACAGGCTGGATTCAGACACTCCAACGGACTCCGGGAGAGGAAACTGGAACCGACGGGACCAGAAAAGCCTAAAGGAAGGTACACAGACAGCTGTGAGGGGGAACTCCTCTTTGTTTGACGCCAAGGTGCCGAACGTTGGTGATGGATGTCGGTTTCATCTGTGTGCGTGTCCAGGACAGAGACAGATCGAGGACTTGTTTAGCCTAGCTTAGCACAAAGAGAAGATAACCCACCTTCCAATAACTCCAGTGCTGTGTCTCAATTCGGATACTTCGGTCAGTACACGCCCATGTAGTACACTGGGTACGCTGTGTACTCGACAGGGTAGAGTTCATTAAATTATCCCAATCAACCTAGTTTAGAAACTGAACGGAAAGAATGTCACAGAAGAATGTGTTGGCGCTGAATCAACATTAGGACGTCATACCTAATTTCAAGTTGTAAAAATCTAAATCTCATGAAAGAAGATGATTCAGAAAACTTTAGGAAGCTAAACTTAAACAAACTGAGTGTAAAACAAACATTCAGATGGCTTGAACTCCTGTCCCCTCCTCGTCTCTTTGAACTGCGTTACCCAGAAGCCCACAGCGGGTGACCATGACAGGAAGCCTCATTTGCAAGTCCAAACTTAGAATCCAGCAAAAGAAGAAGCTTCGCTGACATGAAAAAGAGGAAGAAAGGGGGGAGACTTCAGAGATGAAAGCTGTGGGAGGACTGAAGGCTAATTATCAAGTCTCACTTTAATGACGGGGACAGAAGAATAAGAAAGGGTGACAGGAAGTTGTAATTATCACCTGCCGATGGTGTCGGGGCTCAGACGGAGCTAAAGAAGAAGAAATGACATGAAGGACAGAGATCCACCAGCATTCGTCACTTTTCTACCAGAGAAATGTTTGAATGTGTGGCTGTGTACTCCCATAGTGCCATCCAACACAAATC
The DNA here is from genome assembly GCA_011952105.1 of Coreoperca whiteheadi. Classification (NCBI taxonomy): domain Eukaryota; kingdom Metazoa; phylum Chordata; class Actinopteri; order Centrarchiformes; family Sinipercidae; genus Coreoperca; species Coreoperca whiteheadi. Next base: position 1,282,955 of record CM022477.1, read on the forward strand.
AAGATACCTTTACATCCGGTCAAAGTGGTATAAAATTAGCTGTTTATTCATTTTACTGCCAACATCTGGACATCATGTCTTCCATAAACAGTAGTCGAAGAGGTGGGCAGAGTGGGAATAGAAATACATATCGTAAATGTTTATTGGCTACTACATTATTCTCAAGAGTGATATTAATTTAAGACAGATTCACACGTGTCAGCAAAGATGTAAACAACTGCCCTAATACAACTTACTAAAGGCAGCGCCAAGATATGTAGCATGAATGCCTTAAAGGACTGTACACGTAAAATACCTGAAGCTATTCAATATCATTGCTCCATTGACCAGAGGTCCCACTTCTGACCTTCTTAACTACTCTTGTGCTACAGCATCAACCCCAGTATCACGAGAAAAGTTTCACCTGGTGGTTCAGGTGGGTTAGGGGAGAAGCTGTGCTGATTGGCTCTCTGGAGCTCTCGGGCTTGTTCCCACGAGGCGACTCGCCTTGAGCCGATCTGTCCCAGCGGGATGATGTGAACCACCCCTTCAGCACGCTCGCATTCAGCCGAGCCAAATTCCTTGTATGTGTACACATACCTGGCCAATGAAGCCGATTCCGGTCCTGGTTTTGGTTCTGGTTTTGGGCGAGCGGGCCAGAATTTTCTGAAGCTCTTCTGAATATCTTCTGGAACATTCCCAAATATCTACTAAAACGTTTGTGACTGTCTCCTGCAACTTTCTTCAATAGCGAGTCAACCTTTCAGTAGGTATTTGGCTACAAGCTTTTACAATATCTGCTTGAACATTGTTTGTTGACCAATATTTACTGAAACTCTTATAGATATATGTGTACTACCACTTTATTTGACACCTACCGAGCCTTTCTTAAGTATTTCTTAAGCCTTTCTTAAGTAATTTAATAATTACTGATCATGTTGCTAAACATGTGAGCATCAAACTTGACTTTAGGACTCCGCTCACTCAGTGTTAGAGAAGAGCTTAAAGCTGCTTCCTGTCAGTATTTGGATCAACAATAGCTTATTCACGCTGTGCGTTTGCGAGCATCACTGTGACAAACACAGAAGCGGAAACCCGTTAACAGCTCACAGTAAACCTGCTGTAGCGTGGCCGATTCAGAAAAAAAACGTCTCTGATTTTGTTACAGATGCTTGTCCTTGTGTTCCTGAGATTGAGGAAATAATTAAGATATAAAAAAGAAAGTGAACTGACTGCTGTCTCCTCACATCCTCCGCTGCTGTCTGGGAAATATTAAAACTGAAAGGACGCCTCTGTGTTCAGTGCTGAGCTCTGACGGCTGAGAGGTGACGCTCTAAAGATGAGCTGTGAGTATCAGAAAAGTGGATTTATCGGTGTTATTTACCTTGTGTCACTGCATCTGTTTTTGTGTTAAAATATAGGCTATAACTTTATTAACAACACCCGCAAAAAATCATAAAACAAAACATTTTAATAATTTAATAACACTCAGTTTAAGAATTATTTTTCTTGAAGAAAAAAACTCTGCTGTCGGTAATATGGTGATATACAGTATTTCCTCTTTCTTCCAATACAGTTTGTCTTGTTTCAGGAATTTTCTACAATGAACTAGAATCAAGACACTGGTACTGAAGATAAGTGATTTGTGCAACGTTGTGGTACGTTCTTAAACGTGTGGATTTTATTCATGTGATAGTAAACCAGAATATATTTGGCATTGTTGGTCGGACGAAACAAGACATTGGAAGACGTCACCATGGGCTATAGGAAACCGTATGGGGCATTTCTCACCATTTTCTGACATTTCAAGGATCAAACGATTGATAATAAAGAATTGGTAAATAAATTGATAATGAAAATAATCATTAGTTTTAGCAGTAAATAAGATGTGTTAATTTGTGAGATTTACAGGATCCTGGTAGGTGGGTTTTCTTTGGTCAGTGTCCCTCCCCAGATTTGTCGTGAGCAGTTTCATGGATCTATCGGTAGAAAGAAAATAGTTCGTACATGAAACTGCGCACGACAGATCTGTGGATTATCTCGAGTGGCCGGGTCGTGATTTCTGGAAAAACGTTGTTGTTGAGTTTTTCAAATGTATTTTTTTAGTGCTTTGAGCTCCACCAGCCGAGTGCCATATAGTCCCATTTTATTAAAAAGATTGCAGACGTCTCCACGGCCGATATCTCCAAAACCCTGCAACTCAAGCCAAAACAGTCTAGATGGATAAACAGCACTACAGGTGAGAGGAGGAATATTTTTAGGGTGAACTGTCCCTTTAAGATACGTCAGGTACGTAAGATACTTAATTACGTAAGGGACAACGTACTTTACTTACATAAGGTATGTAACGTAACTTGCGATCTTTCAATAAACCTAACCGAGTAGGTTTTGTGCCTAAACGTAACCAAAGTGCGACAAGTGTTGAGCACACCAGCTTTTTTTTGACAGTCTGACCGGACGTTGCACATTTATTATTTTTGCTCACTTGACACGTGTAGAAATTACGCTAGATGTGTATTATCATCTTCTGAAGCAGAGGGATGACGACCAAGTGGCAGTATCTGACGAGTTGGGAGTGAGAATGTTTTGCAATCCAGCATATTTCTCAACATGTAAAACTATTAGTTTAAGAGATGAAGTAATGTTGTGCAACATGTTGTGTTGTCCTCTACAGATGTACACCTTTGAACAACGTTAACAGCAACAAATCTCCACCTGACAGTAAGTCAACACCAGCAATGGTCCTAAAGATCAGCATGCCAGCAATGGGAAGTTTGTCTTTGGAGTTAATACAGAGACTTCTTCTCCTACTTCTGTGCCTCCTACTTCATCTCGACTCTTCACTGGCTTATTCGCTGAAAAACTGCACCATCAATTATTCTGAGGATGCCTTGGCTGATGTTGCTGTGGATTGCTCAAGCCGTGAACTGGTTACTATCCCTGATGACATCCCCAGAGATGCGAGCTCAGTACTACTCTACTACAATCTGCTTGAACAGATTAACAGGGGAGATTTTGCCGACTTGTCAAAGCTGAGACTTTTGCTCCTGTCCTCAAATCAGATTGCTCACATAGACGATGGATCTTTCATCCATTTGGTGACGCTGACAAAGCTGTACATGAGCAGTAACAAACTCACAAACCTGACAGGCAGCGTCTTTCAGGGTCTGTCCAACCTTACCACACTTGACCTCAGTGACAACAACATTCAGGTCATCCATACCTCGGCCTTTCAGTCCCTGTCCAGCTTACAAACTGTGATGCTAGACCTCAACAAGCTCCACCAAGTCGCTGACATTCAGTCCATTCTACAGCTACCTCGCCTACAGAAGCTGAGCATTAGAGGTAATCTATTCACCTCCTTTCAGACCAAAGATCTGCTCCTGAACGTGTCCTCAGGCCTGAAGGTGTTGGATGTTTCTGATAATAAGTTTGAAAAGTTCAGCATCACAGCACCGATCTTTCCTCAACTTGAGAAGATAGACCTTTCAGGATGTGGCCAAGCTACTGGCTTCAAATGGGACATACCTGATAAGACTTTACTGAGGAACATAACTCAACTGTATTTCAGTTTCACTTATATTCCCTTTGAAGAGATGCAACAAGTCCTGCAGAGTCTTGACTCACTGATGCATCTAAGACTGAATTATATGGAGGAGTGGCTCCACAAAGGTCTCTTAGCAACGGTCTGCAAAATACCAACACTTAGGAGGCTGGATCTGTTTTACAACCATGCCCCCAATTTAAGTGCGAAACTTGTAACTTGCTCTCAGCTCAGTGAGCTTGACTTGTCAGATACTTACATGACTGAACTGTCTACAGGCTCGATACGATTGATGACACGACTGAGGTCCCTAACTCTAGAAATGAACTTTCTCACCAAAGTGCCAGATGACATTAGGAGTCTCTCCTCCCTCGAGGTACTAGATCTTAGTAACAATCTCATCTCTGATTTGGGCTGTGAGGATTTCATGAACACAACACGCCTCACAGAGCTTTATCTGAGCATCAACCGCATTGCCAAACTGCACAGGTGTGTCTTTGAAAATCTTAATGATCTGAAGGTTTTAGATATGAGTGACAACCTGCTGTGGACATTCGAAGGCGCCTTCAATACAGGCCTGCAGAAGCTCGAGATCTTGGATTTGAGCAGAAACTTTATATCTATTCTTAAAAAAGGGGATTTTCAAAGTTTAGGGTCCCTAAAATATTTGGATGTGGTGTCAAATCATATTTTAAGGGTGAAACATAAGGCTTTTGACGGAATGAACAACCTAGGAACCCTTAGTGTATCTCTTCCACTTGACTTTGAAAACAACTTCAGAGGATTACAACAGCTGGAAAATCTCACAATCTACTTCTATATTGACGGCAGTTTCAAAAGTCCTCATCCAAACTATTATGAAGCTTTCTTCCATTTAAAATCTTTGAAAGTTTTCACAATAATATGTAAGGGTGATCACTATGGCTTCCCCTTTGACATACCAATGCAAATGCTCCATGCTATGAAACATTTAGAAGACTTCACAGCTGAGAATGCATATATTGCTGCGCCGAATCCTGACACATTTCAATTCAATCCCCAGCTCAAGAATCTGACAATCAGGCAGACCGATTTGTCAGATTTGGATCCTGAACTGTTTCAGACAATCCCAAACCTGCAGGCTCTCGATCTTTCTACGAGTAAACTTAAGTCTTTGGATTTTCTGGCCCAGGCTGACCTGTCTGCTCTCAGAAGTTTGAAACTGAGTGACAATGAGATTACAGGGATCAATGAGACGGTCTTCTGGTCTGTCCCTGCACTAACATACCTGGACCTGGGCAATAACCCTTTCATATGTGACTGCTCTAATGCCGGCTTTATCCAATGGGTGAAGAGCAACAACAAAACTCAGGTTGTCAACGGCCATCAGTACACTTGTTCATTTCCTGTGGCGATGAAAGGAAGCAAGCTGCTGGACTTTGACATCCAGCCCTGTTGGATGGATGTTAGCTTCCTCTGCTTCATTTCCAGCACTTGTCTGACTTTGCTAACTCTTCTCACGTCCTTCATCTACCACTTTCTGAGGTGGCAGTTAGCCTACGGCTTCTACCTCTTCCTGGCCTTCCTCTATGATAGCAGGAAGAGAAAGAAGGAAGCCCCTCAACGCTACGATGCCTTCATCTCCTACAACGTTCACGACGAGGCCTGGGTTTACAGAGAGATGCTTCCAGTGCTGGAAGGAGAGCAGGGCTGGAGACTCTGTCTGCACCACAGAGACTTCCAACCAGGTGAACATTTACTCCGTCTGTCTTCATCTCTTTCTGAATCTCTATTACCCCTTTTCTACTTTGCCCTCTGGAATTAATTTATTGCACAGCACCAACACCATAGCAGCCTTGGAGGTGGCCCAAAAATCTGCAGGTGTGTTTCCACAATACTTACATTTCCAACTTCAATACAGAATCTGTTCTCAAAAGTAAAATGACCCTTAAAACAACACGTGTTAACGTTTTCCTGAAGGAAGTCTTGTGGTCAAGAAAATAATGGCTTTTGTTTGTGAGGAACAAATGTGGAAGTGGGCGGCCGTGGCTTGGTGGCAGAACGGTTGCCTCCCAATCGGAAGGTTGGCGGTTCGATCCCCCAGCCATGCGCCGAAGCATCCTTGAGCAAGATACTGAACCCCAAAATGCTCCCGAAGCTGCGCCTTCGGTTTGTGAATGTTCTCATATGTATGTCGCTTTGGATAAAAGCGTCTGCTAAATGACTAAATGTAAGTGGTGGATGTTGTTATAGTGCAACAGCACCATTCCAGGGGGAGGTCGGGTTTCAACCCCGTCTCCTGGAAATTATGTTTGTATGCTATTAATTTGCAACAGCAAATATTTTGTTACTCCTCACTTCCAGTCCAGACAGAGTCAGCTAACAGGACGGCTACGTTAGCTGCATGGCTAATTGAGCTACGGTATCTGTCTGGTGTCAGAAAACTCCGTAAATCACCAAGAATTGAGGAAGAGCAGAGGGAAAATCAGAAAATGTTTTCCCCATAAAATATGATCCAGTTTCACCAAAATTAGTGAATAAAGTTGTTGTGTTTTTGTACAGTAATCAGTGAGGCTCGTCCCTCAGGAACACTATCGTTTTTCCAACCAAATTCTTATCGCATTTGTGGTCTGATAAAGAGTAAATTCGCTACTTTGACCACAACCATTGAATAAAGTTAGAAAGTTGTTTTACAGTAAGGCCTGCCATTCAAAAACGACACGAACAAGACCAAGTTCCGCTGCGGAGGACGGAGGTTCTCTTGCGGAGTTCCGCCGTTTTGTGTCTGCAGCTGGGCACTCTTGGATTTATCTGGTGACCCTTTGGAGGGGCCTGACCCCAAGATAGTAGTCTGTTAGCTTTGCTTGTACAACACGTGAGCAGAGGATCTTATGCTATTTTAGCAACTTTTAGATGTTGGCATATATTTTGACGTTGTTTCCTGCCATTCAGTCTCTCTTTCCCCGAAATAACCCCTGGCTGCTCCACCCCTCACACACCTGGTTTCACTCTCCCTCGTCAGCCTGCAGTGAGTGGTTCTACTCCACACCTGCACTACATTTCCCTCATTAACCTCTGTGTGTATATACCGGTTCACTTCCATTTCCACTCATCATCCTGCCACTTCTGATATTCATATTTATATTTGATACTTGCACTTGGATGATTGTATTGTTACGTTATGTAAAGCAAGTGTTGCCCTGCGTACTGGTTTAGCTGTAATAAAGCAGTTAAAACTACCTGCAGCTCGAGCAGCTACAACAGTGAAATGCTGCTCTAATATTAATGTATCAGTAGTAACAATCTAATTAATAAATATATAGTAATACAGGGAACACTTTAAAGTACATTTAGCTGGTAGGCTAATACTTCTGTACTTTAACACTTAAGTTGGATTTTAAACAAACAATGTTAACATTGTTTTATTGGTACTTCTTTCACCCATCAATGACTGCTTTCATTTTAAAATGAACCTTGATGTATTTTGTTGTTTATATTGGACGAGTTTTTGTTCAAGCAGCACTTTGAAAGTGATTTATATTTGAGACCACTTTCAATATGAGGGGGTAATTGCTCGAAACTGCGTTTGGCATTGTTGTTCCAGCAATGACATTTAGATTTATCTTGTCTGTCCTCCCTTCCTCTTATTCCGATCTTCTTCCTGTCAGAGATGTTGTGAATGCAGAGCAGGTACAGCATACAGTTATTTTTAAAGTATTTGCGTGGTTTCACATCAGTTTTTCATTCAGCTCTAGGCGTCAGTGTCTCGACAAACACGCTTCGTGAGTTTTAATGTGGCTTGTGGTGTGAGGCCAGAGTTAGAAGCACTTGCTGTGTACTTCTAAGATTTAAAAATGTACTTTGACCATCAGCAGCCCTTGTGTTAAACATATCTGAGTCAGTATCAGCCTTAAAACATCCATCTGGGTCGAAGGTGCGTAGAAGCTTCAGTGAACTCAATCGGCTGTAAGCAGATAACCCACTGATGAATCATATTAGCTTAGCTTTGGCTTCATGCCGTGATTTAGTTTCAGTGTATTTCTGCCTTGCAAACCATCAAAAATGGCTTTTTATTGGTTAAATATCAGCTAAGTAAAGATGGTGTGTTTTCTTTTGACAGAATATTTACTTTGTGATCTCAGCATACCACATTTTCTGTTGTCTTTTTGTAACATAATAGATCAATGGCCTTTACAGCTGTCAGCATTTAAACCCAAATATGTTGGTATTGGTTGTCAAAATGAATCATACATCGGCATATTATTCTTGAAAAACCAATAAACTGGTACCAAATTATCATACAAGACGATGTTAGGGGGTTTTTCCCCAGAAAATACTGATGCAAATTGACATATAATATATATATATATATTATAAAATATCAAAAATCTAGGTATCAAAAATCCCCCCTACCCTCTGTGGCATCGAGCACCTAAAGCTTGAATAAAAGTTGGCCTGGAGGAACACTTCTTTAACACTCGTAAGGAGGTTAGCGTAATGTTATCCTTTGGTTCAGCAGGATGTCCGCTAAGCCCCATCCCCTTAGTTACTGTTGCTAAGTCTGCTTTCATTGTTGCACTGTTTCCATTGATGTGAATCACTTTTGAAACACTGGATACTTGATTGCAGACAAAAGTAGACAAGGAGTCACGTGAAAGTTGGTGTCCACGTGACGTCTCACGGGTGTCCGAACTGTTGTCTCCACAGGTAAGCCCATCATAGAGAACCTTACAGACGCCATCTATGGCAGCAGGAAGACCATCTGTGTGATCAGCCGGCGCTACCTGCAGAGCGAGTGGTGCTCCAGAGAGATCCAGATGGCCAGGTGGGGGCGCCGCCTGCCATTGTTCTTTTTTTTTTTTTAAAGACATACAATAATAGACATTCAGAAAATTAGATTTAGGGATAGCAGCACCCCAAACAATACGACAGTGATTAAAATACGGATGAAGCAATGCAAAGGTAAATGAAGCGCTGTAATACGCGTGCTGCCTTCACGGTCTGTGTGTCGTTGCAGCTTCCGTCTGTTTGACGAGCAGACGGACGTGTTGATCCTGCTGTTTCTGGAGGAGATCCCGGCCCGGCAGCTGTCTCCCTACTACCGCATGCGGAAGCTGGTGAAGAGACGCACCTACCTGAGCTGGCCGCAGGCCGGCCAACACGCGGGGGTCTTCTGGCAGAACGTACGGCGAGCTCTGGAGCCCGGGGACGCTCCCACCGACACCGCGGACCTCCTGACCGGACCAGCGGCGCGCTGAGGACGTCACTGGACCCCGTGATGCTGTCAGAGGGGGTTTACAGTGAACTCTTCTGGTGCTGAACAGATCAGAGGAGAAACAATGACAGAGCTACTGATTCAGCTGCAGATTTGTTTCTTTAAGTCAGACTTTCCCAACCTTCGAGTCACATAAAGTCCCATCGAGTCACTTAATAAGCGGATAGGGCCCTTTGGATTTGTAAAATTTCTATATGTACCCGTAGGGCCTGATTGATGCACAAAATGTGTCAAAAATGGCACTCCTTCGTCTTGGAGTTATAACTCAGTGAAATCTGAACACACCGACACGATACGTATTTTTAGATTCAGCGCGACTTACAGTTTTACGAGGATGTCATCATCTCTGATGTCCATCGTGGATAAATGCCCAAAAAACCCACTTAGGAATCAGAGAAAGAGACGGTCTCATAGCTGCAGAACCTGCCTGAGAACCTTCCTGTTTCTAAGTTCCCTTCAGCGCCGCAGTGACCCGCTGGCGGCTGCCTGTCCGTCCACGGGTCCGCCGCAGACAGCAGCTGCTGGCGGCTCGTTCGGCAGATTTTAAATAATACATTTTTCTGTCAATTAGTTCATATTTTCACTTCACTCTAACGAGTGAAAAGTCTTCAGGGACGAGGTCTCTCACAGGGAAACCCTCCCGACAGGACGACTGTGAAAATGTGTTGTATCTACAAAAAGTCTTTTTTTGGAGAGGGCTGGGGGGGGGTCATCTTATATTCCAGGTATATTTACTGGTTGTGTGTGATTTCTCATGTTGTTCACCTGGTTCTGCTTCACAGACAGACTTTTTGGCATCTTTTATTGCTGATTTATCGCTGAATCAGACTAACTTGATTTCCCGCTTTATTTACTGTGAAGCTTCCTGTTTCTACCTGATTTCTTTCCCAAAGTGGAAATTTGGAGCAGATAACTTTTTTGATACCTGCAGCTCGTTCCTCCCCAAGGCTTCTCAATTTGTTCTGCACTAACAATATGAATGGGCCCTGTAGTTATTGAATACCGTGTTTAAGAACCTCTGACGGTGTATTTGCCCTAACCCTTCTCTTTCTTTCTAGCCCCGATGTTCCATGCAGAGTATTGTTTCCTCATGTTCTCACACTTGTAGTTTTGTTATTTTAGCGAGTGTGTTCACGTGTTTGTGAGTAAAAATCTTAACGTGTAAAGTGACGACAGCTGTCAGATAAACGCAGTGAAGTACAAAGTGCAGTGTTTCCCTCTGAGGTGCAGCGGAGTGGAAGCAGAAAGTGACATAAAATGGAAATAGTCAACTAAAGTACAAGTACCTTGATTTTGTGCTTAAGTACAGCACTTGAGTAAATGTACTTAGCGACAGTCCACCATTGGCCACGTGTCGGTCATGTGATCTCCGTCAGTTTTGGCCCTGTAGTTTCTCCTGTTTATCGCTGAGCTGGAAGCCTCGTTAGTCTTTGTGACCTCGCTGATTACACACACACTTACGTTACACAAATACTCATTACACCGCGAACGTGTGTGTGGTAAATGGTTGAGAGAGAACAAGAGAAGGAATTAAAAACTGACAGAGGTTCAGTGATGAAGAAAAATGACATTGTATTAGTATAGATTTCACATTTAAAAATCAATATTTCATTTTATTAAGAGACTTTTTTTGTTCTCATTCAGAGTCCTCTTATTAGATTTCATGTTTATAGATTTATTTCATTATAAACGGTTGTAATGTTAGACTTTATGTGGCTTAAAGATGTAGAATTAATTTGAATACATGTGCACCACAGTTCACTGACTGTACTGTACATGCACTCGTATTTATATTCAGTGCCACTGGGGATTCTAACTGCGTGATGTTCTGCACATTGTCATTTGAAATAAATGCCGTGTTGTGATGACAAACGGTGGAGATGTGGACGAAGACGGACATTTCCTGCCAGCGCCACATTCAGGAGCCAATTCACGCTGGTATGCAGGAAACATGCGAAGGATCGGTCACAATATGAGGCTGAGTCCACGTGTTTTTGTAAGCATCATCAACACTCAAAGGAACAGAAACGTGCTGTGTTTAACTGGAACTACAACTAAGATGGCGGAGTCCTTTTACCTGTCATGGAAAACGTGTCGTCTTCAGGGGCGGAGGCAGAGACAGAGGCTGCCTTATACTGACTATTATATCAAGTACTATATTAATAATGATATTAATAATAACAGCAGGTGCTTAATTTATAGACAGACGTTATCTCATTGCACTTTTCCTACAGAGCAGGTCCAGACTGCACTCTTTATAATGTTATTTACAGAGAGCCAACAGTTCCCACCGCGAGCAAGCGCTTGCCGACAGCGGCAAAGAAAAAGTGTCTTTTAAGAGGCAGAGACCTCGAGCTGAACCCGACTCGCCGCTGCCGTTCCTGTCTTCTTGTGTCTCTACAGAGTCCGTCATCGGTGTTTTAAATTATGACTCATCAATAGTCACTCAGGTGACTAACCTCATTTTAATCTTACTAATTGCTCCTATTATTATTATTGATGTTTTTTGTAAATTAGAATTAATGGTCACTGACTGTAATTATTAGAATGTACTAACGGTTAATGCAGTGCAATTCTTTTATTAAAAGTACATTAGTTATTGGCTGTAACGTGGTTTGGCTTTAACCTGACGGTGTATCAGACGTTTTGCATTGAACAGTGATTACTGAGCAGTCCAGCAGACAGCAGCAGCATCACTGTGTTATTGATAGGAAGATAAAGTTGCTGTATATGTTGCCTGTTATTGATCAGGGACATAAATCACGCAAGAGCAGCCGCGATCAGCTGCTCGCTGATTAATTACACCTTTAATTTCCTCTGTCGATTCTTCCTTAATATGCCCGTATCGATCAGACCACGAGTGTGTGTGTGTGTGTGTGTGTGTGTGTGTTCCTCATTAGTGAGCAGTGTTCAGTCTAATTAATCAAACTCCAATTACAATGAAAGGTGCGTTATCAGAAGTCCACTCTCTCGCCTTCATCTTCATCTTCGATCATTTTCAACCTTCTTCGGCTCATTGTTGCTTTGTGTGTATTAACAGATGAGATATCTCTTTCTCTAGAAGCGTGACTAAATGGTTAAAAAACACAAGGTTTACTTACTTCTGGAGCTCTTCTTAGCACTTTGACTCCTCGGCTGTTTGCTTGGTTTTCACCTCCTGTTTACAGACTTCAGGGACGGTCACCATTTGATGTATATTGTGTTTTTCAGGATATGTTGGATGGCTACTAACGCCGTCTTTTAGCATGTGTGTTAAACATGTTTGAGCCTGTTTATCCACAGGTTTTGATTGCACAGTAAATCTATATATGAGTGGACAGAGGAGGGCGTCAGTGTTCAAGGAAGAGCCACGTTAATGGGACAGTATATATATATACATATACAGTATTTACACTTTGGCCTCTTGATGACATCATATAACAGCTAAGAAATGTCCCAGTTTTCGTTAGTGCTTTCCTTAAATTGGGTTTCCACAGTCAATAAAGACTAAAAACATTTTGCAATGAAGGAGATTAAAACGTAGAAAGGAAATTAAAGGCTAAATTAAGCTCATAAAGTAAAAGCGGAGCTGTAAAACTAGATCCACATTAACACAAACCCACAGAGACACATTTTACTAAAGTGCTTTCGTGGAAAACACCAACTCTGGCAAACTCTGGGCTGCGCGGCCATCTCCGGACTTTAATGGTCCAAAATGACATCAGATAACAGCTCTTCATTTGAAGGCCGGCGACATTAACGTCATCGACTGGAAGGAAAAGACGAGACGGACTGAAACCTGGAGAGCAATCTGCCCTCCGTTAGCCCACAGTTACCCCCCGTGGACTGGGTCAGTGTACGGAGGCAGCCGCTGCACAGAGAAACACCTCTTCTCTGGCAGCTTCAGAGGAAGGACACTGATATTTCCCCCTCTCTTGTTTAGTACCACTCTGCTCTTACGTTCAGTGTTTTGTCCGACTTCTCTACTAAAGGGCTACTCCACACACTTAGCTCTGCGCTCCCGTAACTCGGTCACGCTCAAAAAGGATCCGAATCGAAGCAGCGGAACCGGAGAAATCGACTTTTTTACTCCCCAAACTCCTCTTCATTGTCAAAACCCGGCGGCCTACATCACCCACGATGCAACGCTGCCTCTGACAGTGGGTTGGGAGAGTCGGGTGTGTTGTGCTAGCGGCGGCTGATGTAGCCTGGAGCCCGCAGGGGTCTGCGAGCTCGCTGCTTTCTAACTCCACACCAACACGTCGGCGAACTCCTCGTCTTCGGCCCCAGCCGACGCTGACTCAAGTGACATCACCTGAGGACGCTTATCAGACTGCACACAGCTGCCTGTGGAGGCGCTGAAGGCTTCGTACCGATGGCTTCACATACGCAGCAGAGCTCCCCGTGATGGTTTAATGGCGGCGGCTGGAGGATCAGCTCCACCAGTTTCACCGCATTTGGACGGGAACCTGAGGAGTGACGGCCCTGTGTTTAGAGTTTAGCCCTCTCTCTCTCTCTCTCTCTCCATCCCAGACTGAATTTAACCATCAGCATATTTGTCCACCCAAACAGATATTCCCTCCATTTTGACTCCCCTTTTGCCCTTAATCCATCTTTTCTGTCCTCTAAACACACACACATCTCAGTTTCAAACACACACAGACAGAAACCCACTCCCACTTTAATGCACTCTGATTTCTGTATTTCCTGTGTGTCTCTGGTTATCTGCTCTCATTGAGGAGCACATTGCAGCCTCCTCGCCCCGTCAGCAGTCTGCACGCCGTCTGCTGACACTGACAAAAAAAAAACGTTTCTATAAATCCTCTCGCACTCCGTCAGTCTGCAGACAAACCGGTTTATCAGCCGGAGCAGAGCTGCCGCACGGGTTAGAGGACAGTTATTACTGAAAGCTGTCTCACACACACACACACACATCGCAGTGAGGTCGCCCCCTGCTGGTTACGTTCAGAAGGGTTTGTTGAGATAAACAGGATGTTAAAACGGCTCAGCGAGGTGGAGCTCAGAAGGGGTCCTCCGTCAGTCTGCCTGGGGTGCGTTCAGGCACAGTATCGCGCGTAGGACACACAATCACTGGCGTTGCACTAAGTAGACCTGAAGGTAACCCCGTGAAGAGGTCGGTTAGGGTTACGGGGCCACTAGATGTTCTGAACATAATCCAGAAGCCTCTGCTGTTTTTATTCGGAGAAGGCGGGACGGACACGGCCTCTTCCTTTGTCTCACCCCCCCCACTGTTCTGGTACAACAGGTGAACCTTTTCCGTGAAGGCTAAGCTGTGCCCATGTGCCCGGATATATTCAAGTAGCGCCCACTGGGGCTCATGGAGTTATTCCTTTCATCAACTCTTCAGGTCCAGTTTGTCTTACCTCTGCGCTGCGACAGCCGCAGACACCAGCTCTCTTCTGTCTTCTTCTTTCAAAACGTGCTTCGGAAATACGTGACCTGGCCGAGCTTTAGAGCACCATCGTATCCAGCATTTCAACACCCAGCACAACTCCAAGGACGCCGGTTTGAGCTGATGACATCACCGCTGTGCGTCGTCCAATCACAGGGCTGAGGCTGACTGCAGCAAAACAAAATGCACTTTTATAATAAAACATCACACAACTTTTTCGGACTCTGAATGTTTTAGGATGATTTATTGGATCAAAAATGGCTGATTGAGTCTTTGATAATAAACTTTCCTCTTCGTGTCACGCTGCCGTCTCTCTCCCCGTCGTTTCATCATTTCATCCTCCTCGGCTGTCCTCCCCCCGCCTCTCCTTTCATCTCTCATTCATCCTGTTTCTGCCTTTGATTCTGGTCCGGTTTGACTGCAGCCGTCAGCCGGACAGACGGACGGACGCAGGAGGCCGGAGGGGAAGGAGGGAGCGCGGGAAGATCAGAACTGTACGCCGGCTTAAAGGAGGGAGAGGAAGGTAGCCACCGAGAGAGGAGGGAGACAAACGTATTATTACAACGGCAACCACCTTGAAGAGGAAGAAGACGCACTTTATTAATCCCTCCGGGGGAAATTCAACTTTTAAAGGCCCCTCATGAAAAACCGTACGTGTGAATGTTTGAAAAGCAATTTGTTGAAGTTCCCTTTTAGATTCTGGCTCCGTTCTACAGTTTTTCAAAACTGAAACCAGGATTAAAACATTCCAGGAGGCGACGAAGGCAAATAAAATCGGACAACCACAAATAAAGTGTAGAAACAGTAAAACGGATAAGACAGGCTGGAAATAAAACAGCGTGTCAGCGTTATTTAAAAAGCTTTTTTAAGCGGAGAAGTTTCGAGAGGTCACTGATTGCTGAAGAAGAACGTGAGATGCTGCTGAAAGCTGCTGCAGCGTTTAGCTCGTTGTTGTCACGCAGCTCAGGGGTGAACGTCCCCGTGGTTCCGGTTCTGAGAGTCCCTGTTGTATTTGGAATATGCCGGTTCCTGTCTGGGTTCTGGGTTGGTCTGCTCCCTCAGGTGTGCGGGGGATTTGCTTCCCTTCCTTGAGTGCCCGGAGTGTTTTCACCTGTGTCATTTAGTTCACCTGCGTCTCGTTGGCTCTCCTTCCGGAGTGTGTACATAGTCTCTGTGTCGGGTCCTTTGTTACTGTGTTGGTTCTGTCCGCCTGTTCGGTTCTGGGCTCGTGTGCCGTTTGTTCTAGCCATTTCCCGAGTGTTTGTCACCTGCCTGCCTGCCTGCCTGTATGCATCCTGTTTTCCCGCTTGTCTACATTAAATCGCCACTCATCATCCCACCGCCTCTGTCTGCGTTTGGGTCCTTTCCCCCTGCTGCTGGTTTACCTGATCCCAGCTGCGAGCTTTGCTCCCAGCGTTGCAGTTTGCGCGTGTTCGGTACCTGGGTTTGAATCCGACGGCCTCGAGTTCTCACTGGACGAGCTGAATGTGAAGTCCGAGCCGGCGTCTTTTCAGATGAACCTTTAAACGTGTGCCTGCTCTTAAGAAGGTGTTAAAACCTTTGCTTTATAGATCCACATTCAAATATTTTCTTTCGTGACGTAGCACCGCCTCCTTCTCCATGGTGGAATGGTGGAGGTGGAAGTAACTCGGCGTGAACACACCCGTCTTAAAGGAGAGATGCCACCCGAAGCTCCGACCTCCACGCTCATGATCAGCGTTACTTCTGATTAGAAGTCAACAAACTTGCATCCGTGATTTCTGTCTCCGTAATCATTAATCAAAGAAATGAAAATCTGAAACTGGTCAGTGGGGGAAAGTAACATTTACTCAAGCTCAATTCGGAGGTACTTTACTTGAGTTTATATTTCTGCTGCGGCACATTTTGCAAGCCAATCTTTTCACTCGGCTCCATTTATTTGACATCATTAGTTACTTTGCAGATTCAGATTAAAACATTATGATGCATCATTATGGGTTAGGCTACCCAGCAGTATATAGAGTCATTAACATGAGCTCCACCTCCACCAGCTGCAACACGAAAGTGATGAACGCCTGAATACATCAATAACTATAACATCATATTATTCTGCACAGTGAGCACTTTTACATTCGCTACTTTCACGTGTAGTTTGATACTTTTTAATACTTTTCCCTTTTGAACGCAGGACTTCTACTTGTATCAGAGTAGTTCTGTGGTGTTACAACTTCTCCGGAGGTAAAAGGAGTGAGTGCGTTTTCCAGCTGTAAAACACATGATGCTGTAAAACATCGGCGGGGCAGTTAGCGGCTCACCTTCGGGCCCCGTTACGGCAGACCAGCTCGGGCTTGGGCGGCCCGGGGTCGGCCCTCTTGTCGGCACGACGCCTCGAGGATTTAATGGAGAGGAGTAAGAGTAAAATAGATTTCGTGGAGCGACAAGATCTTGGCTTTTGCTTTCCATCTCTTCCAAAGTGTCGGTTTGTCGTTGGAGCAGCTGAGAACAGAACAGAGAGGACGTCTTGTCCGTTTTGCTGAAAGGTTCTGTAGATTATCACCTTTTACATTTACATCAGTCATTCAGCAGACGCTTTGGAAGACAATGGAAGCAGTTATAAGAACACAAGGTAACAAGAAGCATCAGAGCAGCAGGAACTGGTCTGTTAGAGCCCAGCACAGGATCCAGAGCTGAGGGGGGGGTTTGGTTTTTTTTCAACATGGAACGGGTTCTGTGCACTCATTTCCCGGCAAAAGGATAATCTTTGACACTTTCATCAGTGAGACGCCATCGCAGTCACGGTGACTGAATCTGTATTTTATTGCCTTTTGTATCTTTCCAAATCCCCTCCTTTATATATGTGTTTGTGTACTTTATTATGATGAAGTATTGCAATTTTTAATATTCGAGCAGTCGGCATTGGAATATTTGAATGTGTGTTTCCTTATGTATGCATGTGTTTAGACGTGTGTCTTTTTACCTGTGTGTGTGTGTGTGTGTGTGTGTGTGTGTGTGTGTGCCCGGCGGCTCTAAACCAGAAAAACACTTCCATTAGGAAGAGTCAGTCAGACGGGATGGAGAGGAGAGGTGGCTGCAGGGAGGAGGAGGGAAGAAAGAGAGGGGAGGCGAGTGGAGGGGAATAGTGATATCCGGTTTCCACACGAAGCCCCTTTGAGTCCGGGCCGAGCCGACGCTCCTCTCCTGTGTAGCTGCGAGCGACGAGACGCCATCTGCGCTCGCTGAAAGTCAATTTAATCAAACAGCTCGGCTCTAATTGATAACTGGAAGGCAACTCTGCAGCCTGAGAAACCCCCACCAACACTGAGGCGACCTCCAGATCTGGACTCTCATTGGGATGTTTAAACCCCGACCCGAGGCTTCCGGATCAAAATCGTTCCACTGTTCATTTTAGAGTTAAAGTAAAAAAAAAAAAAAAACTACTTGAGAATCCCCAAACGTGTTTCAAGGCCAATTTGATATCAATCAGTCTGGTTAAATGCAGGACTCATATCCAGAGGCACAGACTGAGCATCGGTGACCTTTGCTTCACCACAGCAGGGATTAGCTCCCGTTCAGCCACGCCAACATTTAAAACATCTCATTTCTACTGCAAAACAAATTCAGTTCAACTTATTCAATGTAACCGGGGGGATCTGTGGATTCGCTCAAGGCAAATCTGTGCAAACAGATGCCCCCA
Source organism: Coreoperca whiteheadi (assembly GCA_011952105.1). NCBI lineage: Eukaryota > Metazoa > Chordata > Actinopteri > Centrarchiformes > Sinipercidae > Coreoperca > Coreoperca whiteheadi. The sequence continues at coordinate 1,300,797 of CM022477.1, forward strand.
GTGCTGACCTCTGAGGCAGTGGACAGGCGGAGAGGCCGAAGTGGGCGACGTTATCGTAGTTTATCCCGTAGTTAGTTATTTTCTCTGTTGTGAGCATCATTTGTATCTGTAATCTCTGCTGTCAGACACCGTTCAGTCCCCTCTGTCCTGCTTTTAACCTGATTCTGATTCCAGAATCCTGATTCCATTCTGATATGATGATCTGATTCTGATTCTGATGCTTCAAATGCCAATGGAGCAGAACCTGGAAGGTGATCACCTGAATGCCACACAGCTGTGAACGAGCCAGTGAGTGTGAGGCTTGAATGAAACAGCTGACGCCAATCAGATAACACAAGCACGACTTACTGAACTTAATCTCCGGCAAGTTTATAAGTTTATTCCTATTTTACTTGCCGAGACTTCTCTCGGGATGAGTGCACCGTCACCAAAAACCCGCCTGCACTGGAGGAAAAATAGTTCATGTCCCCAACTTTAAAGGAAACGTTCACATTTGTTTCAAAACAACATTCTCATGCATGTATGAACATGAATAAGAGGATTATGAAAATCCTCAGGATCAGGTACACGGCCCCTGATACCTGAAGCTTGGAACTTTAGTGGTAATCTGTCCAGAAGTTGGGTTGAGATAATGGACCAACATCCAATATATGATTTATCAAGAATGAAAGTGAAATCTCTCTCTCCCTCTCTCTAATATATATATATATATATACATATATATAAGTTCTGTAATGTCATTCGGACTGGACGAGTGCGGTCTGATGGAATCGAAAAGAGGGAAGATGATCAGAACTGAGGGGGTTGAACTACCAGAAGACGAAGTTGCAGATGTTCATGGCAGCTATAAATACCTTGGGACCCTTCAGGCAAACGGAAACCACGAGAAGGCAGCAGGGAAGTCAGCCACAGCCAAACTCCTCCGCAGGCGGGTCCTGAAAAGTCAGCTGAACGGGAAGAACAAGATCCGAGCCATCCTGCCAGTCATCAGACACCCCGCTGGTATAATAAACTGGCCACAGGAGGCGATAGAGGCCACTGATATCAGGACAGGGAAGCTCCTCACAAAGCTCGGAGGGTTTCAGCCCAAATCCAGCCCCCTGAGACTGAAGCAAGGGAGGCCGAGGACTAGGGAGTGTCAGCACCGCTGTTCAGGATGAAACAACAAAGATCCAGGAGCACATCAGGATGATGCCCCCCAATGATGAAAGACTAAGTGAATACCTCAGGCGGCAGAAACCCGAGGATGATGAGGAGGAGAAGGATGAACCATCACGCAAAGACTGATTGACAAACAGGTGACGGCTAACCAACCAGACATCGAGCTGATCGAGAAACAGCAGAAGAAGCCAGTGGTGACAGATGGAGCAATCCCATATATATCCCATATATATATAATATATATATATATATTAACTTGACTTCTTCCCTCTCCTCGTCCGTCTCTTCTTTCTTACTGTCACTTTCAGCAGGTATCTCAGCGTCCGGAGATGTATCTGGATCGATGACTATGGCGACCTGCTGGGGCAGTGCTGCTGTGTCTATGGTGCAGGGGACGAGTGGCTCGGGTCCTGCTCGTTGGGCTCCACCTGGAGCTGCTCGGCTGTCCGTCTGGACCCATCATCTTCCCTTATGTTTTACCACCTAAACATTTCTAACATAATAATATATATATATATATATACAACAATTTTGCCATTGTCATCATAGTTGTATGTGCTATGATTTTCTGCTATGAATCTATTCTGTACTTACGACATCTATTGCATGTCTGTCCGTCCTGGGAGAGGGATCCCTCCTCTGTTGCTCTTCCTGAGCTTTCTATCATTTTTCCCCTGTTAAAAGGGTTTTTTTGGGTAGTTTTTCCTTATTCGAATCGAGGGTCTAAGGACAGAGGGGGTCGTATGTTACAGACTGTGAAGCCCTTTGAGGCAAAATGTGATTTGTGATACTGGGCTGTAGAAATAAAATAATACTGAATATTATATGTATATATTTAAAAAATAACCCAAGGTTTAATTTTCCAAATATCCCACATGTCAGACTTACCAGCAACACATGAATGTGGCATAAAAATCATAGGCCTACTTTTCTGCAGAATAAAACATGTTGTATCTGGTATTTAAATTCATTTAAATTCAGTTTTTCTACCAGAAACAGTGTATTAAATAGAAACGCAAATGACCCTGGAGGATAAAGAGAAAGCCTGGAGCGCAGACTGAAAGTGTTTCAGCCTGAGGGAAGCGAGGACAGCAGAGTTACAGATTCTTCTCTGCTAGATTTGACTCTTTGAAAACTCCCTGTCGGCTTCCTCTGTGCTCAGATCGGCTCCGACTTTCTCCTGCGTTTCAGCTGGAGACCCAGCAATGGTGTGGGGGGGGCTCACCCACATCCACCCCAGGCAGTCCTGGATCCCAGTCAGAGGAGGAAGTTCAAACCAACAGAACTGAAATTCATTTATACCGCAATTAACACAAAAACAAAACAGCTTAGAGTCAACAAAAGTAAAAAAGGATGAAATATTTTTGTTATTCAAAATCATTTAAATTTTTTCTCCCATACCACAGCTTTTATTTGCTTATGAGCTAACATGTGCTAGGCAAAGAGCTAATGCTTCTTTACAGAGAGAGGTCCTGGACGTGTGGCCTAGCTTAGCACAAAGACTGGAAGCTAACAACTAACACGTAGCTAACAGCTACCGGACAGTTAACAGCTGACAGTTGATGGCTAAGACAGCTAAAAGCGAGTGTTCAGAGTACAGCCTCACACAGCTGCTAGCATGGCTGCATATTCTTAATATTGTTAGGCTGTATCATGTGTCTGCTTTGGGGGTCTCCAACAGTGAATCCCTTCAAAGATAAAAATGTAAATGTTATCTTCATGGTAGCACTAGAGGACACCAAAAGCATTAAGATTCATCATCCATCCATCCATCTCCTCCCTCTTACCCGGGGCCGGGTCGCGGGGGCAGCAGTCTGAGCAGAGACACCCAGACTTCCCTCTCCCCAGACTCTTCCTCCAGCTCTTCCGGGGGAACACCGAGGCGTTCCCAGGCCGGCCGAGAGACGTAGTCCCTCCAGCGTGACCTAGGTCTTCCCCGGGGCCTCCTCCCGGTCGGACGTGCCCGGAACACCTCCCCAGGGAGGCGTCCAGGAGGCGTCCGGGACAGATGCCCGAGCCCCCTCGGCTGACTCCTCTCGATGTGGAGGAGCAGCGGCTCTACTCTGAGCTCCTCCCGAGTGGCCGAGCTCCTCACCCTGTCTCTAAGGGAGCGCCCAGCCGCCCTGCGGAGGAAACTCATTTCGGCCGCCTGTATCCGGGATCTTGTCCTTTCGGTCACGACCCAAAGCTCATGACCACAGGTGAGAGTAGGAACGTAGATCGACTGGTAAATAGAGAGCTTCTCCTTGCAGCTCAGCTCCTTCTTCACCACCAACAGGCCGGCACATCGACCGCATCACTGCAGAGGATGCACCGATCCGCCTGTCGACCTCCCGCTCCGTCCTTCCCTCACTCGGGAACGAGACCCCAAGATACTTAAACTCCTCAACCTGAGGCAGCAGCTCTCCACCAGCCTGAAGATTCATCCTGTGGACCATAAACGTCTACTGCAAGTATGAGAAAGTAATGAAGGAAGAGACGCAGAGGGGAACTTCCTCCAGGGTTTGGGATGCAAACAAGTGATGGCACAATAAATAGCAATTTGCACATTTTTAAACTAACATTTTCAAGTAAAATCATTAAATTGCAGTAGTAGACGGTAACTGGGGTATTCTTTGCATGTTGTTTCCTTATTTTTCACTAGTAGCAAAACAGATAAACAGGAATAAACAGACAGGTATAGAAAGAGACTTCTGACTTCCTTCCTGTCAGCAGAAACAAACTGTATATGTTTGTCCAACTGTTCCACCTCACTGTGATATCCAGTTATTGTTTATGGCTCCTGTATCTGCTGCAGCTGGCAGCTCGCTGGACAGATGGGATCATAAACCAGAGAAACATTCACAGACTGCTGGCTGGATGTTTTCCCTAGAGGGGGAAAAAAAAAAACCCCGAAATAATTATTGGGCACACTTCCTGTTTGTGTGTCCCTGCTGCTGAATTTGCAAAAGTTTGGAGTTAAATAAAATCAGTGTATGTGCTGAACAAATTTACAAACTGGAGGTGTTAGTTAGTTCCAGCATGTAATTCCCCCTAAAACAATTGCACACGTTCTGCTTGAGTATTAAACAAACGAGACACATGTTAATCAGGGATCTTTGGAGCTGTTGGTAGGTGTATTTCTGAACTTTGGACGGAGCCAGGCTAGCTGTTTCCACCTCGCTCCTGTCTTAAACTATTCCTTTAAAGGAATAATGCTATAATGAGGTCCCACACGATCACACTATGTTCTGCCCAAGTGTGAACAGTTTTGGTTATTTCACACGAGGGACTGTCTGTATTTTCTGTTTTCTCTGAGCTCGTCTCTCTGGCGAGAGGTGGGCATGACTCAGTTGTAAAGAGGTGATGTCACGTGTTTCTGTGCACCAATCAGGTTTGAGTTTAAATGTGATGGCGGCGAGTTGTTTGCTTATGCTTCAGCACTGTTATTGTTATAAATATATAAATTAGAACAAACCACACCCACACAAATTAGCTCTGGGAGTTTTTATTTGGGCTGTCAATCGATTTAAGAAAATTAACTTATTAATCACAGATTTTGCTGCAATTAATTGCTTTTTACCTTCTTAATATTGATGCTTGTAATAACGGATATTAAAATGTAAAATCACGGAATTAATGTAGAATCAACACCACGGAAGTATATTTAAACTCAAATATTATTGTTTAATAGCATCTTTTTAACTTTGAACACAGATTCTCTCCTGTGAACTGCACGTGTTCAATAAAACCATCAAGGCCATTAACATTAGATATCAGCTTAGAAGGCAATAATCTCTTATCTGCACCAATAGAGATGATGATTAACAACAATAAGTGTGCTCCATGTTCAAGGTCCACAACAGTCCATGAAACATGAAAGAAGAACAAGGAACGTTTCTGACACATGAAGACTCGGAGAGAATTCAAAAGAACCGTCTTCCCTCACCAACATTCAGTTTTTTGGTTTTTTTTACATTTTGTTTTTGACAGTTTTTATGTGTAAAATTCTTAAGAAACCTAAGTTATTTATTAACTTTACTTGTTTTAGTTATAGAGAAATTTAATAGCTGATATTTCTGTAACTTAACTTAAAACAACTTGCATCCATCTAATCTCCGCTTATCACCGTTTTTGTGTCCAGTTTTCTGCTTCTGGAACAGGAAAAATGACATCATTACTATTAATCCAGCCTACTGTCATGTTGTGGGTCTGATGGGGTGTGTTTTGGGGGTGTGTGTTTTGTTTTATTCTGATTGTTCCTAGGTTGCCTTGTTCTCCTAGCGTCTTGTGTTAGTTCTGTCCTTATTTTGTATTTGTCCATGTAGTTCATGTTTTTTGCTTCAGTCTGGTTATTTCCTGTTTTATTTGGATAGATGTCTGTTTCCCTCTGTCTTGGTCTACCTTACTTCCTGTCCCTGATTCCCTGATTGTGTTCACCTGTGTTTGTCCTGCACCTGTGCCTCGTTGCCTTCACCTCCCCTGAGTGTATTTAGTTCGTGTGTTTCCCTGTCTCGGTGTTGGATCATTGTATTCTCCTTCCCATGCGTTTGCGCCCACGTTTCCCTGATCCGTGTTCCTGCTCGTCGTGGATTCCTGTTGTACTCCTCGGTTTCCTGTGTTCCTGCCTGCTTTTCCGACTTCGCCTGTGTACTCGCTGGGTTGCACCAATAAAAGACTTCACTCCCCAAGCGGTATCTGCATTTGGGTCCCCCTTTCATTGGCATATTGTTTTTCTAACTGGAGAAACAGCCATAACAGCACAACACCATATTTCTATGAATCGCGATTTGAGTGGTGATTCATACTAACCTAAATTGGCTTGGCTCAGCAGCAGGCTAACTCTGGCAGGTTTGATTGTCAGACTCCCACAGAAAGAGTCACATATTCTGGACGCTGACTGTGGCCTAAAACTGGCCCACGTTCTGTGACTAGAAGCTGTTTCTCACCTCAATATGCAGTCATCAAACTCAGACAAATCAATCATCCACATGTGGTCCTCTGGTGATTTTTCTGTGTTGCATAATTTGGCCAAATGGAAGCATGTCAAATCAAAGCGGACCAAGGATTGAGCCTTGAGGAACTCCACGCATCGTGTTGGTTTGCTCAGACACATACTGTAGTTGCAGAGTGAGACAAACCTGTCATGGAGATATACGTTTTGTAGCAATTTAGGAAGCAGTGTGACATTTTTTATCTTGGCAGTGATTCACATATGGAACAAGACTGCTTTTCACACAATTCAGATCATTAACAATAAATCACAGACCTATATAAAGACTTCAAACACATTTTTTTGGATGTTGCCGTGTCCATGTGGAAAACGTAACTATGTGTGCCATGAAGTTACAATTCTAACAGTGTATTTCTGAGTTATATTACATATGTAGTCACTGTCCAAACACTATGTTCATGCTAACAAACATAAAAACCACTCCAGGTGGTGTCCAGGTTCACAGTGAAACCGGTGAACCTGGACACTGAATCAACCGACAAAACAGAATTTATAGTTTAATCGTGTTAGTAAAGCCTGTCCCTAGATGGACTCTGAAATACCTTAAGCAGTGTTACAAGAAAACACACTTACGACGACACAAAGGATAAATACATTAAATTAAAATGCAGTAAACGTACCATATAGTGATAAAATCGTGATGAAAGACACCTGATCGCCCTGGCTACATGTCTGAACATTCTTTTAAAAACTGAAATTGAATGATTTCGACCAGAACATTTTATTAAACCAGTATTTGTATAATTCAGTACAGTAACAGCCAAACACTGGTGGCCATGTCTTTCAGCTTGCTGTCATTCACAGCAGATCTGTTTCTCCCAGCGTGAGTTTTGTCATGAAATGGACTCTTCCTCTGTTCGAGGTGACTGCTGCAGGGTTTTGGCAGTGAAACCAGAAGTTAGTGCCAGTCATCTGCAGTGATTTCAGAAACTAAATATGCTTCATTTTGTGTGTGTGTGTGTGTGTGTTTTGTTTTTTTTAAGAGTCCAGCAGGATTGTGTGGGTGAGCTGCTGTCAGAGCTGTTTGTCTCAGTCAGATGAAGAGGAACCAGCAGCAGGAGATACAGGACATACAGAGGACAGACTGCCTTCTAAAGACAACAATTAAACGAGCTGAGATGATGATAACGTTTTAGTTGTTGTTGCGTGGACGCTTCAGTCTCTGTTTCTGAAATAACTGCTTGGCGATGTTGCGATACTTCAGTGAGAGACTTGTGTTACTCCTTCAGCCAGAAAGGATTTCATAAAGGTCACACGTCTATAAATACAGGTTGAATGCTCATTCAAGTTACGTTTTTTTCTGCTTTACTGCCCATTTTTCTTGACCTCAGTGGAACGACGCGTCGAGCCGGAGGAAAGCTGGGACAAAAGGATTCAACAGGAGTTCAAAAAGCAACCACAGTGCAAATCATGCGAGCTCTTTCTGATCCGATGCCTCCGTCAGCAGGAGCAGAGTCTCTAACAGTTACAAACGGTTCATATCACATCGCCGGTGTTTGAATGTCACCAGTCACCTTTTTACCCCGAGGTTACTTTTCACACTCAAATACACTATAAAAATATCCCAAACTATGAAACTGACACATTCTTCTCAGACGTTTGGGGGCGTTCCCACCAGACACCTATGAACATTTCGAGTTTATTCGCTTCATGTGACATTCACTACACAACATGGATTTTGTTGAGAGGGTAGCTGCGCTGTGTTTGCTATGGAGGGCTGAAAAACGCTTTTTACAACTTACCAGATTGTCCGACCTCCTCACTCACTTTCGTCCAAGCGGGATCCTTTTTATTCCTGTTTCTATAACGACGCGAGGACGTATCGTACAGCCGCAATTATTTTATCCTTTATTGTTGTTGGCATTCCTGCCTCCGCTCGTAATCACGTCACTACTCGAGCAAGCTCCTGATTGGTTAAGTTCAGATTTTCCCACTCACCTCAGTCTCGCCGCAGGATGCCTATTCGCGTCTTTGCATTGACTGAACATGTAAATCACTGGCACCATTAGCCTCGCAGAGACTTTCATTTGTCGTCAGGTCTGTTTTTCATTTACTTAAATGTGACGGAATGCAAACAGCATTAGTTTGAATGTTCAAACGCTTAAAGTTTCTCGTGAACAAAGTTTCTGTGTACTTTCAGTCACCGTCTGCCTCGTTAGCGTCTAACAAACGTGGTGAACTCGTTTGCTTCCACGTGGAACATTTCCAAACCATCCTAAAATCGTGCGTTGTTCGCCTCAGTGCGCGACAGCTTGCAGTCCTCTTCCTGTTTCCCGGTGCATCACCACCGCCGACTGTTCAGCGGAATAGCGTGAAACTTCTGGCAGGAATGTGTGTCATGTCACCCCTGGGCCGAAGGGTGTCCATGATTCAAACACAGTGGGAATCCACCTGTGCAAACAGTGCACCATAGCACTACTGGAGGTGAAAAACGTCAGTCTGTCAGACACCAAGGCAGCATGCTGGTGAGGTTGTTGTTGGGGTGGACGGTTGGAAGTAGACAGCAGAACCCTATTCACATCCTGCCTCCTACCATTTACATTTACATGTAGTCATTTAGCAGACGCTTTTCTCCAAAGCGACTTACACATGAGAACGTTCACAAACTGAAGGCGCTGAAACTGGGGTTTAGTATCTTGCTCAAGGACACTTCGACGCACGGCTGGGGGATCGAACCGCTGAACTTCCGATTGGCAGGCAACCGTTCTGCCACCAAGCAACAGCCGCCCAACGTTGACCAACAGTCAACATTGCCTTATTTTAATCAGGACCACAAGCTTCCTCAAAACGTACTTAATTAAGTATTTTTTGACTCACACCACAATCATAGAAGTCAACGTTTTGGTAACAGTTCCACGGACGATCACCAACAACGTGTTCTGTCGTGAAGTTGGAGGACTTCTTCTGCTCTTGTGATTAATGGCAGCTGTCTCTCAGCAGCAGAAGAGGAAGTATTGAGACGTCACACGCACACAAAAAATAAAACTGGACAAGGTCGCGGTGGACGTTTGGTTTGGTGTCCTGTCTCCTAAACTCCAACAAGTAGTTTTAGTTGACTAAGCTTACGAGACTTTTACCATGGAGAGGAAACAGTCATATGAGTCATTTGAAAATAAATCTATTTTGTCATTTAGGTATAAGAACTTGGCAGTTTTCTGCTTTTCTTGGATCACAAACCAATGAGAAACCAGCTTCATATTCAGCACATATCCAGGATGCACAGTTAGCAGAGCGCAGCGTTCTCCTTGGGACACCGGTAGCTTTTTTAACATTTTGCATGCACGTAACGGGCTTCAGGTTGAAACATTTCGAACGCTCGAAGTCTCCGCTGCTTTTCTTTACCGTCCAATCAGACGACTGCAGGGTCGAGCCTCGTGGTCACGTCACCTGTCACCAGCAAACACGGAGGAACATCAGTGAGTCGCTCGGAGATTCAGGTCAGCTTTAGATGTGTTTGTCTGCTGCTAATCGTGTTTGAAATCACCTGAACAGGGCGGCTGTTGATAGATCATGTGTATCACTATAAATAAAAAGTATGTACAGTACATGTTGCCTAGCAACAGCGAGACGCATTGCTGTGCGCCTCACCTTCTTGGACGTCCGCCGTGATCGCTGCCTGAGGGCGTGTGTCATCGTTTATGCATGAAAAAATATTATTTCAGGTTCAGTTCAGGTGTGTCAGGCTTCACCTTTTCATGGCAAATGTTGTGCCGCACATTCAGGAAAGGTGAACGTGCAAACACACACACACACACACACACACACAGATCAGGAGCTCTCATGAATAACGGTGACTCATGTTTTGTTCCCTGAAGGCGATCAATTTAATCTGCTCTCGTGGTGGGCGGAGTGTGTGTATGTGTGTGTGTGTGTGTGTGTGTGTGTCAGTTTGCAGGTTGGCTGCTGTTTAGCAGCAGCTCTCCAGCACTGAGTCACTCTGCTGCAGGGATGTTAGACTACTGAAACTACAGCTGTAAGGGTGTGTGTTTAAAAAGGGACCGCCGAAACCACAAAGCGGCTGCAGCAGCACTCTAACTTTTACCCTCTAAGAGCTTTTCTAGAAGAAAAAAAAAAACAACCTTTTCTCCTTCCGACTCCTGAATTATTGATAAAAACATGAATTTTCCGGCTGCAGGATTTTAATCTTCCTTTTTCCTGCTTCTGTGTTGTGTATTCACGCTCAGACCAACACGCTCCTTCTTGTCCGTCGCATGTAATTCCGATGATCTAAGAACCAAAGCTCATTCGGCTTTTGTCGGACTCTTTTTCATGTCTGTTGAAGTTCCATAAACTAACATTTTAATGTGAAAATCCACTTTGTTAAAGCAGCTTGAAGACACTTTCATACCGCCCTCATTTAACCATATTATTTTTACAATTCTTCTTTGCAGATTTCCGACCAACTCTGGAGCAATTGTGTTAAAAGTATGAAGCTGTTTTTGAATGAGAAAAGAAAGAAAGAAAGTGTAATTTATATAGCATAAATTCAAATGACAAATTCTGTGGTACCAACCATTCATTTAGGCTAAATACATGCCAGATTTATCCCAACTCTCCTTGTTGGTGCCTTCAAGGACACTCTGACATCTGAGATCTGGCTGTCAGCTGCTGAACATCAACATTTAGAAACATGTTTTTGTTGATGGCCGTGTTTTTTTCCTGTGTGTTTGCTGTCAGGTGAAAAAGTGAGAGTCAACCCGCTGACTGTATTTCGCTTTGATAACACAAACCTCACAGGGAATATACAGCCGTTTTTTTTGTTTCTTTGTGTGTGTGTGTGTGTGTGAACATACCTGCGTTGACAGGAGACTGTATGAAGCATCTATTTGTGTTTGATGTTTGCGCGGCTGCTGTAAACTCGACTCTTCAGCTGCTTTTAGGATGAAAAAGAAATGATTTTAAAACTATCTGAGGATGATCAGAGGTAACGGCATCCTGAAGCTTTTATTTTTGAATACTAAAGGCTTCAGACCCTGGGTAGCAGCTGAGAACTCCAATAATGACTAGTAGAGATGTTTTTAAGTCTTTAAGGGCAAGTCCAAGTCAATTTTCAAGTCAGTTGAGACTCAGAGTGAATGTCTTCAAGTCGGAAGCCCTCGAGGGCAACTACAAGTCACGTTTCAAGTCACAGCAAGTCCTAAGTCAAGTGACATGGACCATTCATACATGGTCAAGTCTCAAGTTAAGTCTCAACTCCTTGAGGTCAGGTCTAAGTCAAGTCACAAGTCTCTGTGGTCCATGTCAAGTTCAAAGTCATTGAGGAAAATTAAAATCAAGACACAAGTCATTTGAGACAAGTCAAGACATTTGATGTCACGTCCAAGTCTCAAATCTGTCAGCGCTTATCTCTAGTCATATCTCAAGTCCTTGAGGGCAAGTCCACGCCATGTTTCAAGTCTATCAGAGAAAGTCCTAACCCAAGTCGCATTCATTTTAGTCAGTCGTTTTAAAAACAACTAGGTCAAAAGTCTGTCATGAAAGATTCAAGTTAAGTCTAATGTCAATGAAGGCAATTCCAAGTCTAAGTAACATCAGACATCTCCAAGCCAAGTGAAAGTGAAGAGTCTGTCGAGGCACGTCTCCAGTCATTTCAGACGAGTAACAAGACTTCATTAGCAAAATAAAAGTCAAGCTGCAAGTTTGCAGGCTTTGAGTTTGTTGTACTGTGGAGCGTTTGTTTTATTTTGTAATTGTCTATTCAGTTGAGTTTTTGGGTTTTGTTATTTCCTGTTTTAGTTTGATAATTGGTCAGTTCCCTCATGTGTCTAGTAGTTTTGCTTCCCTCCTTGAGTTCCTGATTGTTTTCACCTGTCTCCCTGTGCACCTGTGCCTCGTTGTCTCACCTTCCCTTGAGTGTATTTAGTCTGTGTTTCCTTGTCTCCGTTTGTCTTCCATAGAGTTAGTTAGGTCTGTGAGTTTATCTACGTTTGGCGTTATGCCTATTGTTTTGCCTACCTACCTGCCTTCTTACCTGTCCGCCTGCCTACAACCTGCCAATAAATTCTCCACTCATCTACCTCTCAAAAGGTCTGCGTTCGGGTTCTCTTTTCCCCGTTACCAACACCTAGTTGTGACAGCAAGTCTGTCAGAGCAAGAGTCAAGTCACAGGTCATTTGAGTCTTTTCAAACAAGTCAAAGTCCTAAGCCCACTGAGCCCCACTCCAAGTCAGGTCACAAGTCTCCATAAGCAAAGTGGAAGTCTCCCAAGTCCCTTATGTACTACCGTAACACTGAATATTAAAATGACATTAGAAGGTAACATTTTCCTTATCGAATCGAACTCACATCCCATGTGTAACCAGCCGTGTTTGTTGATTGTGGTCGACTACTCATGGCGCCAACAAAAAGGCGGCTGCAGACTCTCTGAACCTTTTAACGTCGAAGACCCTTTAGACTATTTTGCAAAATATGCCGAAATCCTCTTAAAAATCAGCTCCAAATCATGTTCCTTGATGTATTTAGAACGCAGTATTTTTTGTGTGTGTGTGAACTTGATGCATGTTTATATGATTTCACGGGCCGACAGCGTCCCCACGAGAACAGAAAACTCCCCATAATGTTAACTAATGATGCGTATCCGTACATCACACACACACACACTCCCTGCTGTGTGTGATGGATAGTCGTGCGAGAGCTCTGTGCTTATGTATGATGGCAAAGTTATTAAGATCAGTCAACCAAGTGCTCATCCACCTACACACATCACTGCAGGGAACAACAAACACACACAGGGAGAATAAATGTCTCTCATTGGCTGTGTCCTCCAGCCTCGAGGAAGGAGAAGACGAATGAAGATGAGATGAGGAAATCGGTGAGAGCGAGGATGGATGAACTGATTAGTGTGCGTGTTGTTTTAGTCACTGAGGGAGGCGTGCAGGAGCAGGACGTGCACATCGTGGGTCAAAACAGCCCGTTTTAACGTTATAGGTAGGCTACCAAATCCAGCTGACACAAACCGACGTGACTCACCAAACCGGGACTTCTGTCTAGTTTCTCTCCAGTCAGGTAGTTTTGGTTTGGAGATCTGTGCAGATTTCCACACAGTTCAACAGCAACATCTTTTCCCAGCCACAGTGCCCGTGTTAGTCCGGATAATCCCCACTGCAGACGGTTTTCATAGAGTTTAGCAGTTCCACTTTCTGTCTGTAAATCAGCCCTTCTTTCTATTTTCATCCCTTCACCGCCACAGCCCCTCCTCTCTCTGGGTGGCAGCAGCTCCCAGAGGCTCCATCCTCCAAACTCTACATGCACACTGAATACACAGCTTCCTTCTTTGTTTGGAAGACAGAGAGAAACAATATAGCTTGAAGGGCAACTGGAGCTTATTGCAAACACACACAGGGACACAGACCTCGGTCTCGCTCTCCATCAGCTCATAAATGATTTATGTAATATTCCTGTTTGAACCCTCAGCTCTTACACTCTCTCTCTCTGCAGTAATAATGTTGAAGGACAAAATTGTTTCCCAGTTTAGATTGTGAACCGGCTCTCAGTAACCGAGACGTGTGCAGACTGTTTAAAAGGTGTGAACAGACTGTATACTCACTTTTTGTGGTCTGTGTCTGGCTGTACAGATATCAGCTGGAAGGAGCTCACACTCACCGCTTGTTTTTATAAGTTTCATGGCTCATAAAAAAAACTGGCAGCATCAGTCGCTTATTCAAACACAACAAATGTCTCAGTTTACCTGACAAGGACCTCTAGCTGTTAACTGTTGTCTGTCTGGAGCAGAGATGTAATAAGTGAGCCGCAAGGCCTCTTGCAGACGAGGTCGGGAGGGATGTAAGTATCATCAAAGCATCTGACTTTTTCTACTGACAGCTTATGTTGGTTTCTTTTGACCATGACCTCCATCTTTTCCCAAACTTAGCCAAATAGTTCCTGTAGTAGTTTGGAGGACGGCACTCCGACACATGCATTCAGCTCCTAAAGTTCTGCTTTGGATTTATTTGTCCAGGTTTTGAGATATCTGACTGCAGACTGCACATCTGGCTACAGAATTACCTCCAAGAAAGATCCATCAGAGTCGTGCTCTCTGGTCAGTCTTCGTCACCACGCCCCATCGATGCATCGGTACCGCAGGGATCCATTCTCAGCCCATTATTATTCTCTATCTTCATAGACGGTGTTGTGGAACAATGTGGGAAGGAACAGCTTGTTTCTCTATTCGGATGATTCCACCATCTTCCATCCACAACATCATTAAATGGTTCAAAGTTAAAGTGGCAACATATGCAATGATCCTGTCCAGAAAGAGGAATCCATGTTGCCCTGATCTCTTCTTTGGGAGCACTAAAATCAAGCTCAGTAGCACTCCTGTGGATCAGACAGGCAAATCCAGGCTCTAGTCTCGTCCAAACTGGACTATTGCAGCGCGCTGCTGGCTGGACTCCCTGCTCGCACAACCAAACCTCTGCAGATGATCCAGAACGCGGCGGCGAGAGTGGTCTTCAATGAACCGAAGAGAGCGCCCGTAACCCCTCTCTTCATCAGGTCCCACTGGCTCCCTGTTTGCATCAGGTTTAGAGCGATGCTCCTGGCCTACAAGACCACCACTGGTTCTGCACCATCATATCTTCACTAACACAGACCTGTGTTCCTGCCAGGTCCCTGCGCTCTGCAGACCAACAGCGTCTGGTGGTACCATGGCAACAAGGAACAGGATCCCTCTCGCGCACCTTCTCCTGAGCTCTGTATCCTCTGCTGGGCTCTAACAGACTAGTTTCTGGTGCACTTATGCTTCTTGTTACCTTGTGTTGTTTTAATTGCTTTCATTGTCTTCCTCATATGTAAGTTGCTTTGGATGAAAGCGTCTGCTAGATGACTTAATGTAAATGTAACGGCAGTGGACCAGCTATCAGTCCAAAAGGTTGATGTCTACAAAACCCAGGTCAGGAATGTATCATGGAGTACTCCTGCCTTACCTGGATGGAGGCCTCACACACCACTCTTAGGCAGCTAGATATCATCCAGAAAAAGGCACTAAGGATCATTGGTGTGGATGAGGACTATGTCCTAAAGGACTATGACATCACTAAGCTGAGCCATCGCAGAAGTGCTGCAGCAACTGTTGTTTTCAAGATGCACTCTCCCACCTGTCCTGCACTGCTACCCTGAGCTCATCTCCCGGGTCAACCCACCCGGAGGTTACCGCCAAGCCATGCCTTGTCACTCCCCAGGGCTCACACCAAATGCCTTGACAGGAGCTTTCTCCACTCTGCTGTTGACAACATGGAACAGCCTTCGCCCTGCAGTCATCGTAAGACAACGCATCAAGCAGAGTCCATGCCTTCAAGAAGAGACTGAATAAACACCGCCTCAGCATGAGACTCCAGTCCTAAAGCTCAAGGTCGTCCAACATGCACAAATCAGCTTCATATACATTCCTGAGTAGCTGCAGATAGGTGATCGGCTCTCTGAACGGTATTTATGAAGCCTGTATCTGCAAAAGCAAAGGGAAAAAATAAAAAAAGCCAAAAGTGTAGTGTCAGTCAGTCATCAGTTTATTGCTCGGTCTTGTAGCTCAGTCTCTGATTTGGACCTCAGGTCATTGGCTGATAGACTTTTTAAAAGTGTTCATATTTCAGTTAAAGTTTTCTTTAAGCCGTGTCTCTTATTGCGGCATTGTTTGCTCCCTCACAATTCAAAGGAAATCATTTCAAGGTTTGGTGGTTTGCTCAGGGACACTTCAGCAGCACGTCACTTTTCTTCTCCTATGAAATTGTTCTTCTTCTCTGCCCCTCTCTCTCTTTGCCTCGGGCCGGCGGTGGGCCGAGCAGCATCTCCACCCGGACCAAATCAATGGACACAGTGACGCCGAGGCTGCTGGGAAATATATGCAAAACTGTAGCGGTGTCGGTGTGGGAGGACTGAAGAGTCAAACTGTCGACTAACATTTCAGACTCAAACTTCAGCTCACATCAGAGGGAAGTTCACAGTAACAAATCAGAGCTGGATGAGGTGAAAAATTACGAACTACATTTGTGGAAAAAAGTGACAGCAGTGCTGAAAGTGGAAAAATTAAGGTCTCAAGGTCAGTTAGATTGTAGGTGACTGACGTCTTCGTTACTTAATACTCTCATAGACTTAATTAGGGCTATTTAATAAATCCACATTTCAGTATATAAGAAATTGTTTGGAGCCCAAAGACACAACAGGATATTTGATTTGTAAAGCCCCTATAAAAAGTTTTCAATAGTTTAATTCTTTAAATTTGTAATTTTATATGATTGTTTATTTACAGAAGATATCAGTCCTGTGTGGCGCAACAGGTCTGCAGAGATGCAGGTGAAGGGATGCACACATTTCATCTTTTAGTTTCATTTATTGTTTAGTCTTTAAAGTCCAAAGATCACGACAAACGTCCAACTTTAGTTCCCTGAGGCCAAAGTGTTTCCAAACTGCCTAGTACAAAAAGTCCAACAACACAAAGAAAATCCCAAAATACGAGAAACCGGAACCTGATGATGTTTGTTTGTTAGAACCTGACACCCAAATGAAGCAAATTATCGAAAAAAAATAATCATTAATATTCCAGAGGTGGCTAGTGCTGCTCTGTGACCTGAAGAAACCCGGGAAATGTTGTTCGAGTTTTAATGCTTAAATATGGGGTTAGGATTGAAATTAGATTTAGGAAAAGCCCATACACACCCAGGCTCATTGTTTCCCCGTTATCAGTTATCAGTGAAAAGTGAAATGTGCCAAATGGACACAGTATTCATGACCCATCATTAGGCCCTGCAGTGGCTCTCATAAAGCCGCTGTCACCATCCTCTAACTCTGCCGTAACGTACCTATAAAGTGCCTTTAAATCCTACTCTCACCCAAGCAAAGAGCAGATACGTGGCGGCTCGACCCGGCCTTATATCGACATGGCATCTGCTCAGGTTGAACTGCGGTGGCCCGACCCAACTGGCTTGAACGTCATGGCCGAGTCCAGCTGAGCTGTCCGTGCGATTAAACGTTTCCTGAATTACCCGTCTTACCAGAGAAAAGAGCACGGTGTCAACATGAGTTTGTGTGCTATTGGCTATTGGGTGGATAACTTCTTTTAGCACCAGGGGCCTCACAAGTATAGAAGTACAAACGTGTTTTTGTGTGTGACTAAGACGGCGAGACACAATTACAGAATAAAATCCATCTTCTGTACATTTTCAGGAAAATGTACTTTACATGCTTTTATTTTTATAAATGCGTCTCGTCCTCTGTGTGTGTGTGTGTGTGTGTGTGTGTGTGTGTGTTTGTGTCCTAGACTGTAGACTTTAAGTGCTATCAGACAATGTCAGACAGTCCCAAGAGCCTCATACTTCTCAGATACACAGTAGGCCTATGCATGTTTATGTATAAAGTATCTTGAGTGCTATCAGACTTTACCCTGTGCATTAAACTTCCATACAAAAGTTCAGTGTTTTAATGTTTCTCTCGTTCTGGTTGCATTTTAAAAACGGGGTTTTTAAATTGAGAGAATGGCGCAGAGATTCACGAGACCTTCAACAACCTTCCCCTCTCTCTGTGAGGGCTTCATATCTCCAGCGAGCCTCCTCTGTAAAGGTCTCCGCTCGTCCCTCCTCCATACTAATGTGTCTCTTTGTGGCTGCAGGTGCTTCTTTCATTACTCACGCTCCGCCGCCGCGTCGCCGCTTTAGGTTTCCCGTCTCACGGTGAGAAGACAGATAGCTTCCACGCCGTCACGCCGCTGACCTTTCCGTGATGAATGGGGTCATCAGATCGGCTGCTCTCTCCTTTATCAGATTTATGAGGCCGTCTGCTGTAAAACGTCTTGACCTATGCGAAAGATGAAACTCCTTGATTTTTGGGAAGTCACCCAACAGGCTGATTTTGACGTCTGTACGAGAGCAGAAAGAAACATGTGACCGCGGCCTCAGAAAGGTTTCCTAAATAGTTACAGTGCGTTGTGTGATCTGGTTTAGCTCCCTTTTATTTTACACAGTTGTATTCTGTCTCCTCCGTTCTTCTTCTCTGTTTAGGTTAGTTTTCTCCATCAGACTGAAAGTTCCTCACTATTGGCTGTAAGTCATGAGTCAGAGCCTGAAGGTAACTAGAGCTAAGCTAACCATGAGCTAAAGATAACTGGCCGATGTTAAAACTAACCACAACTGACAGTAGCCGGTAATTTAAACCCAAGCTAGCCAAACACTGAACTTAACTAGCCAGAAGCCAACGGGTACTAGCTAGAAGCCAGCGGTGGCTAGCCAGACACTTACAGAAGCTGTAGCCAAACACCAGTTAGCCAGATGCTAACACTCAAACTATTCAAAAACTAACAGAAGCTAGCGAGATGCTGAAACCAACTAGCCATGAACTAAAGATAATGGGCCTGATGTTAAAACTAACCACAACTGACAGTAGCCAGTCATTTAAATTAACTAGCCAGGAGCCAAAAGAAGCTAGCCAAACATTGAACGTAAAGGCCAACAGGTACTAGCCAGACACTTAGAGAAACTATAGCCAAACACCAATTAGCCAGATGCTAACACTAACTATTCAAGAGTCAACAGAAGCTAGTGAGATGCTGAAACCACAAAGCCAGGACCCTACAGTAACTAACCAGATACTGAACTTCACTAGCCAACAGCCAATAAAGTAACTTGCCAGACATTGAAACTAGCTAGCCATGATCTATCAGCAACTAGCCAGATGCTTAAATTACCTGTTTTGGAGCCAAACAGTAGGCCAACTAGTCAGACACTAATTAGCAAGGTAGCCAGGCGCAAACAGTAATTTGCCACAAGTAAACAGCTACAGCCTTTGGGTAACTAATGAGGTGGAAGCAAGGTCTGTCCTTCTCACTTCTTTAGCTTTCCTCGTTTGTTTCTTTTCTCCAACCCACATATTCTTGCATCCACATTTGAATTAAAATGTTTTTTTAATTCGGCAGGTTTCAAGAACACACACACACACACACACACACGGATGCTCCATCTCCATCCTGCCATTAAACTGCAGGTTAGAGGTGTTTGCAGGCTGTTTGCCAGATGGCAGTCAGAACAAACACAATTATCCAGGAGGATTAGTTCCCATTCTGTCACACCAGGCAGAGGAGGTGAGGGCGAGCGCTTCCTCCTGCAGCTTCATCAACGTCGAGTAAACACCTGAAAATCTCAACCCTGCGTCTCAACCCGCCGGCTCGTCACGGCCGTTGTTTCCTACGCCGCCGACCGCTGTGGAAGGGATGTTGTTAGACTGACAGGGCGACAGAAAACTGTGAGGTGAGGAAACGCTCTCTTCTGATCAAGAGACTTTCACAGTCTGTTAGTCATGGAAAACAGACACAAGCTACACATATTAAAACAGAGAAAAGCGGATAATTATAGTTGCATTTGTTTAACAGGCTGGTCTTGAAATTTTCATCACCATCAAATTCAGATTTAAAGAAACTGAATTTCACTTATTTGCTTCCTTTCTGGGTGCGAGATGAGAGGACATACATCTCTGGTGATATTCTATGTTTTCTAAATCTCATGTTCAGACAGCGGTGTCTGTATCTGAGGGAGTATCACGGCCTGGAGGGTCTCCGTCCCCCGCTGTCGTCCACAAACCGGTAGAAACACCTCAGGGAGCCTCACTGTTGCTCCTCCATCACCACAAACACACACACTGTAGTTTATCCTGACACACACCGTCCTGCCGCCCCAAACACTCACTGCAGCACCACACGTGGATTCATCCGCCGCTGGAAATAGTCCCCAACAAACGCACCGTTTCCTCCTGTTTGTTTGATAAAAACTACAGCGAGCAGCACATTCCTGAGCCTTTTTAGACAT
Organism: Coreoperca whiteheadi; assembly: GCA_011952105.1. Classification (NCBI taxonomy): domain Eukaryota; kingdom Metazoa; phylum Chordata; class Actinopteri; order Centrarchiformes; family Sinipercidae; genus Coreoperca; species Coreoperca whiteheadi. The sequence continues at coordinate 1,320,735 of CM022477.1, forward strand.
GAAACTAAACATCTGTGAGGTGTTTTTAAAGATTTCCATCTCCAGCGGGGACCAACGGGCTCGGAGCGGGGAGCTGCAGACAGGACGTCACACGGTGCTGAGAGACGCACCGACACGTTGTTTTGGGTCTGAGCATGAGATTTCTTGGCGATAGGAAACATATAGAATACAAGCATTCTTGTAAGGAGCTGGAGTCAAGGAGTGGTTAGCCTAGCTTAGCATAAAGACTGGAAATAGGGGGAAACAGCTAGCCTGGCTCGGTCCGAGGTAAAAAAAATACACCTACCAACACTTTAGTACTTTTGTACCGTTGACTATGCTCTGTATGTAAAGTTGTCTTGTCCTTGTATCGCATTAGGATGTCCTGTACCCCTGTTTCAAAGCAGATGTCTCTCTGGACCAGCGTTAACCTGACCAAATTGACTTATAATCTAATATATTTAGGGCTTAATACATCCCTGATTCACCCTAAAAAGGAGGCTGTACGCAGTCCTGTCCAGTCCTGGACAGTCCAAATGAACAGTACACAAGCTAGGAATCAGCTATCAAGTCACACAAGTTACCAAAAGAAAGATCAGAAAGTCAGCTAAAAGCCAGTACCAAGCATCCACAACCAGAACAAAACACAATTACAACCTAGGTAATTATACTCATAATGTCCAAAAACACACAAATATGCAAGTCCCAATTCCATGATTTTGCTATTTTCACCACTTCCAGCAATCCACACAAGCTTTACACCATCTGAAAGGGCAGACTCTGCAGAAAACAAAGATACCAGCCACGTTGCCATACGATGAAATATCAGCGATCTATAGTCATAAACGTAACAAAAAATCATAACCATATCATAAAGCATGTCTTACCTTTGCTGTCTTCTGGTCAAAAGTCATATTCCGATTGAAAAAGACGGTTCTAGCGTGTTCTCTCGTGTATTACGGTCCCTTTGAAATCAACGGCGGCTCCCTGGGTTTTTCCACAAGCACAAACAGTCGAGTCAGAGGAGGGAGGGAGCTCACCAACAGAAATCACTGGCTCTGGTCTTACTGCCTTCTGGATGGTGATTGGTGTTGCTAAGCCAACCGTGGGCGGTTTCAATCGATTCTATTGGCTCTAACGGTCACAAAGAGGTGTCATTTATGCAGATCGGCCAATGGGCTGCTGTTTTCTAGATGTTTGACAGCCCACAGAAAGACAGCAACAGACACATAAATGCAGGACCAGAGAGAGTCCCTGGCTGATTCTGAGCCAGATTATAAGCTCTAAATGACTCAAAAACAGTTGTATTTGATGGAATGAGTTACTATAATGATATATTAGTGAAATATAAATAGTTTTTACTGCCTGGTACCTAAAACAGGTCAATGGCACATCTGGATTCAAATCCGATATTTGCTGGTTCCGCCTGGAAATATCTGTGATAAAATGTGTGTTAAACTGCTTAGGTTCACTTTTTTAGCATCTACCTTTGCACACTTACTTAGTACAAAGTTTAGGCTTATTTCTTGATGATTCTAATGTGTTTTCACTATAAATTATGTGTTATTTTTTAGGCGGCGGTAGAAATTTCAATTTTCTACTGCTTTCCAGATGCATATTATCTGACAGAGTATAGATACCTGAATCCCTACACTTCTATTGTAATCTCACAGGTCTTAGCTTTCATTTGAGACCAAGATTATGCATATAGCCTTTGTGGTTATTAAGATATACTTAATCTATTTTGGTATGTAATTTCGGAAAAATAGTTGGAAAAATGGGCTTAGGGATGAGCTTTTGGACGTTCTCCTGATTACATTTTGTCATGCGATTTCAGTGTAGTAACCCCTCCCATCTCCCTCTGTGCTTATCCAAGCTGTTCGGGTCTGGCCTGAGTTTGAGGGTCTGCAGACATGTTAATCCGTGTTTAATCTGTACACAAACAGTTAGCTGGAACTAACAGGGGGATGATGTTCTGCTCATGGGGATCCATAAACAATAAGCTTTATTGTTTATGTGTGTGTGTGTGGAGCGAGGAAAAACAATGATAGACTATACTAATATACCAGAAATATGGATTATCAAGGACCAATTCACGACCAATTTGCTAATACTGTCATAGTTATAAGATGTGGTCAAATACATATGTAGAAATGCAGGAAGCAGCATTTATATCAGCATTTCCTTTTTCACCTGTTTCTGAAACTGAAGAAGACGAGTTGCTGAGTTTTGTGAAGCTGTGAGCCGTCGGCGTCCTCAGTCCAGATTCCTGCACCTTGGCCTTCACCAGAGCTGCAGATTAAAAGACTTCAGGTTCCTCTCTGCACACCTGAGCTTCACGCTGCAGATTTGAGAGAGCGGCAGCTAATCAGTCGTCCTTTATGAGAGGCGGGGTGGAATTGTGGAGTTCTGCTCGGGAATTTGAATGATGCTGATGAGTTTCCCCCGAGGAAATGATTGAAAAGGGTCTCGTCGCTGCACGCCTCATCCTCACCTTCATCCTCGCTCGTCACAGGATGAGGTCCGACGTTTCTGGAAAGATTCGCGCAGAAAAGAAACTTTTTGTCCTCAGAACACACATGCTGCTGCATCACAAAAAGAGGACAAAATACTCTGATTGATCTTTAAAATGTGTTTATGCAGTTCTCAATCAGCGTTTAACGGCCTCCAGGAAGCGTATCATCCACCAGGAATCGAAGGCCAAGGCGTTTTATATTGATAAAGCACATTTCATTGTAACAAATCTCGCTGTGCTTTACGTCAAAGAGTGCGAACGCCCAACCAACGACAGGCAGGAGCCCACATCCACCACCCATCAGATGTTTTCATTTTACGTGGCCCGAGTGGCGACAGATCACAGGTCAGTTTCTCCCAGAGAACAGAACCACAACAGTCACAAAACCATCGGCAGCATTCGACCTCATCTAAAATAAACCGAGTACACTGAGTATCGCAGGCTGCTTTTTAATAATAGAACCTTTTGACCTTTAAACCTCCAGTAACATATGAGCAACATGTGAGCAAACTGCGGCTTGTTTCCACGTCCAGCAGTGAAAAAAACAGAAAAATCAAAGGAAATGTAGTGTTAACAGAAAGAAAGAAGTTTGTCTCGCTGTAGTCGTCTTTGTCGATCTAACAAACAGAAAATGTACGCTGCGTTCAGCATCCGCTTCGGTGTTAGTAGGTGTGCGTATGTGAAACGTGTAAAGTGTGAAGTGTTGGTGACGGTTCACCAGGATCCGTGTTGGTGTCGCCTGATGAGCGCTCTCGCTCTGCGTTCGGTCTCCAGCAGCTGCTGAGGGAAACGTCTGGCTCTGTAGCTGCTAAATGCTCCTCCATGTTCACCTGCTGCTCTCTGACGGAGTCTGTCTGCTGCCGAGCAGGTTGTGGACTGAGGCTTCCCACAGCTTCTTCTCAGAAAACGACGCTGTGAGAGCGGAGAGGGGGAACCAGAACAGCAGAGCTGCAGCCCGACAGATAAACGGCGAGCTGAAAGTCACTCTGGAGCTCAGGAACGCCGTGAAGCTGCAGATTCAGCCGATGATTCAGAAGAACAGAACAGAATCGGCTTTATAGGCCTGGTTTGTGTACGTGCATAGACAGCAGTACGACGTGCTGAGATAAATCTGATCAATGGAACAGGTAGCTTACGTACGTGAGGTCGATGGATAAACACAGTATATCTCTGGTTTGTACAGCGTGCCTAGAACTAGTTCCCTGTTTGTTTTGTGGGAAGCATTTGGTAAGTTTGCGATAAATAATTGTGTTTAATTGAAAAGAGCAGCACGTAATGTTTCAGCTCGTCTGGGAGTCAACATTTGGTTTTAAAGCTTTGAGTGTTTTTCTCTTCCTCTTCTCCTGCTGGGTAATGATGACCTCTGACCTGCACAGTTTGTCTCTGAATGCAAGCTGTTTCTTCTCCGTTTGGTTCCTGGCAGACCGGTTTTGTGTGCCCCCTTAGCGTTTTTAACTGCGAAGCTGAAAGTCTCTCAGTGTGCCGGCGGCTGACAGCAGCAGCTCGCCCGGTTTTTTACTTCCTCTGAATGCTGGAGACTGAACCTGCGGCTGCTGCTACGCCACCGGCTGAATGAGCCACACAATCCAATAAAATACAGGCAGCAGCCCAGGGAGACTGAGAGGAGGAAGGGAGGGTGTGTTAAAGGAAGGAGCGATGTTAGCAGGAAGTCCTGAGGAAGACAAAATTGGCTTTTATTGATCCGCTGCAACAATCACTGAACTGTGAGGTTGTATCGGAGGCTTCCAGGTTTCCTTACGTCTCATTGAAATAAAAACTGGACAAAGAAAGAAAAGGGAAGATGCTTTTTCAAACACAAGCAGAACAAGGAAAAATACATTGAACACTGAAGGGTTTTAAACCTTTAATTAAAAGAAAATGATTGAAATTGCAATTTTCGAGAAACAAGGTAAGGAAGGAAATACTTTACATTTACAGGACTCTCTAACAGTGGTGTGAAGCAGAACCAGCAGTGGAGCTGATGGGTGATCGGTTCGGTCTGGGAGAAGACTGATTCACGTGGATTACGACCACCTGAGCGAGTGTTTTTGTCCACAGCTCGGCGTTTCCTGGCTGATCCGAGCTCTCAGCACACTGCCACAATGTTTCGTCTGACTTCAGTTTATGGAGCAAAGACGGTGAAGAACAGATGGAAACTCTTAATAACTGCAAATCATTTTAATCTCTGTAAGGAGCGCAGGGTTCTGATTGGCTCAGTTCTCCTCGAACGTAAAGACAGACTTGTCTCCGTCTCTAAAGCGACCAGACGTAAGTCTCGTGTCCTCCGACTGTAGAGGACAAGCAGCAGCAGTGACATGAAAAGGGATGTGAGGATGGTTACTGTGTCTGAACAGCCACAGTAACCTCCAGCAGACGAGGAGCTGCTTCATTCAGTCCTGAATGAACTTTGGACGGAAGGAGAATAAAGGACGAGTCTTTCATTCTCATTTTGTATGCGTTGTATTTTAACATTATCGTACACAGCAGTTCTTATACAATTGAAGGGACGTGTCCAATTTCTGAGATTCGAGGTCACCGATTTAACCAAACCTTCATTCATAGAACTTCTCCTGCACATCTTAACCACACATATCCACTTCCTTTGTGATCCATCCATCCATCCATCCATCTCCTCCCTCTTACCCGGGGCCGGGTCGCGGGGGCAGCAGTCTGAGCAGAGACGCCCAGACTTCCCTCT
>CM022477.1:1331922-1346217 GCA_011952105.1 Coreoperca whiteheadi
TCTTATAAACAGGGGGAGGTGTAGAAGAGACAGCGGGGAGGCCAAACGGGCACGAGCGGGGGGGGGCACGGGGAGTAAAGGCGCGGGGGGGGGGGGGGCGAGGGACAGGGGGAATCCGTCACACAGGCAGGAGACGCTGGGCAGGGAGCATCTGCAATGAGACGTGAGTATACCAAAATGAAACAGGGAACGACAAAGCAGGACATAATGAAGACGTAACTTTGTCAGGGCTCCAGGATGTGAGAAGAACCAGCTCTGGGGAGTTCTTGCACACCTTTTTACCCCCAGCTGCCCGCCACCACATTAGGTACCCCCCCCCCCCCACACACACACATACACACAGGTATATCCAGTAGGCGATTTGGGGGGATACCATCCCCCTTGTTAGCGAAATGACCAGAGCCCATCCCCCTTGTTAACCAGCACAGAAGATGCTCTGTGCTTCACATTGCTGCTTTTCATCATCTCCACGGTCTCTGAACACACGAGACACACATTGTTGCACAGACTGTAAAGCCCTTTGAGGCGGATTGCGATTGGTGCTATCGGGCAGTATGAAAAAAGGCTAACAAGTGCTGTGACACGCAGCAGTGTGTTTGAGGAACCAAGTGCAGCTGAGGAGAAGGAGTTTATCAAACTGTCTGAGGACCGAAAACAACCAGCAGCTCTGAACAGCACCAAGCTTTGCCGTTGTGTGTTGAACACCACACACACACACACACACAGCTCAGTTTAATTACAGCTCAACACTTGGCACTGTTTGCGTCCTCCACAGCACGCCGCCTGTGCGACGGACACGCACGTTTGCTCGGACAAAAGGAAATGTCCACGCGCACACACGCGGATTTCCCCACATGTCGTTTCTCATCCCGTCGCCGCAGCTTGTCTCCCTGATGTCCAGATGTGAAGCGCTGCGTGCTGATTGGAAAACATGTTGGAAAAGAGTGGTTCCCTTCAGATGTCCAGCACACAAACAACATGACTCATGTCCTCAGAGACCAAATGTTAAGAGCGACCTTTATTTTAGGGGATACTCCGCTGGCTGTGTGTCGGCCCGGCCTGCAGCCCAGAACCATCAGCTGCAGCGTAATAAACCTCATCCGTTTGTTTTTTATTGGGAACCGTTGGCTCGGTGACGCCAGCGGACACTCTGGAGTGGGTCTTAGTGCTGAGCTTCACTCTGGTTTCGGTCCACGTGTGCAGCGTTATTATGTAGGAATGATCGTGGTATCCATCATGTGTTCAACTCTTGGGTATCAAACGTAACATTTGCTGGTATTCTTGCACCTCGTACCTTTTTCCCCCCAAAGAAGTCAAACAGAAGATCAGTGAGTCGATTCAGACCTGCACATGCTGAAGAGCACCAACAGAGGATATAACAGTTTTTTTGGGTCATATTAAGCTCTAAATGCTGCTCAGACTCGAACTTCTTCAGTTTGTTGGTTTGCAGCCGCTGGTCGTCGGTCTCGCAGGACTTTTCCTCCCGATTACACGCTCCTGTACAAACTGTGCGTGTGAATTCACATATTGTACTGAATAAATTCTAATAATACCATGTGTACCTCTGCTGATCCCTGCGGGGAAACACTCCTGTTCAATTCTCTTTTCAGAGCGCTGTTGCCCCCGTGGAAACCGCCACGAGCTGAGCAGGAAAAGAACCAAATTAGAGGAAAGAAAAGCCCCCAGCTCCGAAGTGTTCGAGCGCTGACGGCAGCCGAGAGGAGGGTTTCTTTTTATTGTGCCTTTGAGGGAATTCGGTTTCCTCTTTCCCACATCCATGAGTGGGTCAAAGGTCGTGAAGAACCAGAGCGGTAAAGGTCAGACCGTGGATTTGGGCCTGCAGAAGTGAGGAAATGTGGATCAGGATCGAAATGAAGCGTTCAGTTCGATTTTCTTTGAGCAGCTCCCGGCGTGCCCCCGAGCAAGGCAGAAACTTTAAACAGTTTGAATGTTCTGTGTTTCTGTTCGCGTTAATGAAAGAAAGAAAGACAGACAGGCAGAGAGACAGAGGACCTCCAGATGGTGTCAGGGGGTCTCGCTCCTCTCTTATCCCACTGAGCTGCTCCTTCCCCTGGGCAGAGCTCAACAGACAGCCCCGTTTCTGACCCTGGAGCTCCAGAGCTGCTGGTTCCCAGGACCTGGACTGACACACACACACACACACACACATCCGCTGATATGTGTTCTTGTACTTCTATGGTTGTGAGGACCAACCTTTAGACTTTGAAATGAGGACATTTTTGAAAGATGACAACATTTGTGGAGAGTAAAGCCACTCGGGGGAACGTAAGATCGTTTAGTAAAAAAACTAGGCTGTTTTGGAAAGTCAGGACATTTTTAGACAGTGGGAACATATTTTTGGAAAGTAGGGGGACGCATTTAGAAGGTGACATTTTTGAAACATAAGGACATTTTGGAAAAAGGCTGCAACCTCCTCCAAGTTGAGTTTTACTGCAAGCAAAGACTAACTGTGTTTCAGATCGCTGAATGACAGTAAATACTCCGTTGTGTCATCGTTGGCTTGCTGCTGATTCTGACTTTCTGCTAAAAGAGACCAAGTTCTGTCGGTTTGGAAACTTTTCTCAGTGCTGTTTTCAGATCAGTTCCTCCAAACAAACAACGCCGTGAAGAGAAAGAAGCCTGCGGCCGTCTGCCAACGCTCACATCCACTTCCCTGAGAACCAAAGATGTGAACACTTCCACCGGCCGGCCTGGTGGGATGTGACGGGGTCGAAGGTCGCAGGGTCAGGCGGGAATGAACTGAAAGAGACCAACACAGGCGGAGCCAGACATGATGTTGTTCATAGTTCAGATTCAGACATTTAAGCAAACAAATGATTATAAAACTGACTTTAAATAAAAAGGACGTGTTGATGAACACAACTAAAGTTACTAATTAGTTTCCTGTTGGAAGAAATACAAGATTCCGTCACTGCCTTTGGCCGTAAGACGTTCAGCTCGCTAACTTCAGAAAGCTCGTTGATAGTCTGTGTTTATTGGAGGAGTCTCACGCTTCGAGACTCAGAACACCTTCTGCAAGAAAACCCTGAAAAACAAACAACAACTGAGAAATAAGAGCAATACGGTCACATGAATGTAAACTGGACAGCTGCTTGATTCCTGTGGGCTGTTTCCAGGTACAGGTGAGATGAAATAAGATCCCGGAGGTCCACGAGAGTCGCAGATCCACGAGTCTGAAGGCTCCTCAGACACCAAAACGCTGCACAGAGGTTTATAATACGCTGAGACAGGATTTTTATGACTCTGGAAAGTTGTCACAGTGATAACTGCATCTCCGCGGTCACAAAGGAAACATTAGAAATATGATGCTCGTGGTGAAAAGTCATCTACCAGGAATGTGACCTTGAAAGGAAGTCTGTAAACACCAGTCTGAAATTAATTATGACACAAGATTAGTGGAAAGAAACGTTCTGTCAGACCGCCACAGACCGGATGTGAAGGAAATACTGCTAGCGTCTGATTTAACTCCTCCAACTGTACGATTTCTGTCGCTGTGACCAGAAGACATTACAATGGAAGGATCTTTAACAGTCTGAAACACACGTGATGCTGTAAACCTCAGGAAACATCAGAAAGGACCAGCGAGCAGCGGGGCGGCGGCTCGATCTTTGGCTCATGGTTGGCCGGGTGTGTGCGGCATCCCGCTCAGAATGTGAACAAAACGTGAAGCTTTCACAGAGATGTATAAAAGTAAACTCGATTGTGTTGTTTTCAGCGGCCGTTAAAGGCACATTTTCTCATTACCTGCCGTGTGGTACACGTACCTGCCCGCAGTAATCTGACCCTTGCTGCCTTCTTGGACGTTTGCTGGTCTGGTTGCTGCTGATTTTAGTTTAATCTGAGTTAATTTCATACATTTAAGGTAATTTATGCACGACTGAACTCTTTTAACTTTGAGGACATTTTGTCATGTAATTTTCAAAATCATCTGCTTTGTTTGATCTGCTTAATGAGATGTTTCATTTCACACACTGTGTGGTATATCATGAGCTTGTTCCACACCAGTAATGATATATGTGCGTTCACCAGCAGTCAACAGTGTCACGTGACAAGAGCAGCAGCACGCTCTGTTCTTCTTAACTTGGGTAAAAGAAAAGACTGAGACTGGAGTCGCCTCCGGACGTCTGGTTTGTATTTAAAGATAAATGATGGCAGAAGATCAGGTCAGAAAGATCTGAGACAAACAAACACTGACAACAAACCGGCCTCCAGCAGCTGCAGAGGATGAACAGCTGGAATTTTAGTTCTGTTTTCCCATCAGGGCTCAGAGTTCAGGGTCAAGAGGGGCTGGCGGCAGGATATCCCAGCATGCACTGCATATCCAAACATTCCCCGCCAGCTAGGGCCCGGCTTCACGACGGTATTTTAGACTGGTCTGCCGTGTCAGTCCAGCCTTAATTTAGCGCTTAGATTAGTCTAATAAAGGCTGGTGTCACGGTCGTCAAGCAGGGGAACCAGGAAAACAGGAGTAGGACCCAGAATGCAGACACCGGGGGCAGAGCAGGTGAAGTTCAGAGATATAATCTAGTAGTCAGTGACCAAAAGGGCTTTCAGACTGGTGAAGAGGCCGGCAGAGATCCAAACCGGTGAAGGCAGTTCAAATGTGGCAAACAAACCCGAAAGACAGCGGGCAAAAAACCCATGAAACAAGCAAAAGTAAATATCCCAAAACACAAGAACCACTGGAAAAACTGGCTAGGAGGCTATAAAGTGACAAAAGACGGACTAGCACAGAACAAAGGAGGCACACAGACTTAAATACAGGTGAGGGGAGTAAACGAGACACAGGTGACACAATCAGGGCGGGGCAAACAATCAAAACACAGGACACTTACAAAACTTACAGGAAGCAAGCCAGCTAACGTTAGCAAGCCAGCTAAGAACACACGATATGTGAATAAGAGAACCGGACTGAACACGCTGTTCTGCCCAACGCCGGTCAAGGAGCAGACAGCTCTGTGCAACAGAGGAATTTAGACGTCTACCTGAAGTCTGACAGTCACTTTGAAGAAATTTTGATTTATTTAGATGTCGAACAGCAGACATCAGTATCGGCACTCGTACGGTGACATCGGCTCAGTGTGTCTCTGCTGCTGTGAAACTGATTCCTGCACATTTTCCTGGGCTGATATCTTCATACTTTCCTTGTTGACCATCAGGAGGTTTTTCAGGCTGCATGACTCAGCCGTGGTTTGTTTTGCTCAGATCTCTGTCTGAAGTAAGCCCTCTGTCTGTCTGCGGTCTAAAGCAGTGATTACTGAAGGGCCGGAAAGAAACGAGGCCGAGCTCTTACGCTGATGTGACAGGGAGTTAATGTGAGGGAGGAAGGGCGAAGGAGGTGTAGAGGAAGCTGCAGGAGAGCTGCTCTCTTCCATATTTAGCTTCACCTGTGGGCTGCTGCCCTGTGAGTGTGTGTGAGACAAAGGTGAAGCCAGCCAATGAGAAGCCAGAGACACAGGACATAGAATCGCCATCTGTTCATATAATGAACATATACCTTAAAAATGTTATGGTTTGAGGTCTGTAGTTTAGTTATTTCCTGTTTTTATTTTTGTAAGTTCTGCCTCACGTGTCTGGTGTAGCTTCACTTCCTGTCTTCGTGTGGTTTTCCCTCCAGTTATCTCCCCTCACCTGAGTGTATATAGTCTGTGTGCTTCCTTTGTTCTATGTCAGTTTGTCTTTGTCTTCACGTCAAGCGACCCGACCTTTGTTTCTTGCATTTCCCTGGTGATTTTGGGATTTTCTTGTCCTGTTTCTCTTGTCCTCGCCTGGATGTTGGATGCTGGACTTTGCCTGCACCTTTTTCAGGTTTGTTTACCTCTGTTGAACTTCTTCCCTGGTTTTGACCCCTGCCTGCTTGACCAACCTTCATTCATGTACTTAAATACTTTGAACTACGCCCGCTCGGCCTGCGCGTCTGCATTTGGGTCCTACTCCTGCTCTCCTGGTTCCCTCGGCTTGAGTAACCACACCAATAAAAATGTTTCTTTAGTTTAGCTAAAGTCACTTTAGCTGTTTTTCATTTAATCTCCATTTAGGTTGTTTTGAATAATTAATATCTTCAGAGGAGCCTCACTCTGGTAGAACATAGCTTTTAAAACTTTTTTTGTAAGGTAGATACTGAGATGGCTCCGCTTCCTCACACAGCTTCTGTAAATTTGTGATCAATGTCATTTGTAAATCAGACTTTTTTAAAATATTTGGCCTGATGTGCACTCCACCCACCTCGATGAGGATGTGATGGTGAGATCCTTGGACAAACAGAGATGTGACGCTGCTGAACGTTTGCTAACGGTGACATGAAAGTCTGATAGCATCTCTGAATCTGTCTCTTTGTTATTGGCGTCTAATTTAACATTTTAAAAGTGAAGATAATGCCCCGAGCCGACCGCAGTGATTGTGTTTGTGTGCTCAGGTCGCTGATTCATCAGGGGAGATATGAACTGTGACTCAGCTTCTCTGTGATTCGACAGAAGATAAAAAACAAACCACTTAAAGAATGAGGGAGGAGAAGAAAGAAGGAAGGAACTCTGAACATTCAGCCTCCAGGTCAGCTTCAGGGAATTCTTAGACATTAGTGTCAGAATCTTCAAATAATACACATAGTACAATTATTTCTTTATTCATTCATTTCATTTGCAGTGACTGCAGGGTGAGAAAATGCCGTCCATGGAAAACCACACATCTCCTCATTCTGTCATTTTAAAGTTTTCAAAAATAATTATTAATTTAAAAACTCAAAGTCCCCATATCTCACGGAGAGTTGACATTTTGGAGATACATGGTTTCCAGTGGACACTTTAGTGTAACCAATCGTGAAAACGCCCCGTTCATTGGTTTAATTCGCTCAGAAGTTGGTGTGTGTTTGGAACTGATCGTGCAATTTGCGACCTGCTAAAAACAGACTGGAGAGAGAAGTCGAGAGAGTTTCTAACTTTATTTAAAATGTTACGAGGATTTATTTGAACGGCAGTAATTTGCGTTGAGCCTCGGCAGCGGGAGTTGAAGGTGATTGAATCCCCTCCCCGGCAGAACAAAACAAACATCTGCATATCAAAGACCTTCCTGCTGACCTGATTCTCTGGTGAAGAACTGCAGCATCAAACTGTCCTTCAGCAAAAACCCTCAACACAACCAGGTTCAGCTTCACGAACAAACTCGCCTTCCACACCGTAGTTCAGCCGTTCAGAATATTCAAAATATGGTGTCAGAGTAGACTATTCTTCTGGTTTTCAGGCTTTAACTGGGGGAAAACTCAACTTATCCCGAGGTTTTGTGAGTCCTGATGGTACTTCGATAAACGTGTTCGAAGTTTGTCTTGGGGCTGCAGGTTGACTGAGGTTTGAGTCTGCCGACGTGTCGCTGAGCGGAAAGACAACGTTTCCATAACCGTAACCAAGTATTCTTTTTGTGCCTGTAACTAACCAAACCTTAACCGCAGAGGGAACAGATCAGTTAAGATCGTCCTGCTGATTGTGGCTCGTGCGTCTTCCTCTGGAGAGGAGTTACGAATGACGTATTTTGCCGTTTAATTTGGAGACTCACTGGTATTTCTGCCGATGTCTGGTCCGGTTTCCGGGGAGAAATACCTCCAGGAACCCAAGAATTTGGCATTGTGTGCGCTTCCATGCAGTTTGACCTTGGACAAGAGAGGGATTTTAATAGTCTTAAACTCCCCAGCCTCTAATCTTTTGGGTACAAAGCATTAATGTCTTAGACCAAATCATAACAGTAATAATAATCTAGTTTATGGACAGACGAGTTTGGAGACACAAGCAACCAGACGGCATGTTGGACCTCGCAGAGTCTTCCTCTCTGGGCTCGTTTAGAGGCCGACACCTTAAATACCCACATTCGTTAGTAAGAAGGGACAGTATCAGTATCTTTTATTAGAACTTAGGGTTGAACAGCACCCTTTGTCAACCTGGAAAAAAAAAAAAAAAGAGTTTGTGAACGTGTCGAAAAGTAATTCTGTGAATTTAAAAATGTAATTTGGAAACGTTCAGATTACAGAAAAGCTCTGAGAACAGGAAGTCCTGTGAACATTTTAATACAGATTTGAAGCGTTCAGAGTTCCCACACTGCGTGTGACACATGTTCAAGTTATAAATACACTTTCCGGCACTGATCTTAGAGGCAAATTCGTCACTTAAATTTTTTCATTCATATCATTTTAGCTTCCCCTGCAGGGTTTCTCACGGACAAATAACGATGTACAACCAAAGGCTTTGTAATTTCACAAGCGCACTATCTTATTATTCACCATACAACGGTTAGTTTGACAGAAATGACCTTTGGCCCCACGGAGGATCCAGTCCTCCTCAGTGAGCAGTGAACAGTTAGACTTCCAGGGAGCATTAAACCTCCTCCCTCAGATCTCCTCTTGAAACCTCAGAGCCTGATTCTGTCTCCTCCTTCGCTTGTTGTTCTGCCGTTTGCGGTTCTCCCCGCGGAGCGGCTCGCAGCCTTTCCTCTGGGAAACGCCGCTGCAGACGGAGGTAAAACTCTGCGCTCAGCCCTCGGAAGACGCGTTTGGGGGTAAAACAGATTAACTTTGATATTCTAATGAGGGGTTTTCGCCAGGATGTAAAGCAGGTCAGGGCACCGGAGGATCAAAGACAAACAGCGCTGTATGCTAAGCAGGGTTTTGGATCCAGGCAGGGGGGCGATGAGGTACTCGCTCGTCTTGTTTGTACAGAATTAAGCGTTGTCAGGCAGATTTTACGCCCCAGAATATATTAGCTGGGGAAGTTTTCAGTTAGTTGGGACCAGTTTCAGATGGAGTTTGTGTACATGCTAATGACATGCTAATGCTAACACTAGCAGTTAATTAGTGTCTTTTCAGAGAAGTTGCCTTCAAGCTGTGTGTTGGAAGGAAACATGCTAACGTTGCCTACTTTTGGTTGATAGGAAGATTTTTAAACTGAATGTTCGAGCAGGAAGCGTCAAACATTCCTGACCTCTAAATGTCAGAGAGCCACATATAAAGCTTTTATTCTGACATCAATGTGCTCTCTTCACTTTACTTTCTCTCCTGGCCCTTTCCCTGTTCCCCCAACACGAATCCTACTTCCTGTTCGCTAATAAAGACGTCGCTTCTTTTAATAAAGAGTTTGTGTAACTCAGATATTTATTTGGCAAAGTGAGAACCATTTTGGGGGGAAAAAAACACGTTTTCTGGAAAGTGCGAACGTTTTTTGGAAGGTGAGGATTTTATTTGAAAAGTAGATTTACTTTTTGGCGAGTTGGGACATTTGTATGAAAGTAAGCATCTTTTCATGGATAGCGAGGACACGTTTTGGGAAAGACGGATGATATATGTATGTTTTTGGCATGTGTGTGCTCACAAAATTCTTATTAACACAGCAATTAGTTAGTAATAATTGGTGTTGTGGGTTTGTGAATTGATATCAGCTTTTGTTAACCTGTAAAAGATTTAAGTGACAAATACATATTTGGCTGTAAAAAGCATCGTCAGTGTCAAACGTGCCGAGTTTCACACAGTTTTCTGGTTTGAAATTGACGTTCACAAAAGCAGTTTGTGTTTTTTCCTATGTACCTCATCGTTATATTAAAATTTGACTACTTTATTTACACATTAACAAACTTCTTTTCACGAGTTTACACGGGGGGATATAAAACGAGGCGTGGAAATTATTTCTCAGCATCATTTCACAAGCTCTTAGTATTATTGACCCTTATTTGAGTCCACTAGATAGCGTCAGTGCAAAGTTCTTCAGTTTGCTTCTTTCTTCTCTTACGTCTTCCCTGTTCTTCTCGGCACGTGTCGCGTTTCCTGGTGGTTCATAAAGACGTCACCTCTTGGCCGAACGCTGTTCTGTTAATTGAAGTTTCTTGATTTGGCATTTTTCTGCTCACACAGGTGCGTCCTGTTTGGCTAATTACACCTGGTCACCTGGCCTGTCTGGAAAGTTCTCAGGCGCTCAGCTGCTCCAACAGGAAGCTCTTGTTCTTATTCTTCAGTCCAGACCCCAACCTTAAGAAACTCTGTTAAATTAAAGGGTGTGGAAGAAGCCTTTCAGGGGCTTTTCAGGCTGTAAAAATACAGCGACGACAAGAAGCTTTGAAGAAGTTGTTCATCGAGGGTTAATGATGGCTGACGGCTGCTTTAAGATCAAATAAGATCCTTCAAAGCAACATTTCATCTTTTTATTTTCCTAGCAGGCAGACCTGAGGTGTTTATTGGCTGCTTTTGGATTCGAGACGATCTAGTTAGTTCCAATTTAGTTTTTTTGAAGGTTTTAAGAGAGAACGTTTTCCATGAGATGATCCCAGGGTGTCATCTAAATATAATTATTTAATTGTTTCTGTGGAGAAACAAGTGATTGTTGTTTAATTTTACCGTTTTTTTCATTTTATCCGATAAACTGTGAATCAAGAACTTTTCCAACTCAACTTTATTCTTCTGTTTTCCAGCCCAGTATCACGGCAGTCCGTGAAATAGTCACGTCACTGTAATCTACAGGATTCGTGTGCATGGCATGTGGTTAACGAGTACTTCTGTTATCATGAAATCAGTATTTTTATCATTATTATTCCTTTCTAAATAATCATGATAATATATCTTATCAAATTTTTTATTGTAATACGATTTTATTTCGTTTTTATCTTATTTGTAATACATCCTTATCTCGTACGTTGTCTGATTTTGGCCTAATGTTCTTACCTGCTTTTATTTTGAAGCACATTGAGCCTGTCGCATGAGATGTGCCGTATAAATCAACCTGACTTGGACACGGAGGACGGCTTTCAAACGGTACTTCAGTTGGACGTATCTTTCGTTCCTGCACCACAGGGTTTTTTCTCAACTTGGCAGTAATAGATACGCAAAATAAAGCTCGCTGAGAAACATTTCAGGTCGCAGTCTGGTTACGTTTAGGCCCCAAAGCCGCTTGGTCAGGTTTAGGAAAAGGTCCCAAATACTTCCTTAAGACTCTTGGTTTCACAGAGCAAACGAACCCCGTGTGAAACTCCTGTGTTTGACCCGTCCACCCATCCACCCGCAGCCTGCTCCCTAATCGGACTGTGCTGCTCTTTAGACTACGTTCATTTGAACACAACAGAAAATCTATAGATTCAGTTAAGGGGCTGGTTCACAAACTGCCGTGAGACTGGGGTTCTGTTTCCCGCTGCCACGTTTTTAGAAAAAGTGAGAGAATCTTTCCGAAAATTAGGACTCTTTATGGAAATGAAGACATTTCTATATAAAAGAGAAACCCTCTTTTTGGAAATCAAGAACATTTTTTTTCTGTGTGGAAACAGATGTGATTTAAGAAAAGTGTCGACATTTTGTTACTAAATGACAAATGTTGCTGACTGATAATTAACATTAAACTGAACAATTCCATGGTTTTATTTCATTTTTTTCTACAGCTTCACCCCACTTTACCTGCTTTCCCGGCATCATATCTGGACAAAGCGTTAGGTCGTAGTCAGAGAAGCAACGTGCTTTTCAGACTCCATTTCACCGAGACTTTAAAATGCTGAACACGTGAGCGCGAAGCAGAGAACCACGCGGACTCCGAAATCAGCGGCGGGACAAATTTGTTGCAGATTTGATGGCGATTGAGCAGATTTGTGAATGTTTGGAGACGTCTTGTGTAAACCGGCCGGACTCCTCTGCGTCTGTGCGAGTTCATGAATTTGATTGACCTGCAGGAGCGTCGATCCGAAATCCAATAAGGAGTATAAAGACTTCATAAAGAATTCACAGATCCTGTTCAGTGAGGTGGGAAACTGTTTTCATTTCTCATTTCACACGATGAATAAAATATAAAGCTTCGCAGAGGTGCAATATGAAAACTTCCTCACTGATCAGCATCATGTTCACAGTGTGTGTGTGTGTGTGTGAGGGAGACGGAAACAGAGGTTATTAAAGAATAACAAAAAACATGAGACAAAGATTGGCAGACGAGGAAAATTAGAAAGAAAAGTTGAATTAAAAGGAAAAAGAGGATAATACCTCAGAGTTTAGAACATTAAGAGTTTATTTGTATTTCTTGTCATGCTCCGGGGCTTCGGGGGGGTTACCGCCTTCGCTTCTTCCAGCAGCTGGGAAACAACAGACGAGACCTTTCTTGGTCTCGAGAAGCTGCAGTGTTCAGAGCGTCCTCACCAGAGAAAAACGTGACGTTCGCCCGTGCGAGCAGCTTCTCGCGCCCGGGGCTGTCGACGAATATTCTAAATTCGAATATATTGTCGGGCGCAGCGTCGCTGCTGGAAGGTGACGCGTCTTGCCTGGAAGATGGCAGGAAGAGCAGAGCCCAACTCGACCGCAGCAGAGAAAGCAGTTTTAACCCCCCAGAATCTAAAAAGCCACGTCTGGCAGCACTTTGGATTCTGGTCGGTAGGAGGTAAAATTGTTGAGCCGCGAGATGAAGTTGTACGCGAGCTACGTGAGATACAGCTAGCATACTATTCGACCACTAGCAACATGAGGTCACATCTCGAAAATGTGCACCCAAAGGAGCATGGCACAATGTGTGCACCTCCAGCCAAACAGCCACGTCTTGACACTTACTGTGCATCGCCCGCCACGAGCTCTTTGACTGCAACACGACAAGAGGCCATAACGGAGAAATTCATTTGGTTCAAGGACACGAGACCGATCAGTGTCGCGGACGGGGCGGGCTTCAGGGAGTTCGGTCAAGCAGCGTGACGCCACTGCTCACATATGTGTAAACTTAAATAGACTGTACAAGGAGTTATGTCTCGTTTGGATTCATTGGTCCTGTTATTGACGTAACGCGCGTCGTTGGCAAAATGTTCAAATAGTTCGAATATTCGTGTTTTTTTTAGAGGGAATATTCGAACGTCATCTTTGAGCAATTTTGACAGCCCTGATTGCGACCCACGTTTATAGAATAGAATATACTTCTTTGTCCCATTCCTGGGAAATGTGTCTTTGACATCGTGACACGGCCAGTACACAATACAATACATACATAAAAACACTGATTCCGGTATATTCAATAAAACATTATATCTCAAACATTGGTTAGAATTTTAACCGCAGTCGGCACAAAATAATTTTTGTAACGATCTGACTCACACATCAAAACCCTAAATCATCTCCCTGATGGTAGCAGATTAAAACACACATTTAAAACGTGTGTATCATCAGCAATAATTGTTTTTAGCTTGCCTAAAAGTAGACGCCTCATACATCTCTTGTATGGTTCGTTTACCCTCCAACCCTATAATTCTTTGAGCAGTGTGTACAGTGTGTTTGATTGAGCAGTCAGGTTTCCATACCACGCAGTGACACCATAGCCTATTAAACTCTCAAATACAGACCGATAAAACAAGGACAAGGCCTTCTGGTTCCCCCCAAACACTTCCTTCGCAGGAAACGTTGTAGGATGCGAACTCTAGTGGTCGTGGTTTATGACGGGAGCAAACCAGGCGGTCAGGGGACGTCGCAGAAAGAGCTAGAAAATCCGCTTCCGGAGGCGGGCGGTTGGGTGGCTGGCGCAACAAACAGTGGTTTCGCTCAGGCGACCGGGCTTCACGTCCCGTGTTAAAACTTATCGAAAGTTTTAAGTTACAAAATGTGCGTCACTTACGTAACTTCACTGACGTTAGTTAGGTGACCGAACTTAACTTATTTTAACCCCAAACCACGATCTTTTCCTAAACCTGGCCAAGTAGCGTTGTTGCCTAAACCAAACTGCATCTGTTTCCCGACGTCAACCACGTGTTTAACGTCGCGTGACTTACATAGCGTAGGCTACTGACAGCCCACAGGGGGGTCGGCTTAGAGGGTGAGAACAAACGACCTACGTATGGGTGAGGTTGGAGGACTTGTTGGACGCACTGTAACCTACACTGTACATTTACAGTCAGACAGCCAACATAGTGCCAACCTCGTCCTCTGCTCCGCTCGCAGTCACCGTCACTTACCGCCGCTCGCTCTCTCTCACCCGTTCAAACGTACACTCGTTACGCACACACTCGTGTTTCGTGTTCTGTCTTCTCGCCATGTGGTTGTTCGTTACAACAGGGAGACGGAGACTCGGCTCAAGGCATTTACATTCTCTGTTCCTGTGGTGTTGATTAGTTAATCAGTGGTGGAATGTAACTACGTACATTTACTCAAATACTGTACTTAGGCACAAATTCGAGGTACTTTACTTGAGTATTTCCATTATTTGCAGTTACATACTTCTACTCCGCTCAGAGGCAGATATTGAACTTTTACCTCCACTACGTCCGTCTGACGGCTTCAGTGAAACCTCGTATCTCCAGGCGTCT
>CM022477.1:1357319-1373126 GCA_011952105.1 Coreoperca whiteheadi
TGTGTTTGGGAGTAAAAGTGACGACAGCTGTCAGATAAACGCAGTGAAGTATAAAGTGCAGTTAAGGTTTGAGGGTTACAGAAGATAAAAACAGATGTATTTATGTATAAAATCATGATTGTGAGGACCAGCGAAGCGTGTCCATCTTGTGTCAGAGTGCAGCTGATGATCCTGCCTGTTGTCCTCAGCTGATGACGCTTTGGAGAATTGGCTCATTAAGGCGACGCTGCAGTTTCCTGCAGGAACAGGCTGTTCCTGATTGGTTAACAACAGAGCAGAGTGCGGGGCTCCGACCAATTAGAGACAACCAGGAAATCATCCAGAAATGGCTCCAGTCTCCATCCCCCTTCTCCTCCTCCTCCTGTCCTCAGCTCCTCCTCTCCTCTTTACCTCCTTTTCTCGTTCTCTTTTTCCTCCCGTCCTCCTGTTTCCATCTTCTCTTAGCCCTTTTCCCTTCTCCTTCTCTTTATCTCCCCTCTTCTCTTCCCCCCTCATGTCCTTCCTCAGTATCCCCCCATTTCTTCCATCCTCTCATATTTTGTCTTTTGTTTCTCCTCCTCCCTCTTTTCCCCTGTCCTTCTCCTCCATCTCCTCCGTTCTTTTCACCCCTTCTTCCCTCTTTTGTTCCCTTCATTCTTCTATGTTTCCTTCCTGCCTCCTTCCTTCCTTTCCTTCGTTCTTCTCTCTTCGTCCCTTTTCCGTCACCTTTCTCTCTTCTTTCATCTATGTTTCCTACTTTGACCTCCCCTCTGTTTTCCTTCCTTCTTTTCCCCCTTTCCTTAATTTCTTGTTCCCCCTTTATCTCCTTCCCGCTGTTCCCTCGTCCTCCTCACTTCCCTCCCTCCATCTTTCCGTTCTCCTTCCACCCGTTTCCCTTTACTCGCTTCTCTCAAATTACCTTCCTTTCCTATTTTCCTTCCCTCCACCACAGTCTGCTCCTCCCAGCATGCACCTCTTCCACAGATGGCTCTCCTCTCGTTCCTCCCTCGCTCTGCGGGAGGGGGAGGAGAGGAAATAGACCTCCGCTGCTGAGAACGGGGAGCAGGTAGAGAGGCCTGCTGTCTGAATTACGACCCGCCGAGTCTCGTCACCTGCCGATCGAAACGACGTGTGGATCCTGCAGTTCGTCTACGTTTCCTCTACACCGCAGCGCGTCAGCAACAAATAATTAGAGCTTAATGATCTTCTCAGATCCCGTTATTACAGACCAATTTTTCATTTTGTAAATGTCCGACAAAATTGCGTCAATGTTCTCCTCACATTATTATTATGTTGTTTTGGAAAGAGAATGTCATTACTTTGTTAGTTTATGGGTTAATTGCACATATCAACATAAAAACGATATATTCTTTCTGTGAACCGTTATAATGCATAGTATTTCATTTACCAGCAGCATGTGATATTTTATTCATCATAAAGGCTTATAACACGTGTAATTTCATAGTGGTCATTAGTTAAAATAACTTGTATTGAGTGTAAACATGATTTATGTGTAAATTATTTGTGAAGCTACATGGAAGTATTTGCATTTCTTCTGTTTATCCCGTAGTTTTCACGGTGTTCATGGTGCACGATGCTCGTTGAGAGAAGAAATAAATCAACGCCCGTTTTGAAACTGCGTCTTGACTAATAAACCCGAGGGGGCGCTACACATTTTACCTGATTGACGTCACATGTGGATGAACGTTTTCAGATGAAGAGCTAAGTCCTGACGTCGCTTCCCGTCACCCGTTCAGCACTTCTTCCATCATTTCTGCAATAACTAAACCAAACTAGGCTCAAACGGACGTAAGGGTGGAAAGGTCATGAGTAAACGGATGGAAAAGTACGGTAAATGATGTCATGGTTTTGGGTTATTTCCTGTTTTATTTTGCCAGGAGTTCTCCTTTCATGCGTCTTGTGGTTTTACTTCCTGTCTTTGTTTGCTTTTCCCGCCAGTTTGGATTGTTTTCCCCCTGATTAGTTTCACCTGCTTCCTCCCCTCACCTGAGTGTATTTGAGTCTGCGTGCTTCCTTTGTTCTGTGCCGGTTCGTCTTGGTCCTCCGTGTGAAGCGGTTCCAGCTCTTTCCCCACCGCTTCTTGTGATTTTGGACTT
This sequence comes from Coreoperca whiteheadi, assembly GCA_011952105.1. Classification (NCBI taxonomy): domain Eukaryota; kingdom Metazoa; phylum Chordata; class Actinopteri; order Centrarchiformes; family Sinipercidae; genus Coreoperca; species Coreoperca whiteheadi. The sequence goes on from CM022477.1 coordinate 1,359,416, forward strand.
TCAGCCCGGTTTATTTGGTCTTTGGATTTTGCCTGCAGCTTGTCGGACTTGTTTGCCTGCTTTCTTTGGTTTGACCACTGCTTGCCTGGAGTCCGTGTAAGCCTTTTGTGTTCATTAAATTGTTGAACTATACCTGTTTTGCCTCAGTGTCTGCATTTGGGTCCTTTCCCCCGTATTCCCTGTGCTACCTGCTTGACAATGCGTGACAAATCCTCATGAAAACGAGCCAGATGTTGTCGTCCTGTCGTCGCGGGCGAGCCAAACGTTCTTTCTCTCTCTCCATATGTTTGAACGTTTTCTGCTTCTGCTTCACCCATCCTGTGGGGGGGGTAACCCCAAACGTTTCTCACGTCAAACGAACAGTGATTGAGACGTGATCAGGAGAAAGCCGTCCGTCTCTCGTTGATGAGACCTGAGGAAGCTTGTGCTAGAGATGTGACGCTCCTTAAAGTTAAAGTATGAAAGTTGGGAGGAGGGTTTCAGTTCGGACCCAGCAGATGGAGAAACGCAGAATGTGTGATGTTTTTAAGGACCTGAGTTTAATATCTTTCCACAGCTGGACGGAAACAAACTGCAGCGTCTCGGCCTCGCTTCCTGAGCTGTAAAAAGAACATATGGCCTCAACGCTTCACATCCCTCCGTCCCCGCTCTCGTTCCCTCTGCGGCCCGAGACTTTAACCGTCCAGATGGTCGAAGCTCGTACGGCTTCATCTCTGACGCCATCCACCCGTCCCTCCATCCATCTCGCCGTCTGACGGATGACGCTGGCGGCCGCTCGCGACAAATCGGCCTACGGAGGCTCCAGAAATCTTTATGTGGAGAGCTAACAAACCTTCCTCAGCTGAACGTAACGGAGCAGTTTCCGATACCTATCCTACCCGCATTGATAGCAAAGGGGTGGACAAAATAACAGAAACAACTCAAAGCCTCGAAGTGACCGTTCCAAACATTAATCTGAACTTTATTGCTGTTGTGTTACGCTGCCTCGTGGATCTAAAGACACGTTAACTGATGTTTCTCTCTTACCCACGATGTCCACCCGCCCACTCTTCCAGCGGCATCGCATTCACATTGTAGGTGTGGTCTGCGCTGTCAAGAGATGCCCCCCCCCCTGTCGCGACAAACTGAATAAAAAGCACGACATCATGTTGAGTGAGTTCCTGTTGTTGTTCTGGATTTTCAGTCATTGAAAAATGAATTCATATGTTAATAAAAAGAATTCAAAGAATGTAAATGAAGCATAGCTGGCGTTTATCTTTCCGCTTTGCACGGCCTCGGGGATTTAACGCGTGGCAGTTTTCTGACTTCACACCTGTTGCTGGCGTCGCCACTGATTGGCTCATCCGTCTGTTTCCCACAGATGATGGTGAGTGGCGAGGCAGCGGGAAGAAGGCTTATCCAGACATTTGTTTCTGAGTCTCAGGCTGGCTTCCATGTGCTGCCCCTCTTCTAATTAGCTTTATGTGATAACTTTCACTTGTATTTAAAGTTTTCTGAGAAAAACCTGCTGCTCGTAGACCAACACTGAAGACTGACACTTTAAGGACTTTTACTGCTGTAACACTTTATGGACGCTTATTGATGAGACTCACAGACGTTTGCTGAAGGAACATTTTCACTGCAGGACTTTACTTTAACAGAGTATTTGTACAGTGTGGATTAGTACTTTAACTGTAGTAACAGAGCTGAGTACTTCGTCCACCCCCCTACAGAGTTGTTTGTGTCTCTATCTCTTCAGTTGAACTTTATAATCAACTTGTGTCAGTCGATGTTCATCGTTCCTTAACGGGAAATCGTTCCTGTGGTTCAGCGTGTGTGTGTGTGTGTGGAACAACGTCAGCTGTTCACAGAGCTAATTAAGGACCTCCAACATGGCCGACCGAGGGTGCATCACGCCACCTGAAGACCCTCTCTCCCTCCTTCATCTCTGTCTCCTCTCATCTTCCTCCGGCTGTCACACCTCCGTGCGGCTCCTCCATCCGTCCGTCCGTCCGTCCACATTCATGTCTGCGTGTCTGTAATTAATGCTAACTGGACGTGCTAACTGTTTGTGAAGATCTGCCAAATCCACCCATCCGTCTTTACCTCCGTGTCTCTTCTCTTCCATCAGTTGTATGTCTTCCTCGTCCATATGGCTTGGTCACCCCCCCCCCTCCCTCCGCAGAGAGGTTGGGTTTGTTAATAGCCCATATGGCCTCATCATATGCTGCCAGTGAATTCTAATGACAGGAGATTGGCAGCCGCTCCCTCGCTGGCTGTCGGACTGCGACTCGACTCCAACCTGCCTTCAATGAAACCTGCTGGAAGTCATCAGTAACACACACACACACACACACACTTTGCTGTGAGAATAACAATCCGTTCACACAGTACCTAAGAATTGAAGGGTTAGAAATGAATGACAGATGAAGGAAAAGGAAACTTTTAAAATCTTTTCCCTGAAATCTTTGAATGCGTCTGGGGTCACGGTCCAATCAAGAAATATTCCAATAATATAAATGTATAAATAAAACCGTAAGGACTATTATTACTGCTTCAGACTCACAGTTAACTGTCAAAAGCAACTTTTTCATACTTTGTTGATATGTCAATTAAATGAATAATTAATTAATATCGTTTTAAATGTTATAGGTGCTATAGTGAGAATTTTAATGCAAAAATATTTATAGTTCTGATAGTGGGAAAATACACAATAAATAGTAAGTTAAAAAGAGTAAATGAATGAACAAATGAAAAAAAGAAGAGATAAAATAAAAGGAGCAACATATAATCCCATTAACACACTCTACATGACCCATCTGCATGAATCCGTGTGATGTCATGCTACGTAGCACGTAGCCATTTAGCCCGTCTCATTTGGAAACATTCAACTCGAATATTACGTCATTTTCTCTCCACTACGTCTTTCCATTCGTCTCCGCTTTACTTTCATAGAACTTACTAAAGACGGATATTTGTTTTTTCGTATCAGTTATATGATGCACCTCTAGGGGTTTTAGAGGGCGTGGACTTGTTGTAAAGTTCACTGTGTGTCCCTTCCGGTCTTTATCTCCATCGGACGATATCATTTTCTCTGCGAGGACTCTCCATTACGGTTACGAGTGACACGTCAGAGTCAAAGAAAGGTCCTGTGTGAAGGCAGGGAAATTTACTGAGGTTTAATCCTGCTTGAAAAAAGAATGCTGTCCCTTTTTGCCAAAAGGAAGTTTTGAACAAATTTACATGAACATGTAGCCTGATCCTGAATCACATCACGTTTTCTCCCTGTTAAAGAGAAAAAACGTGTCCAGCGTTGTGCATGAAGAGCGCCGTCATCGAACACGCTCGTGTTTCTGGTGAACGGTGATCCGAGCGTATCCGTTCGCAGCCAATGAACAAGAGCGTCGCTGAATCCCGCGAGAGTGAACGCCGCTTTACGGCACCCGGGCATTTTGTCGCAGAGTCACAGATTTGTGAAACGACACATGGAGCTGAAACATCACGGAACCCCGAACAAAAGGGTCAGACGGCAGCAAAGTCCAACTCCAAACATTGTGCAAAGGGAGAAAATGGTTTCATTTCATTCTGTGTGAGCCGAGCTTGGAGCTGGAGCTCGTGTGGCGTGAACTCCCTCAACACTGAATGTGAATGTGTGGGAGATGTTACAGGGGGGCTCGTCTCCGTTAGTCTCCGTGAAACTGAGCACGAGTGCAGCGAACGCACCTCCAAACCGGTCCCCCCTGGGTGCAAATGTCCGCCTGCAGCGTCTGATTGGCGCTCTCTGCTCGTTGGAGGGTCTCTGTTTGTGTAGCCGGCAGCTGTTTGGGCACAAACTCCCGGCTGTTTGACTTCACTTCTGTTGGACTGAACAGCTCCGCGTCCCGCCGCTCCCACGCGCGCGTTTGCTGTGCACTGCTCAGTTTTTCCCCATTTCATTGGTTTGTGAACATCGTGTGTAACGTTGGGATTCGGACTGATGTTTGCAGTCACGCGTCATATTCAGCCGGCCAAGCAGGAGGTTCGATTTGACTCTTCTTTTCTTTTGTTTTTCCAAGCGAATGAGACACTGAGGTTTTAAGTCTCTTTAAATGGACGCTTCACCTATTTAAGACATCAGAGTCCTCGGCAAACACCTGTGTGATGTCTTCCAGGTGCCTGAAGGAGCAAATAGTGTCATAGTGACATCATCAGGTTTGTCTCAGCTTGGGTTTGGACACTACGAATGTCTCACACACAGCCTGCGTTGCATCTGATTCCCTCGGAAGCGTTCATGGATCATTAGTCACGATGGTGGGACACGATGGAAAGGGCGCCGGTATTTTCTTTCATATATGTCACGTTACATATGTTGTTGGACAGAATTCAGGGAGGACTCGAATGAAGCTGATTTGATTTTGTGAGCAGCTGCCGCATCATCATTATCCGGGAACGACAGTTTTTCGATGCGGTGTGACTTTCCCAGTCAAACCGCAGTAAGTGCCGACGGCGTCGCGTGACGTCTCGTCAGGGAGACAGTATGAACACAGCACAGTTAATAATGAGTCGCCTCTCAGGACCAAGTGTGTTGCGTTGGTGCTGAGAGGCTGTCTCAATCCAAACCTTCAGCCACAGCAGATCAATACAGACGCATGACTGCTGGACTAACAGAAAACACACAGGGACGTACATCAGTCCACAGCTGCCTCACTACCCTCAACAACTTTTCTGACATCGCAGTGGACCAATCAGTCTCATTTTAGTCTTTTTAATTAATTGGGAGGGCCGAATAAGAGATGCCATTCAGTTGCCTCATGGGAAATGTTGTTGTTATTGAAGTGTTGTTGAAGCGTGAGCCATATTAGGGACCCGTTGGAGCGAAACACTGACCTTTCAAAACACACCGAGCGGAGAAACACGGGAACCTTTTCATCTTAGCAGGTGATCAGCATCATCGCAAGGGAAAATAAATACGTGAGCAAGAAAGCAAGCCCGTTTTCAAAACACAACTGAAGCTACAAAGGGTTTCACAGTGAGAAAAGAAGAGAGCGAGAAAGTAAAATATTAAAAACAAGCTGAAATCAATTTACAACCCACAAATTAAAAGGTTTAGGATTGAGAAAAACTGGGTTTTTAGATGTTTTTTTTGATAAAGATGTGCACAGATTTGGCTTCTCGGAGGCTTTGCCTGAGGCGGTTTCAGAGTCGTGGCCTGACTTTGTGATGCCCTGTTTGTCAAGAGTTAAATCAATCAATCCTAAAACCGGAGTAACGTGTCATCTACGATTAGCTTTTAGCTCTAAAAGCCTGGCCGCAGAGTTCTGGACCACCTGGAGTCCAGATAACAGAGGATTTACTGAGACGAGGTGATCCAGTAGTGAAGACGCGACATAACAAAAACAAATCCTTGAGACAGAGACGGGTCTGACCTGTATTTGGGCGTTGATGAATGTATACTTTATGTCTGTCATAGAAGCATGAAGTCAGGGGTTGTGGTCGTTTCAGTGGAACATTATTAAACATGCATAAGGCTTTGTAAAGAGTGTGCTGCATCCTGCCTGAAGGTGTATCCCCTCCATCTCCGCAGGTGTGCTGATGGTTGATTCCTCATCCATCCTGTGGGAGACTCTTTCTTCTGGGTGTGATACAGACCATGAGATGCGGTTGGAATCTCCAGAAAAAGCTTGTAAGTGGACGTTGAGTTTAAATCACATAGTCAAAATAGACGGAGTATCTGTACCTTGATTTCCTTTCATTCACACTGTTTGTTGCGTACAGCACCTTCTTGCTTTGTCGTGTGCCGTAATCGACACAACATCCGATGTCTGACGCTCATCAGCGGCCGGGTCACGGTGGCAGCAGGCAAATCAAGGCAAGTCCCTCACTCCTGCAATGTTTTCCAGCTCCTCCTGGGGGATCCCGTGGCGCTCCCTACCGCGGGGTCCCCTACCAGTTGGACGTGCCCGGAAACACCTCCAAAGGAAGGCGCCCATGAGGATCCTGATCAGATGGCTCACTCCCGACCCAGAGGGAGCCTTCACACTTCATCCCGACCGCTTCACACTCAACGGCAAACCGCCCCACGGTCACGGTCTGATGGCGCCAACAGATCAACGCCATCTGCAAAGAGCAGAGGTCCCAAACCGGACTCTCCTCCTCCTGACTGCGCCTTCAGCTCCTGCCCTAAATTACAGTTTGCTAAGAACAACGACGATCCAACAGATTTAATGATGAGCTGAAAGTTGATAAATGTTGGAAGAAGGTTTAACAATGTTTGATCTTCCAGCGAACTATTGAAAAACTCACACTTTCCCATTTTGTGCTGAAATAAAACTCCAGCAGTAAATCCAGTCTCTTCCCGGTCCCCGGACTACTTACACTTTATGCCGCTCCTCTCTGCTCTGACATGGCTTTCTGCACACTTGACCCTAACCAGGGTTTGTTGTTAAAGTGGCGATAAATCTGGTGTTTTCTGCCTCACTGTCCTCAACTGGCTGCGATGCTGCAGATCTACAGGGTCACTGGATCAATACCATGACTCAGCGATTACTGAGTCAGCTGCTGAGATTTCTGCCTTTCAAGAGTCCTCAACAACAAAAGCTGCTTCATGGTGGAGTTTACAGACAGTTAAACAAACCTTTAAACTAGGCGATAAATGTGTCATGTTTGAGTTGTGGCTCATTCCCACATGAGTTTTTGTGTGTCAGGCTGTTAGATTACGGCAGCTCGCAGATCCCTGATGACACTAGTTTTAACTCCAGCTCCTATACGTTCGGGAGCCAGATACTCACATCCTTCATCCACTGTGTGTTTTTTAAAAAAATGAGTTCCCAGCAGGCTGATGGATCCCTGAAAGTGCAGCTCGGCGTCCTTTGATCGCTCCAAATAGCAGCTCATTGTCGCCGTAACCAGAGACCGACTTCATCACGCTTGCTTCGTGGATTTATCGCCCTGTGGCAAACCGTGCAGACAGGAGCTGTCAGCTGATGTTTGAAATACCAACAAACTGTGGAGCCTCCAGCTGCAGATACGTCACTGCTGGAACCAGAATGAAGAAAGCACTGTAAAGTTGATCAGACGGGCACACACACCTGGAGGAGCAAACTCACTGATCACCATACAGTATTTAATAGTTGCTGAGACATCACAGTGCAGAGCCACAGTGCTGGCATGGCTAAAAGGAAAGAGATCATACTCTCAGGAACACTCAGCCATGAGCCTCACTCAGATGCTGCTAAATAATCACTTGGGAGAAGTTTGCCCCCAGGGATTTCTGCCAGGAAGCCTTACTACTTAGTGAGGTTTAGAAAGCCTTTCTGCCAGAAAGCCCTGAAGGCAAACTTGTGCTAAATGTCCACAGTGACAGGAACCACGACGAGTCCCAAATATAAAGCATGCTGGATGTGAGGAGATTCTCCCCGAAGGCGAAACGCCTTCCCGCCGACCTGATGTACTCCACAACAGACATGTGGACGGCGGGCAAGCTGTTCCACCAGGCGTCATCAACATGTTCACACGTGTGTCGACGTGCGCGGCCACGTGGACAATAGCTGTACGATCCTTACAGGGCTCCTTCGCGACTCAGACACGTTCGTGAGGGACTTTTTCCGGCCTTCGCAGCAGAGTGGAGCCGCGGTGCTTGTGTATTAGTAGTGGATTAGCATTTAACTGGAGCCCCATGAGAAGAAACCCTGCACAAAAATCATTAAGTCATTCAGAGACACAGTGTGTGTGTGAGTATAAAGATCTGCCTGTGAGTGACTGTGATCCAGTTTTGGTTCCCGTTGTTTGACGTTATGATCCAAACTAATATCAGCATGTCGATCGGCTCAGATCAGCCGCCGCTGCTAATTGTTAGAGTCCTCCACGCTGCTAATGAAGCGATTCTAATCAGCCGCCATCCTGGATCCATCTGGAGAGGGTTTAGTCATCAGGCTGCTGATGAGGAGGAGGAGGAAGGGAGGGAGGAAGAGGGGGAGGAAAGGAGAAATCGACAGAGGAGGAGGAAGAGGTGGGAGGTAAATGAAAGATAGGAGGAAAGTCTGAGATGAAGGAAAAGGGAGTAAGAAAGAAAAGAGAGGAGGAGGAGGAGGAGGAGGGAAGGGAAGACCGAAGGGGTGGAGATGGGAGGAAATGGAGGAAGAAATAAGAAAAGGACCTGGAGATGAAAAGGAGGACATGAGAGGTGGGAAGGGAAGAGGGATTGAGGGAGGAGGAAGAAGAGATTTTAAAGACACATGACAGGAAGAAAGAGGAGGAGGAAAGGAGGACAAGAAATTAGAAAAACATGAGAAATAAAAGAAGAAAATAACAGAGTCAGGAAAAGAGAAGAAAGAAGGGAGGAAGAAAAAGGAAGCAACAGGACGACAGGAAGAGGGATGTTTCGATAGGAAAGGAGGAAATAGAGAAGAGGAGGAGGGGGGAGAAGGTAGAGATCCTGCTGCCTGAGAGACGGTAACCAGGGCAGCAAAGCTTCTGCCCTCCAATCATCCTCCTCAGAAGGTTTCCGTCTGTTCTCGTCACACAGAGATTAAGAGAGAGAGCGTTTGATCGTTTTCATCGATCGAAGCCTTGATTAGTGAGTAAAACGCTGATGCTAAGCTAACGTGTGGAATAGAGTTTCAAACAGTCCCACGCTTCCCTCTGAAGACTTGACGCGTCGACCCGCGACTCCCCGAACATTTCCAGACTTTTGTCTCTTCTCACTGAGAATCAAGGTGTTGCACCGCCTCCGTCTCCACTCCTCGCTCACGCCTGCTTCCCCCGTGAGATCACGCGAGGTGATCGTGGCAGTATCCTGCGGTGTGCGACGCGTCCTCATCTTCAAATCTCGTGGTTTGAGCGTGTTTGAGGTCAGAGAGAAGAAATCTGTGAAGATTCCCCTCGTGACGCAACACCGGTTAGGACTCTAAAACTCCTGTAGCGTGAGCCCAGCATCGGGATGCTGTCATGAGCTCTGCGGCCTCCGGGGGACGCTAACAGCACTGTTTTCTGGTGACACGTTGCAGTTGTGGCGTTCTTGTTGCAGGTTTGCAGAGTTCAGGCAGGAGGTTCAAGCCTTCAGCTCTGAGACACATACTGAGGTTTTTACATCATTTCACCCCGCAAGGCCTGAAACTGTGTGTGTGATAAATGGTGAGATCACACCGCACTGCGTCCAGATGGTTTGCATCATTTTGCCTGTGGTCTCCCTGAGAACACACACACACACACTCACAGTGTTGCGCTGCTGCAGGATTCAGCTCCAGCAGAGGTCCTCAGCGACAGACGGGGAAGCATCAGCTGTTTCACTGTTACACAAACTCAACTCAACAACTATGACACATAAAACTATGAAAACTGAACAGACTCCATCTGCTGATGAAGACCATGAGATGTGGTTGAGAGCCCCACAAAAAGCTAGTTAGTGAGTGACAGTAGTTTTTGTACACTAAAGGAAGCTAAAACTAGTTTGGATAATATCCCCACGCGCACCTTAAACCCACCTACTGTAATTGTTTCATTTCTCAGCTTTCTTGGTTCCTCTTCACGCCACACTGATCGCTGTGGTCCGAGCCAGTTGACGTGAACCAAAACGCAGCCACATGGCAACATCCACGTCCCTCATTGGCCGTGGCGTGCTTCCTAAACTGCTTTTCCACTGGTCAGAATTTACGTGCGGGAAGATTCCAACAGAAGAGGAAAAGCCAGCAGACAACAGGGAGACAACAGGGCGACGGAGGGACGCCTGGTTCTGTCCCTGAGTCTGTCCCAGTGTTTGTGTCCACCACAACATGCAGACAGGACGTTTCTGTAATGAAGCGGCTGGAAAACAACGTTCTGATGCGGACGGCAAGCGGCGTCGCTCGTCACTGCAAGCGGAGGCGTGCGTTAATTCTTCTTAACTCGGACACGCTCATCTTGCCAAAATACTACAAGATATACTACGGCAGCTGGTTTAGTCCAAAAATGGTCAGTACTTTTTGCAGTTGGGTCGGTTCTGGGATCACGTTCTCCCCACAAACGAGCCGCTCCAGAGTTTGTTTGAAAGCGTACCGAGACCGCCTTGAAGAGGTCCTTGTTTGGTCCGCTGTTGGTGCTTTCACAGCTGACCAAACGGGCCGCACCAAAGGGGGAACAGACTCTAGTACGAATCAACCAAACTAAATGAGGCAGCTGTGAAAGCACCCTTAGGTTCCTGGGAATCGGCATCACAGAGCACCTGACGCGGTCCTCTCACAGCTCCACCCTGGTCAGGAACGCTCAGAAGCAGCTCTATTTCTAGGCAAACGTAAGAAGGAAACATTCCCGTGCCAAGTTCTTGTTAACTTTAACAGAGGAGCGATGGAAAGCATCGTGAGTGGAAACATCACAAACTGGCATGGGGTGTGCTCGGCCCAGGACCGGAGGGCTCTGTGATTAGAACCGCTCCGGAGATCTTTGGTGTACAGAAGCATCCGCTGTCGCACCACCACACTCCAGAGCAGCTTCTTCCCTCAGGCTGTGAGGCTGCTAAACTCATCCTCAGCTCGACCATGAACAATACTTTTACTCCCATGACTTATTCTTTATTCACTGATCTACTGTATATATATATATATATATATAGACATGTATTCTGAGTAGCATGAAGGGAACTACAACACATTATACAACCCTGTGTTGTATCTTGTTTCAACCTGCTCTCTGTGTGTTTACAGCAGGTTATTGATGATTCACTTTGAACACGTGATCAGTGAACTGTCAGAAAATGAATCAACAAACTCTAAACGTCTTCACGCTGAGAGACCGAAGCCGTTTAGCCTCCTCGTCCTTCCTAACGACCTCTTTAGTTCCGTGAGGCGCTAATTAGTCTGATTGTTTGTCTGGCTGGAGGCCGGCTGGCCTGCTGAGTCTGCATTCTGCACAGAAACACCATCAATACAAGAGCACACTGACAGAGAACATGCGGAGTGAATTAGAGACCAGTGCTGTCAGATAACATGAACTAACACTAACAGCCCTCAGCGCTGCCAGCGCCCCCTACAGGCTGCAGAGCCCATTACAGCCATTCTTCTTAGGGTCTTACAGGTAAACATGTACAGTTTGTCCTGATGGTGGCGCTACAGGAAATGTAATGGGTCATTTTTCTGGGGAGCAGGAAAGAGATCAGGATATGTCACGACAACCTGCGCGATCGATTTTGATATGTTTTGTCCACATACACACATTCTGTGTGATGGTGGTGGTGAAGTAAATGTCAGTGGCAGTTTGTGTTCCAGCAGTGGAAAGTGCTGCCAAATGTTGCTACGCGACAACATAGTAGTAGCAAGGGTGCCCACTCCCGTAACACCAGGAAGGAGGACACTTTATGGCAGGAATAACTGCGCAGGACTCTGGTGAACTCGCAGCTACGGCGTCTAACACAGTTCGGTCCGCCATGTCGACGGTGTCCTGATGCAGCGACTCGGAAACAGCCTCCTCTGTTCAGGCAGGCTGATGTAGAGCTGAGTGCAGCAGGAGAGGCTCAAAGGGGTTCGTTCACTGTGTTATTCAGGACATTTCAGAAAGGTCTCGCAAAGTGCCTGAACACATGACACTTCTGGACTTCTGGAAATAACAGAAATAAACAAATAAATCCACCTTCCAGCTCTTAAAGAAGCAGCGTCTCTGCTGCCTTCTGCCAGAAACCCGAGCTCTTCTGTTCCGGATGAAACGAGGTCTGGCGGTTCGGCGCGTTGGCGTGATGATGTGACGTAGCCTGTAGCAGCGCGTGGAGGCTTGTTTACGTCTTTAACCAACGATGTATCAGATATTTATCTGACGCCGCTTTCAGCCAATCACGTGTTTGAGCGGAGGTCTCACGGCAGCAGACGCTGCGCTGCTGCGTCCCAGCAGAGACTCTAGAGCGGCTTCTTTTAGGCCGAGTCAGACTCCAACAAGGAGGACAGACTGCGCCGGACACCGGACAGGGGGCTTAAAATCCGGACGTATGGCCACCCTAGTAGTAGCTGTATCTGAAAGCTAGCAGCACCTCCTGTCAGGTGCCATAGGGTTGGACTCAAATCCTGCAAAAATAAAGTAAATCTTGCTGCCAATAAAAAGACAGATAGGTTTAATTGCAGCATCGGTATTTCCATGTTTGTCATGCCATCAGCTCTGTGAGGCTGCCCAGCGGCGCTTTGAGCTAAATCTTCAGCATGCGAACCACATCCCTGACGCTACCACGCTCACAATGACTAGAAGTTTGGCCCGCGGATGGTTTAAGAAAAGCTTCTCACGTTCAAAGTGTTTCCTGCCACGTGTCTTATGTTTTTATGGCACAGTGTGTGTGAGGCTCACTGTGTGCTGTTGGTGTTTCAGCTAATCAGGATGGGGCTCGAGTCTGGTGTGGAGGTGTCACGTACTGAACGTGTGACATGGCAACAATCAGCACTGTAATAATCAACACACACACACACACACACACACACACACACACAACTCAAACTGTTCACCTGACACTGTAGCGTGGCTGCAGTCACAAACCACACACACACACACACACACACACATTATGTAACCTGATGGCGTAGCGCGCGAGCCGCTGTCACGCAGGACTGACGACACCCAGAACCTGGACCAGTTCTTCCTCTGTGGTTTATTCATAAGTTTCCTCTTTTGACTGTTGGTGTTTGCGCCCTGACAGACACGCCGAATCAGCTGATGTTTGACTTCCTGTAAACGGCAGAGGGATTATCAACACGCTGCCGCCCAGCAGCAGGAACGCCTTTAACACCATTTTAGACAAGTCTTTATTCATATTATTTGAATTATATCACAAATTGCATCACGTATTTGACCAGCAAAGTGTCTATAAACAACACGTGTTCCCAACCATGAAATAAAATAGTAAAGTATTTTACATTCGCACAGAGGAGTTCAGGAGTTTGAAGTCCAGCCAAACACAAACCTTCATTATTTCCACTGACAGGATGTTACTCCTGGCAGCGTGGAGAAGGTTTTGGATCTTCATGTGCATATGCAATGAAATGATTTGTATATTCATATTACGTAAAATATCTTTGAACAGTTTGCAAACGGCAGTAACAGTGGAGAGGCCTGGTTTTGACATTTTTTGATGAAACACAAACGCAAAAGTAAGTCTGTTTAATGATGATTCTAGGGCAAGTGTGTGTGTGTGTGTGTGTGTGTGTGTGGGGGGGGTATTACTAATGTTGTGGGGACATAAATCTGTTTACACAGTCACATTGTGAGGACTTGCCTTCCTTATGGGGACAAAATGCAAGTCCCCATAATGTAAATCATTACATTTTAGGATGCAAACTTGGTTTAAGGTCAGAGTAAGGGCAAGGTTAGGTCTAGGCTAGCGTGAGGGTCAGGTTTGATCTAGTAGTGGTTATGGTTAGGGTCAGTCTCCAGGGAATGACTGTAAGGCAACGTAATGTCCCCGTAAGTGATGGAAACACAACGTGTGTGTGTGTGTGTAGTATATTGTTATGTGTGTGTGTGTGTGTTTCCGGCTGTCATGGGATAAAAACAACCTCAAAGTTTGCTTGACTTCAATTCAAAGTAACTGTAGAAAGATGTAACAGGCCAAGCATAACACACACACACACACACACACACACACAGTGACTCTGTGACAGCTGCAGCCGAACCCAACAATACACTGCTGAATAATTGAGTGTGTGTGAAGGTGGGAAACATCAGGCCTCGCCAGGACCAGGACGCACACAGGAACCGGTTTATGAATGTGACAGGTAACTCCTTTAAGTATTAAAGGGAGCTCGCCGCG
>CM022477.1:1374476-1393529 GCA_011952105.1 Coreoperca whiteheadi
AACACTAGGTAACTGCCAAAGTATGATAAGGTTGTCTGACTGCGGTTAGTTATTGGTTAGATTCATGGTTTACAGTCTAAAAATGTGTGTTTGTAGTGATTGCTGACGGTGGCTGATCAGGCTAATTATCAGCTAACTGTAACTGTTCTTCAAGTGATGGTCGAAGCTCCAAAACTCCTCTGTTGCATTTTCAAATGTGTCAAATAAGAATTTGCAGGCGTTGTTCCTCTTTGAATGACTTCACTTTCAGATTCTGAAACTATGGAAACGTGTTCTGTTAGAAACGATGTGTTCTGAATTCGCTGCCGCTCTGATTCCCGCCTCTGACTGGCACTGAGGACCATGGGTAATGTAGTATTTAGAGTTGTCCACCAAACGGACTGACTGAATAAAAATGAAACAGTTCAATCCGGTGGTCAGAACATAAACCTATACGTTGGTTACGTTGTCTGAGGCGCTCGTGTGTTTCTTTGTTCAGTATCGTCGTTTTCCACTTCACAACTAACATAATGTTAGTATATCTTTAACTTCTGTGAACAGTTTCTTTACACGTTTACACACTCAGTGCATTCAGTACATTCCTGATTTGATCTCACAATTGTTGAATTATATCTGAGCCTTATTTCACAAACTCCACATCTTTTAGTCCCTTTTTTGATGCCGCAGGGATCGTTTGTTGTTCCATATTTTGACGCACGATCACGAGCTGCAGCAGTTTGAATCCTGCGATGCTCTTTTCAAATGTTTGTGTTATGATGTAAAATGTAGGACGACTAAATTATTAATTCAGTCTAAAGGTAATACATGAGAAAACAAACGCCGATGAGTGTGTGTGATTTTCCCTCGCGCTGCAGGAATCTTTAATACGCTTCTTCTTCAGTTTTTAACCCACGTGATATGATTCAAACTGAAGAAACGTCAACGCAGACCCTCAGCAGCAGAGGTGTGTTTTTATTTTTCCCAGGACGCACCCGAACGCTGTTTGTGTTCCAGGACGAACGCCGCACCGCTCACCAGCTCATACATGAGTCACTTTTCATTGTGTCTCGGCGGAGAGACGGAGTCACAACCTACAGAGAGAGAGAGAGAGAGAGAGCGAGAGAGAGAGAGAGAGAGAGAGAGAGAGAGCGAGAGAGAGAGAGAGAGAGCAGTTTGGGTCTGACTCACAGCTGAAGAAAATGGGATTTCTTTCTTTTTCTTCTCGAGCAGCAGAAAGTCACTTCTCCAAAAGTTGCTGACAATAAAATGACTGAATGCGGGAAGCAGAAGAGGTGGATGAGCAGAACAAAGGGTGAACAGAGAGACGGGTGGATAGAAATAGATTTTAGAGCGCAACGGGGGTACAGGAAGAGCTTGATAAAATGCTCAATATTAAATAGCAGTTTGCAAAATGTCCTTGGTAACATTTAACGAGAGCTACAAGTATTTATTATAAACATAAGAATAACTGCAAATACCCAACATAAGTTCCAAGAACCTAAAACGATTCTTCTAGCTTTTGACCAAAATTCCAAAAACCAAAACGTTCATAGATTTCAGCTTTCACTCCTTTCAGTGAAAGATCAGTTTAGCTATTGCACCGCAACTGACAACTCAACTGCTTTCATTCCTTCCCATCTTGAGGAATAGCCACACTCGTAATTTTGCACTTAAACAAACACTTCAACTCCTTTCAGCACTAATGTTTAAAAAGGCAGCTCACTCCTTCTCAGTGCTTAAATTTCAACTGACACTTCAGCTCCTTACAGCATCACACTTCAACCGACACCTCAACTCTTTTTAGTGCTTCATTTGGCAGTGTTTACGTGTTACCTGACGCTTTATATCCTTTCAGCAGTTACGCATAAACGCAACTCAACTTTTTTTCCCCGTACTTAGCTTTTTATTGACACTTCAGCTCCTTTCCGTGCTTACATTCCCCTTGAAATTTGAAGTCCTTTCAGCTATTACACTTCAAGTGACACCTAAACTCCTTTCAGTGCTGACAGTGCAGAATTCTCAATGCGTACATGCTTTTTAATATATTTTATTAAAAGTTTTTATTCTTTCACTATTCGTTCCATTGTGCCGTCATATTTCCCAGTTTTCCTACCTCGCACAGTTCACTTCAAATTCAACCGACACCTCGACTCCTTTCAGTCCTTACATTTTTATTATGTTTGTTAATATATTACCTCTTGCTTAAATTGTCTGCTCTTTCCTTTTTTTTTGCTTCTTCACGTCCCTTCAGCTATCGCACTTCAAGCAACACAACTCCTTTCAGTACACTTCAGTTAATTTCACTGCTTGAATTTCAACTCAAGCACCTCAACTCCTTTTAGTGCCTCATTTGGCAGTTCAGCTTCTCTCAGTGCTTACGTGTTACCTGACGCTTTATATCCTTTCAGCAGCATAAACTCAACTCAACTTTTTTTTCCGTACTGACCTTTAGATTGACACTTCAGCTCCTTTCCATGCTTACACTCCCCTTGAAACTTGAAATCCTTTCAAATTCAACCGACACCTCGACTCCTTTCAGTCCTTACATTTTTATTATTAAATTGTCTGCTCTATTCTTTTTTGTTGCTCCTTCACGTCCCTTCAGCTATTCAACCAACACAACTCCTTTCAGTTAATTTCAGTGCCTACAGTTCAACTGACACTTTAATTTCTAAATCTACCAGTTAAAAAGAAATAACCACCTCTCAGTCACACGGTTTGATTATTTTTCTGTTTTGTTTCCTATTCTGGCTACACTTCGACTTCAGTAACACCTGAAGTGTCAGTACATTTCACCTGACACCCTCACTCTTTCAGTGCTCGGACTTCAGCCATTTGGGTTTTGTTTTGAATATTGTTTTTTAATTGGTGTTCACGCGAGAACACAGACGGAAGGAAATTAGGATATTTAGTTTTGGATCTGAAGGGTTTTGCTGTTGCTGTTGGGACATCTGCTGTACAGATGATGTGCTTGTGATTTAGGTTAATGACAGGTGGATTATTACATAAAGGTTTGGCCTTACTGCTCTACAGTTAGTAGTTGCGGCGGTGCCTCACTGCAGAAACCTTCATTTTTTTCATCAACCAGCATATGTCTGTGCCCTACTGGGGCACTTCTATGCTTCATTTTTGCCCAAAGGCTACACCAGAGGAATACTTCAGCTGCCCAGGTCCCCCTCTGTTCAGCTGGTATTAAAAAATATATGATGACCAGCTGCTGTTTTCCATGAGAGGAGGAAATTCAGGGAGCTGGAAGCCCTCTTGAATTTTTTATCCAGTCAGTCATGAAAGAAAAGTTCTCTGAAGGAGTTTAAAACTTTATGAAAACTGACCGTCGCAGCAGATCAGACTGTTTAACTGTCTGAAGCAGGAAGAGGTGAAGGGAAGTACAGCAGGGGTTGAAGCAAACACTAAAACCACTTCAACTTTGATGTAATGAAGTGACAACACAAAGGCAGCGACACCGGGGAGTCGTGTTAACCTGAATGCCAATTAGCAGCATGTGTCAGAATGAAAAGAGCTCTGACAATCAGCACTTTGATTTGAGTTTTCAAAAGGAGCATCAGGAAGCTCACGGAGTTTAAACAAAGGTCAAACAGCTGATGACTGAACAGCAGGTGCATCAGGGACACTTCCGCTCCCTTTAAAGTGGGGAAAGTTTGGAAAGTGAGGACAGCATGTGCCAAATCAACTTTACTGTAGAAGTGGCCGCATGTCAAGGTTTCACGAACACTTTGGTCGCTGAGGAGAAAACTCAAACTGCGACTTCAAAAGTGACTGAGCAAGAGCAGGTCCGTCACAATCAGTTTCAATCCTTTCGTATAAATTACGTCTGTTTTTGTTAAAGTTTTGTTAGTTCCAGCCACATCACCGTCAAGATAATGAGGAAAAGTCACAAATGTTCACATTGCACAAGCGAGTACGCCAGTTCCTGTATCTCTTCGACCAACTTAATTATCTGTATTAGTATCTGTACTTGGAATGGGCGGGGCTTAACCCGGAAGTGGGCGGAAGTTGTTCATTTAAGCTTGGCGTTGATATGGGTTGATCAGAACTTGCCGTATTTTTTTTTTAGAAAACTTTTTGCAGAAAAGCCTCAGAGTTGGGCTTCAGAGCAACGTTTTGTTTTATAAACGTACAGATACTGACACAAGCCACAGGAAGAGCGGGCCGTCCACCAATCAGAAGCCGGCGGTTCGATCCCGGCTTCCTCCGGCCCACGTGTTGAGGTGTCCTGACCCCAAATTGCTCCCGAGGGCTTCGCTGTGTGAGAGTGTGTGGATGGTTAGTTAGCTCCTGCCATCAGCGTGTGAATGATGTGCTTCGAGCAGGCGGAGGACTAGAAAGGCGACAAATAGCAAACTGAACACAGTCAAACTCAGAGAGAAGTCTGTCTGGCTGCGGCAGACCTGAGGGAAGACTCTACTCTTGTTTTCCAGTTGGTTGTTTGAAATATGAATCCTGCCCGTTAAAACGGCACAGGACAAAGAATGAATGAATCATGACTGTGCTTTGTGGCAGCTGACAAATGAAGACGGAGCGTGTTGGTATTATTCATTACAGGGATTAATAATTAACTTGTTTACTTCACACATCGGCCTCTCTGGACCAATCACAACCAGCGAGTGAAAGACAGATAATAATCACCAGAGTTTGGATTTGGCAGGAAGTCAAACTCACTTACAGACGATGCACAAGTCACAGGTTCCTGGAGAAAGGACATCACCTGTTTTAAACGTGTATGTGAAATTGATTCCTCCAGTCCACATGATATTTAGTGACCGATGTGTGTCAGGAACAGGAACTCAGAGTTAGTGTCCCGGAAAACAAACGGTATGAGCTGACCTCAAACTCATCGTCCTTTCCTTTTCATTTGTTAAGAAGCATGAGAAGTAAAATCTTCACCTCTGTGAGAAAAGCAAAGTGAGCACAAAGGCATGTACAAGTTTTTTGTGTTGGATTTGGTGTAAATTGTTTCATTTTTGCAGCTCCGTTTGGTTGCAGAACCGATGTAGAGCAGAACATGGACACCGTGTGCTGTTGTATGCTGCCTTTGCTACCGATGTCCAACCTGTGGTGAAAAGCTTCGGTGATTCGGGCCTAAATCACGTTAGCATCTAGTCCTCTCTTTCACCATCTATCAAACGTTTCCAAGGCTCGAACCGTTTTAACTTTCACAGATATTGCTGAGGTGTATATAACAGGTGTAAACGGCACTGGCCCGCCCTGTTTGCCATGAGACATAAAGCCGAGCAATGGCTCTGACCCAGAACAGGGGGCCCCTCCTCAATGGGCAGACCGCGTCAAGCCAATCAACACCTCTGCTGGTGGATCTCTGACTGCATCACCCAAAGAGACGACAGCGAGCGAGGGAGGATCGGGCAGAGGGCGAGAGGTCGACCCTCTCAACGGGACGCTATTTCAGAGTAATCACTTTAATAATAATTTTATTTCTTGGATTATTTTGAACTGCATGGCCGCTGCGGAGCGTTGGCTGGGTTTACTGTGTTTCTGCCAGCGTGTCTGTCGTCTGTCGAGTTTGTCTTGAGCCTCATGTTTCGCTGACAAGTTAGAAAGACTTTGTGCCTTTGAGGGTGTTGCTCTGATTTACGGTCTGAGGGCATAATTCTTAGCGAAGGCATGTTTACTACAAATGTGCGTTTTGTGTATCAATGCAAAGATTATGCCCACTTTATAGACTGCAGGAATGTTCGTGCCACATTGTGGTAGTACAATATCAAACAGTTTTATATAGTTATATATGTGGTTAAACATAGTTTAGAGTTTTATTTCATAGTTCTTGGCTCCAGGCAAAGTAAGGAAGTCCCCCAAAGAAAACCTTGCCTGGGACCCGTGTTGTCTACAGCCAGGCCTGGGGGCGAACCAGAAATAAATAAACAGGCTCTAACTAGTGCAAAATGTGTCTGTTAGACTTTTAGTTAAAAGCAGGAAATGAGACGGCATCACTTCACTCCCTCACACACTCTCACAGAAACACACACTCTCATCCTGTAATGAGTGATACAACAGCCGGAGCAGTGCACAAACACTCCTCACGTTGTGTTCTCGGAAGGTTTCAAACAACAGGGTCAGGGCCGACACACACACACACACACACACACAGATGTGAACACTCTGAGTGGAGCTGAGAGAGTTATTTTTACTCACAGAGAAGTGGAATGAAAGCCCGAGTGAGGCGAGCCGTCGTTTCTCTAACATTTTATATGTGAGCAGCGGCGGCGGCGGCGGCGGCGGCGGCAGTGAGGAGGCTCAGAAACAGAAACCCATAGATAGCAAAAATCCAACGATATGAAACGGTGAGATTTCCATCTGCTGCCTCTGTTTCATGTTGGGAGAGCTGGCTGCGAGTTTGAAGTGGATATTATGGGAACAGAAGAGAGACATCTGAGCGTCCTCGTCAGCTCCCAAACAACACATCTGAGCTGGAGACTCAAATTGTGGGGACCAGACAGAACAAGGCTCTTTTGCATTTTACTCATTACTGTTACATACATGATCCGTCATCAGGGCAGCTTATTAAAAGCAAGAGCTGCCCAAAGTAGAAACAGACATTACTGTGGTTAATTTGAATGAACCTCTGTATTTTCCCGCCGAGACAACAGTCAGATTCATTAACAGCATTTCTTCCAAACCTCGTCTCGTCTTTAAAGGACTAGTTCGACATTTTGGGGAATTACGGTTATGTCCTTTCTTGCTGAGAGGTAGATGAGAAGACTGATACCCCTCTCATGCCTGTACAGTAAGCAGGAAGCTACTGGGAGCGGCCAGTAAGCCTAGCTTAGCATACAAACTGGAAACAGCTAGCCTGGCTCTGTCCGACGGCAACAAAATCCACCTGGAAGCACCTCTGAAGCTCACTCATCAACACGTGGCATGTTGATTAATTTGTACAAAAGCTGAAGAGTAAAAACAACACTGTGTGGTCTTACAGGGTTTACGTGCCTGACTATTTCTTGGCTGGTATCAGTGACTTCCTGTAGTGTCCACTCGTTGACTGGCAACAGCTCAAAAACAGCGACTTGGCATTTTGTTGTCGTCGTCCTTGTCGTCACGTGATGTCACCTCTGCTAGACCAATCACCAAATCGACAGCAACGCTGCCGAGCCCTGGAAGTACCTAAATGCGGATTTAGCATCACCTCCCGAGCAGAGCCCAAATGTGCGGGCAGGAAGTCGTCTCCAAAGCGGGTCGGAGAGCAGAGGAAACATTTACATTTCCGTTTAGTCATTCAGCAGACGCTTTTATCCAAAGAAACTCACATGTGAGGAAGACAATGGCAGCAGTTCTAACAACACGAGGTAACAAGAAGCATCAGAGTAGCAGGAACTGGTCTGTCAGAGTCCAGCACAGGATCCAGAGCTGAGGAGAGGAAGGGGTTCATGAGCAGAGGTAGAAAGGAAGAAGCAGTCAGTGATGGTCAGTCAGGTGTTGGTGGAAGAGATGCGTCTTCAGGAGCTTTTTAAAGGCGGCTAAAGAACCTGCTGATCTTGTAGGAGCAGGCAGATCATTCCACCAATGAGGAACGGATCCAGAGAAGCTGATCCAGAGGGATCCTGTTCCTTGTTGCCATGGTACCACCAGACGCTGTTGGTCTGCAGAGCGCAGGGACCTGGCAGGAACACAGGTCTGTGTTAGTGAAGACATGATGGGGCAGAACCAGTGGGGGTCTTGTAGGCCAGGAGCATCGCTCTGGACCTGATGACAGCAGGGAGCCAGTGGGACCTGATGCAGAGAGGGGTCACGGCGCTCTCTGCGGCTCATTGAAGACCACTCTTGCCGCCGCGTTCTGGATCATCTGCAGAGGTTTGGTTGTGCAGGCAGGGAGTCCAGAAACAAAAGTAGAACAGTGGATTCTCCCTTCCATATCTTGTTTGAAGGCTCCAGGAGAAATGTGGCTGGAATCCCATTCCCATCCAGAGCTGTGCAGACATGTGCAGAAGTACCAGCTGATTAGCTGGCAGAAGTCACACGGCTGAGAATGACAAGGAAGTGAAATCATGTCAGCTGTCAGAAAAAAGGGCCGACGTTTCTGAAAGACAACGGAGAAGAAGTGTCTTAATGACTCTGGAGGACTCTCAGAGGTCACGACCTCCAGCGGCGCGCTCTCTGTTTAACTGTCAATCACACGGACAGCAGCCTGTCCGGGGCTGCATAAAAAGGCACACACACACTCAAGTCCTTTGGATAATAGAAAGACTGTATAAAGGAACGGCAGTGTGTGTTTGTGTGTCACGTAGACCTACTGTTTTGTAAGAATGAGTGTTAGTTGGAAAAAGGCCCTTTTTTATGTTTTCATTATGTTGATGTCGGGTTGTGTGTGTGTGTGTGTGTGTGTGTGTGTGTGTGTGTGTACTTGTTCTGTACTTTTGGAATCCTGTTATGAAAAATAAGTAACACATTGCAAAAACCCATAACCAGTGATCACTACTATTTTACAAGCGTGAGAGTGCGGCTAAATCTCACTTTGCTAGCTACTACTATAACTAAAGATTTTAAATATCAATATCAATATTCTAAAAGGTCTTTCAGTCAGAAAACTATCTGACGAATCCTACATTCGTAGGATTATGCAGAAAACATGGTGCATAACTTTTCGTAAGATGTCATACTAACCGTTGTATAGCAGCAGACACGAGTTGCACTAACTAGCTCACAGGTTTCAGTTAATCAACTGTCTGTAATCAGTGCTACAATAACTCCAGTGCCAGTAATCAATACTTTAAAGGAGTCCAGTGCTTGTCGTAAAAGCTGTAAATACATTCAGTGCCCGTAATCAACATTGTAAAGTAATCCAGTGCCTGTAATCAATCATATAAGGAGATGGATCATAAATGTATTTAATCAGCAAAGCACCAAAGACAATTTCTTGTTCATCGGATTTAATTTCCTAAAGAAGCATAAATACAACAACGCAAACAAACAACAAAATGCTATTTTCTTTGTTTGCGTCGTCTTTTTTTTGTCCTTTCTCTGTCTCTCTCATTTTTCCTCTGCTAATGAGGAAGGTCATTTGTGCTTTATGTTGTCTGTCTGCTGCTGCAGAACAAACACTACAGTGATAAGATTTCTGTGTTCGTGTGGTGAGAGACGGAGCCGAGGGACTAGAAACGCTCCTCTCGTTTCCCTTTTCCTTTCTTCTCTACAGGGATGTTTCTGTTTTTTGGATTGAAGAATCTATCAATCAATCTGTGCGTCAGTCAGGTGTTTTCCTACTTTCCATTGGTGTTTAGCTGAAGTTACTGTAGCTGTTTTTTTGTTGCATTGCAATGACTTTCCCTGATGTTCTGTTGTTCTTGCACTGACATCAAGTCGATGCTGTTTTGCTTTGCGTTGGTGTTGTGATGGTGTCAGCTCCGCACGTAGCCTCACAGGTAGCTAAAATGTCTATCTGTGGCATTGTGTCTTGTGTCTCTTTTTTAGCTTTTATGTACTGAATTGTGATTATGGCTATTGCTTGAGATGGAAGCGTGTGATTTATTACATCAAATTGTGTCAGTGTGGCATTTTGTTTATCCATTTCATTGGACTGCGGCGGCAAAGAGAGCGCTGACCTTCACCTGCAGTCACGTGCTTTGGGAAATGGCTTGAAAGGCTGAGGTCGCAGATGCACGGGGCAGAAACGAATGTCCTTGGAAGGGTCTCTGAGGGAGAAGGGAGCTCACGCATCCAAAGTCAAGGAGCTCGGCGCAGAACCGCCGCTGCCTCGCATTAAACGAGTCAGGTGAGATGGTTTGGTATCTGATCAGGAGCCACATGGACGTCCTCCCTGTGGAGACTTTCTGGACACATCCAACTTTGGGTTTCCCCAGGACGAGCTGGAGGATGTAGCTAAGGAGACAGACGTGCAGTTTGCATAGTCTGCTGCCACTGTGACCGAGACCCTGGATGGTGTTTGAGCTTTGTTTTGTGTTGATATTCTAGTGTCGGCATGCTCGGCTGTGTCCTGGCACTGGAGGACCAATTCTGAGCCAGCTTAGGTCCACATATGGTTGCCAGACTTGGGCTGAGGACTGACACAGGCTGGCCCAGTACTTTTAACTACTCTGGTGTGTCCTTTATACTGTGCCTGGCGTGAGTCTGGCAACCAGGCATGCCAGCTTTAGGGCACTGCTGGGCCAAGAAATGTAGCTAACTACGATTTGTAAGAATGTGATCATTTCAGATTTTCTTTTCTAATGAGGATGACAAAGCCACTGAAACAGCATTGTTGCTTTGTTGCATGTGATCCCTAGTCTGTCTCTCCACTCATTCCATGTCACATTTCTTCTGTCCCAAATAATGATTTAAAAAAGAACAACCTTCCTGCGTGCTCGCTGTGGACTTGTCGAGAGCAAATGCAACTGCAACAAAGTACGTGCAAAGTATGTACACATTTATAGTTGCGTCCAGTGCTGAAGAGGAGATTGTATCCAAACTGGGGCAATGCTCCGAAGCCCACACCCTTGATGTTGAGAGACGCATCGACATGTCAGGATATGCTACTGTCCTCTTTCCAATTTCCCAAGTGTGTTGGTTCTTCAGAAAATCTGTAGTTCCGTATCCACTCCCCTGATGGGAACATCCAGTCATCTCTCAGTTCTCACATTCTCTCTTTGCTTCCCTGGCACGCACTAACTCTCCTGTCACGCCAGATCCTGCCACTCCCTCCTGCCCTGCAGTAACCACATCACCTGACCTTCCCCGCCTACCTGCACACCTGTTCCAACTTCCCTCATTAGTATATAACGGATCCACTTTCGCCCATTCTCTGTCAGATCGCATGCCAGTCTTAACGGCGCAGCCCTTAGTTACTACCTGCCTGCTGGACTGCTGCCGCCCTGCGTAAACCTTTGGATTAGTTTACCTGTTCCTCTCTGCCTACCTGGTTTTTGATTCTTGCCTGTCCCTGACTTCTGAGTAAACGTGAACTGTCACTCTAATCCTGTTGGTCAGACTTCTGGGCTCAGACCTGTTGCGGCTGACCTTTACAGTCTGCTCGGTATGCTACCACTGGCCGATGGTGAGGCGCTGCACAGCCAGTGTGTGACGCTAAGAACAATCACAAAGTGAATCATCACATTTACAACAATCATTGAATGATAACAAAGAAAAAATGCATTTATACAAACAGAAGAAGAATCATAAGAGACAAAGAAACAGAATAATGTCTTTCATACGTCCTCAGAAGACAGTGTCTGGACCAGATCTTGTGTGTTTCAGACGCTCATTGTTCTTCCTCTCAGATATCGATCAGACCAGCTAAACATCATCCATAAATTTCACTTTGGTTTTTGAGCGGTTGGCCCCTTTCAGGGGAGGCTGAGGGAAGCCCTGTGTTATCGATCGGGCATGTGAGCGACCCAGCGGGGTTAAAAGGACGGTCCGCTGAATGCAGCCGATGTGTAATTCAAGCCAGCAGTCGGACGTGCCCTCCATGAAGGACGAAGAACGCTCTCTGTCTCTTCAGGCCGGTTTCGCTCTAGCTTTTTCCTTTTTTCTCAATTTTACATTTATTATGTTAAGAGGAATAACCCCTTGAGCGGTCCTCAGTTTTAACACAAATATTCAGCATCAGAATCAGTAACAATGAATAAAATATACAACACACAAGACGACACAATGTGTGTTTATAAAATAAAAATCCATTCAGTCCAGTCATGGTTTGGGATCTTTAAAAATAAGCATTTAATAATTTCAAACCAAATTCAGTGGTTCGATGCAACAGTTTTTATGATCATAAAAGTCAAAAAGAGAAGAATCCAAAGTGCATCTGTATGAAGACACAAGACAATGCGTTACATGGCTGAAAGTATGTGGACACCTGACCATTGCATCTGTACTGTAACGTAACATGTGATGGTGACACCGTGTTCGTGAATGTGCTGCTCCAACAGCCTCCACTCTGCTGGCTTCGGTCTTAAAATGGATACTGGAACCTGCAGCAGGGATTTGTTCCCATTCAGACTCCAGAGGATCGGTGAGGTCCAGCACTGGTGTTGGTGCTCAGCTCTGGCTCACTGTTGGGTTTCCTGATCTCCCCGGAGGCGTTGGCTGGGGCTGAGGACACGGCTCTGTGCAGGCCAGTCAAGTCAACTCTATCACCAGACACAACGTTGATCAAAACCCCAATTATGTTTAAAGACCTCCTTTCCAACGTTTTCAGAGTTATGTCTTTGTGAAATATCTGTGGAAGGAAACCACAATATGGTTAAGGATCGGGAAAGATTGTTGTTATGGCAAACAAACTATGTTTAAGATTAGGCAACTAAAACACTTGGTTAAGATTTTACAAAGATTTTAAAACATGCCTATCCAAATGAGAAGAAGCGAGTAGATACAACCTAAATTGAGGCCCCAATCAAGGCCCACACAGGTGTCAGCCTATTACCTGACGAACCCTCCCAATCTGCCAGCTCCTGCAGGAGGCTTGTCGATACAGCCACAGGAATTAAAGGACCCACACCAGGAAAAACACAGGGGTGTCTACATACTTTTGGCCACGTAGTGTAAGTTCTGCATCTGTGTGGAGACTCTTGTGCTGTTGGCCAACTATCATGAACACAATTCTCAAATATTTGCGGATCTTCGCAGACCTTCGAACGCCGTTAGACATTCGCACACACAATCATGACTACATGTCACTTTGGTAAACTCCTGAACGAAAGAACGGCGAGAGTCAGAGGTGGAGAAGGAGAAAAGGATGGAGGAATGAAGGGACGGAGAGATTTAAAGAGCAATGGAGGGAAGCAGACGGACGATGACGATGGCATCATGGATGAAATGGAGAGAGAGCAATGTAGTAGTTTTACAGCCTGCTATAAATCCCTCCATTAACTCGCCCTTTTACATTTATAGGATACGGGGCGGTGAGAGATGCCTCGATGACCAATAAATATTGAATTACTCATTCAATATTTATTTTTTTAATGTCTGTTTTAATGGACTGAATGAACTAATGTGTTCACTGTATTTCTCAGTAATAGCAGACGATAACATGTAGGTTATTTAATGCTGATTTGATGCATTAATATCTAAACATTCATGCGTCATCTCACTTCTGCTACGATAAAGACCTCCATTCGTTCGTCTTCTGTCTCTGCGCTCGTGCTGTTCCCAGCATGCACCGGGTGAGCGGCACTGTACACGTTGGACGTCGGGAGGAAATGAGCAGTCGTGCAGGTGCGAGGCCGAGGAGCTGGTCGTTGATTTTAGGAAAAGAGAAGGCGAATACACCTGTCTACATCCGTGGAACAGGTGAACAGTTTTCGGTTCCTGGTAAACAGCATCGCAGAGGACCTGACCTGGTCCTCGCACATCTCCACCCTGGTCCAAGAAAGCTCAGACGCAGCTGTGTTTCTGAAGGAAACGTAAGAAGGCAAAATGCCGGTGCCAAGTTCTTCATAACTGTAACATCACAAAATGCCATGGGATGTGTATGGCTCAGGACCGGTGGGCTCTGTGATTAAAACTGCTCAGGAGATCACTGGTACCTACCTACCGAGCATCGGTGATATCGATGAGATGCCTGCAGAGCCCAAAGGATGCTAAAGGACAGTGCTGTCACGGTTTTGGTCCTGGTATATGGTCCTGTTTCATTTAGAAAAATTCTCCTTCCCTCATGTGTCTTGCAGTTTGGCTTCCTGTCCATTTTTGGTTGCCCTGATTAGCTTCACCTGTGTCTTGCTGTCGCTCCTTACCTGAGTGTAGTTCGGCCTTTCCTTTGTTCAGGGTCAGATCATCGTCGTAACGCGTGTCAAGTGTTCCGGCCTGTCCTAGTGTTTCTTGTGGTTCTGGAATCTTACTGTGCTTCCAGGCCTTTTGGATTTTGCTTGCTACCCTTCGGATTTGTTTGCCCTTTTGCTCTGCTTTCCCTGATTGCGACCCGCCAGAAATCTGTGTCAGCCTTTTGTGTTCTCATTAAAAAACACTGATCTGCAACTACTCTGCCTCATGGTCTGCGTTTGGGTCCGATTCCCTGTTTCTCCCGCTTGACACTAACTACGACCCACATGGAACTATTCTGTCGTGTTGGTCTTCTCGTTCACATTACCAATCCATTATCTTTGCAGTGCCGTCATTGCCACTACCGCCTAAAGGTCTTTACACATAGACTCATGTATTAATGTAACTGTGTATCTTCCCTGTAAATATAATTCAGTTTTCCTTTTTACTTCTTCCTTTAGTGCTACTTTGTTCTATTTTATTGTTTAGTTCGAGTGTGATTTAACCCATCTGAATATTTGTTCATACAGGCGCAGCGTGGAGGAGCTACGACTGCGTTTCACTTTTGCGACCCTGTGTTTTATACCGACAGTTGAGCTAAACTTTGAACCTTGGACAAACATGTTCACACACGCAATTCTTTCACGAGTTTTCGATTCGGTCTTGGTCACAACACAGCTGAGACACAGCGTGATGCTGATGCTTCTCTGATTACGGTATTCACGTTGCGTGTTGTCGCCCTCTCTCTCTGGCAGCATCGCTTGGTCAGCATCCCTTTGCTCCCCCTCTCTCCCCCCTTCTCGCCTCCATCAGTCCATTTATCCTTTCATCCTCCCTCCTTCACCTTCATTTCTTTGCTTTTTTTCTTTTAACCGACATCAAAGCGTCCTTCTCCTCCGTGTCTCCCTTTTTCTTTTAGGTTTTTGTTTAATTAGAAGAAAGTGGTAATTAATACTGATACAGGGTCATTTAGTAGAAAATGAAAATGTAAATAAAGGGACAGACGAAGGGCCGACAGACGTCTCACGGCCCGTCCGCGAGCTGTAATTGGTTTGTCGCCTCGTCAAGTTGCTGCTTGACACCCAGTGTAATGGACAGAGACATTCAATTTACCCGAAACACAAGCTGAATGTCAATTAACTGCAGGACCGAGGGAAAGGGGAGAGAAGTGGATTGGATGGGGGCTGAGAGGGAGGAATACAGGAAGAATAAAGATGTGGAGGAAGGAAGACAAAAGAGATAGTTACCTTAAGTTTTTAGGTTAGCAACAGACTGTGCTACATGCACGTGCTAACACGTTGACTCCGTAGCTCCTCACAACCAGTGCGCTCTCCTTCGCTGGGCTCCGTAGGCCACTTCTCACAAATGTTTAGGGAGCTTAGGCACAATGCTGACTAACATTATGTGACAAAGAGATATACAGTAAATAATGTTGGCAGCGTTTACCTGAGGAAAAGGACATCCTCACAACATGTCATTCAACATGGCGCGACGCACCTTCAGTATTTAGCTATTATAGTTAAAAGTATGGGCAAGAAGAAGAAAAGCGAAGCACCTGCAACGAGGCAGGGATCATTTCATTGGTCAACACTACATCTGGCATTTTATTGGTTGGGGGATTCTGATAGAGTTATGGCCCAAAACAATCCCAGAGCAGAGGAGAAATCTGAGAGCAGAGGTTTCACAGAAGCAGCCGGAGCGCTTGGAGGAGGGCTGAGGCCGGAAATCTGTGCAAACAACAGCATACCTGAGGAAAACGGCCGTGAGGGTCGATTGTGAAAGCAGCGTGTTATGACCCATTTTTACGTTTATTGTTAGGCGGCGACCTCTAGTGGCCGTAGTGATTATGACGGGAGCGAAGGAGGAAGCCAGGTGACGTGGGAAGGTGGGAAGGTGGGAAGGTGGGGGCCGGGGGGGGGTGCATATGTCAAACAAACACAGGACTTTCAGCCAGGAGACCGCGGTTCACGTCCCATGTGAAACCAAGTCAACGTTGACGTTTTAAAGTTTTACGTTAAAAAACGTTACATTACGTGATTTATCTCACGTAAGTCACGTGATGTAACTTACGATTACTTATTTAAACTCAAACCACGATGTTTTCCTAAACCTAACCAAGTATTTTTGTTGCCTGAACCAGTGTGACCGTCTCACAATAGTAATCACGTGTTTAAATTTCTAACCCATGTTTTTGTGTACTTATTTCTCCATAAAATGTAGTTATATTTACATGTAGTCATTCAGCAGACGCTTTTATCCAAAGCGACTTCCACATGAGAACATTCACAAACCGAAGGCGCAGCTTCGGGAGCATTTTGGGGTTCAGTATCTTGCTCAAGGTCACTTCGACGCACGGCTGGGGGATCGAACCGCCGACCTTCCGATTGGCAGGCGACCGCTCTGCCACTGTTTTCAAATAATACTGCATTTAGGAGCGTATGTGGATTTCCAGTGTTTGAATAAAGATGTTAATCAGCGAGCTTTAGGGGTGCTGGAAGGTCGATACCCTCCAGTTACCTTTGGACAGAGCCGGGCTAGCTGTTTCCCCTTGTTTCCAGTCTTTATGCTATGCTAAGCTAAGCTAACCGAATAAACAGAGCAGACAGAAGTAGTCCAATGTCACACTACTTCCTGACAGACACTAGTCATGTGGCCACTAGACGTCCTGGTCATAAACGTGACTCTGCACATGGGGTTTGTTGACAACCACAAAAACAGAGACACGATAGAACAACACTTCTCCAAGTCTTCACTGTTTTCAATCTTTTCTTTTTTCAATATAAATACAAGGCAGCGCAATAAAGTCAGCTGAAACTGAAAAATGGAACAAAACAGATTAGAGGGCAAGAGATGGGAAGGTGGAGAGAGAGAGAGAGAGCCGAGGGGGGGAAGAGAAATAATAACAGAGACGGAAGAAAGGAAGGTAAAGCAATAAAAGAGAAAAGATTTTACAGACTGATAACAGGAACAATCAGAAAAACCGAGAGAAGAAATCTGACAAGAGGAAGAGGAAGGGAAAGAAACAGGAGGAAGAGAAATACATCAAAAGGGAATCGGAGAAGTGACGGAGACGACAGAAAATGAAAAACAAGAAGAAAAGGAGAAGGAAGGGAAATGAAGGAATGAGAGGACGAGAGGGTGGAGAGCAGAAGGTCAGAAGGTCGTCATGCAGACGCTGCTGCTTCACCCCGATTACAGACGGACACATCAGTCACTCCTCCGTCCTCATCAATCCGTCGTTAACATGACGAGCATCACGTGTTCTTCAATCTTCCCGTTTAACGCGCCGGCTTTCTCCCGCCCTCCCCTGCCCGTCGACCGGACCTTCACTGACTTTAAAGAAAGATTGTCCGGGTCGCACTCGTTCGTTTCGTGTTCCAACACGAGTGAAAACGGGACGGTCACATGACGGCGTCACTGTGGAATTCATGCTTGAAAGGAACACGTGCTAATGCGCTTTAAAGGGTTCTGAAACGATGTTCTTTCAGACATTTATTTATCTGCAGACGGAAGCGATTTGATGTACGAGGAAATCAAATGTTTGCATACACCACACTAAGTGTCACGAAACCAGCACCTTCAGCCCCTAAACGATCAGTAAATATGAAGTGATAAATAAATGATGATAGCAAACGCAGGTGGAGCCCTGTGACCCATTCATCTCCGTTCACAAACCTTTGCTGATGAAATGATTTGTAAAGTACGCAGCTGGAGCTTCAGTTTGTCACATTTTACCGGGAAACAAGTTTTAGAGTGACGGCTTTGCAAGCGCGGCAGCTTTTCTGGCGTTCTGGTTATTTGAGTTCCATCCGTCCGTCCATGTTCTTCCTCCCCGGCCGGGTCGCGGGGGCAGCAGCCTGAGCAGAGACGCCCAGACTTCCCTCTCCCCAGACGCTTCCTCCAGCTCCTCCGGGGGAATACCAAGGCGTCCCCAGGCCGGCCGAGGGACACAGTCCCTCCGGCGTGTCCTGGGTCTTCCCCGGGGCCTCCTCCCGGTTTGGACATGCCCCGTCCGAACGCTTCACCTTCCTCCCTCCCTGACAAATCCTGTCCTCCCGCTCAGTTTGGTACGTGGAATGGATCTAAAATCGCTAATAACATTGGAGACCTTTTAAATGAATGAAACCGTGGATGAATCATGGTTTCATGTTCAGAACGTATATATCCATATATGTTTGATAGTTGTGAATCCTTTAGATTTTTATGAAGCTCGTCAGAAAACGTGGGAGCAGATTGATCCTTTCACGGAGGAGACTGGAATAACAACGAGGACTGAAAGTGATTCCAGAATGCATTTCAGCGGAAGCAAAAAGAGACATACTACACACAGGAGTTACTTCCTCATAAATGTGGCAATGGTGTCATTTTTTATAGAAAACTCTTAATTGTCCTTCAGCAATAAAGCTGACATTGTCTTTTTTTCTTTCTGCCCTCCTGAGCACTGACGCCGCTCTTCAATCTTTCATGTCCTTAATAATATCTCTTTTTCATCTGTCTTTTATATTTGATGGAGGGTGAAAAGGCGGCGGGGGCTGTGAATGAGGAGCTCCGTTTTCAATCTTCTCCCGTTGACTTTGAAGCGATCTTTAGCCTTTTGAAAAGGCGCAAAGTGAAAATGAAAGCCGGGTGTTTTTAAAAAAAAAGAAGCATATATATAGAAGGCAAATGAACAGAGTGTCAGAGGAAGAGAAGAGGAGGAGGTCGCTAATAGAGTCAGACACGAGGAGGTTTATTGAGACTAGAGGGATCAAGATGAGTTTATTTGTGATGAGACGGCGAAAGAATGGATGTAAACTTAGAGAACGTTGAACCGCCTGCATGTCGTCAGATCCATCCACTGATGAAGACCGTGTGCGAGAGCTGAAAGCTCGGAAAGAGAGAAATCAAAGGTTCCCTTAAAGCCTCGTTCCCACGACAGGCCTGTCGACGGCGGCAGGTCGCCGTGCTGTTCACGCTGCAGGACTCGCTGTCGAGTCTTAGAAATGTTCCGCAGCGAGTCGCACGCTCCACAAACTGCCGACAGCTCGGTCACCCGGCGACTCTGTGCGGCCCCCAAACCGCGTTCTGTCACGAAAACACTCGCGAGAACTCGGAACGGGAAACGAGGCGCGAGACGTGTTTTGAAAATGGACGTTGACACAAAAGTAGTGGCGCAACGATCTGTTCTGAACCCGGAAGAAGGAAAAAAAGAAAGAACACGGGTGGAAGCCATGTTGCTGCTGCTGCTGCTGTTTGTCCGTCTGCTGCTTCAGATGACCTCGACTCACGCCTCGCTCTCATTGGCTGTAGTTCGCCGCGACACGTGACGCCACAGAACGTCGAGTCGGCCGACAGCTCCAGATATTTAGCACG
>CM022477.1:1401968-1418054 GCA_011952105.1 Coreoperca whiteheadi
GCTCTTCCGGGGGAATACCGAGGCGTTCCCAGGCCGGCCGAGAGACACAGTCCCTCCAGCGTGTCCTAGGTCTTCCCCGGGGCCTCCTCCCGGTCGGACGTGCCCGGAGGCGTCCGGGACAGATGCCCGAGCCCCCTCGGCTGACTCCTCTCGATGTGGAGGAGCAGCGGCTCTACTCTGAGCTCCTCCCGAGTGGCCGAGCTCCTCACCCTGTCTCTAAGGGAGCGCCCAGCCGCCCTGAGGAGGAGACTCATTCCGGCCGCCTGTATCCGGGATCTTGTCCTTTTCGATCACGACCCAAAGCTCATGGCCACAGGTGAGGGGATGTTATGTTTCCCATAACCTTAAATATTTTTCAGCATCATCTTAGACTTTATGAGCTGTTGCCTCCTTGTGTTTTTTCCCTTTGTCCTCATTGATCAGAGGCTAAAAGGCAGACCTCCTGCCCTGTGTGCTTTATTTCGCCTTATGTAAAGACTCCCACACACCTGCACAGTCCAGCTGGCAGAAGGCTGCACTAACACGAATCCACAGTGTGGGTTTAAAAGCCTCTTTTGCAGCACTCGAAGTTTCATTTCGGCCGCTGCTGTCGAATCTAAAAGGTTCGGCTGCTCTCTGACGCGGTCACATGTTGGTGAAGCATGAACACATCGTGTCAGTGAGTCAGCCGCTTAGAGGACGAGTGTTTTTCAATGCAATGATATCAGAGTCGCTGTAATATGCTGTGACGAGAAGTGTTGGTATCACCAAATGGCGTACGAATAACGCGCCGCCGTCTGAAGTCGTTGTGCATGTTATCACAGCGCAGAGGCTTTAATGTTTAGTTGCTGCTGGAGTCGCTTGTTTAGACTGACACTCCCTCATCGTGATAAAGCTTCAGTATACAGTATTTGTCAAACTACTGTTTCCCAGGTTGAGAATGAAGTTTCTCGCTGTGCATCATGTCAGATCATCACAATCAGCAACTTTGAGGCATCACAAAACGAGACCACAGCCATGCCAGCGTAGTGGGTCTGACTCTGCGTGGTGTTCTTCTCAGCACTGTCCTTCAGCATGTCAAAAGAAAAACCTCACATGAATCTTCCCTGTGCCTTCTCAGGACGTCCCGAACGAAAAGAGGAAGCAGGACATGACAGATAAGTATGAATATGGTAAACGGCTGAGTCCATCGGCTGTGGAGTTCCTGTTTTATTTTTGAAGGTGTCTGTTCTGTCAGGGTTTTGGGTTCTGGTTCTGTTAGTGCTTGTTTTATTTGGTAATTTTTGCTTCCTGCCTCTGAGTGCCCTGATTGGTTCCGCCTGTGTCGATTTGGTTCACCTGTGTCTAGATGTCGCCCCTAGCTGTGTGTATCTAAGTCCGTGTTTTCCTTTGTCCTGGGTCGGTTCGCCGTCATCAGTATGGCGTTGGATCTGTCTGCCTGTCGTTTTGGTGTTTGCCACCTGTCGACCTGCCTATAAACATTCTAGCCATCATCCTCCGTCAAGCTGTCTGCGTTTGGGTCCTATCCCTGTTACCTGTTGCCAACATAAACCTGACAGGCTGCATTCATATAGCACTTTCAACCAAAGCTCTTTACAGTTTGGCCTCTCGTTCACCCAGTCGCTCACCGATGGTGCTGGCCTGACCATCGGGAGCACTTGTGACTAACATGCTGATGTTTAGCGGGTATAATGTTTCCCACGTTCACCATTCTAGTTTAGGATGTTAGGATGATAATAAGCAGTAAACACAAAGCACAGCGGAGGCTGATGGAAATGTCTTTAATGTTTAAATGTTGACCCGATGATGGCGCTAGATGGAAAGTCAGAGGATCGGCAAAGTTATTACAGTTCATCCTGCAGGGGGAACATGAACGTCTGAACCACATTTCATCACAACCCATCCGATAGTTGCTGAGATGTTGCAGTCTGGACTGACCCTCCTCTAGTCTGGAGTCAAAAAATGTATAAATCAACTTTTACAGTCATGACAACAAAGGTGCAACGACCAGTTTGTGAACTAAAAACCTAAAACCAACTTCCTAAAGAAAACGCTGATTGCCAGATGCATTATGACCTGGATAAATCATCAATCAATCACGTATAAATCATACAGCTTTATTGTAGATCTCTTGAGGTCAAACAGGAGCAGAAAATACAGAGTGGTGGTGGTTTCATGGTGCTGTAACTGGAGGACAGATGGACAGACTCAGTATCTGTATGGGTGATCTGCTTTAGCTGACGGTTTTCATTCTGTGGCTCCTTCATCACCTGTGAGCGACTCGCAGACCTAAACCTCAGCAGGGATTCATTTCACTGGCTTCACAGTAAAAATCTGCATCCTACTAATTATCATTCCGCTGCTCAGACGAAATGAAGCCCTATACGTTCCTGAGTTATGTTCCTGTCCTCACTGAGGAATCACTCTGTCTGAGTTTTATTCTCTGTCTCTGTGAAAGAAAAACCGCAAGGCTACAATATTAGTGTGATAACAAGTAGTTATGGGTTTATAGAAATCATTTTAAATGACAATTCCTCTGTGGTTTCATCACCGCCAGAGACACTTTACCATTTTATCCATAGCTAATTTAAAATGATTGGCTGGTGGAGCTTTAAGCACTTCATTTTAAAAGATATATTCAAACCAAAAGAAAACAAACACGTGAGTTTGGGTTGAACACAGTTTACGTCTGATCCACGGCTCTCTTTTCAACGTCGCTTTAAGTTGCTGGGAAACCAAAAAGCTCCCAAACAGATCATCTAAATGGCGTGTAGTGTTACAGCCAATCAGCAACCTCGAAGTGCCAAAAACGGCAGTACACCGAATGGCCACTTGAGGCTCCAAAAGCGAGTCCCGTAGATCCCCATGTTGAAAGGTCCAACTTCATCTTTACATAACTCACCCGTTTAAATTATATCGAGGCCTAAAGTTCTGTATAATCAAGGGCGTGGCTGCTTTGAGTGACAGGTGGGCGCCCTCTCAGGTGGCTAGCCGCTAGGTGGTTCAGCAACCAGGCTTCATTCGGCCCGCCTCAGCTCCACCTCTTTTGCCCATTTTTGGATCAGCCGAGTCGCACTGCCAAGACGGTGACTGCCGGAGCCGCCGGGCGCCTCAGAAACCTCCAGGTGACGTCACGGACCCTACGGCCATGTTTTATACAGTCCGTGGTTACGGCCTTACCGTCACAGTCTCACTGTGTGTCCCTGTGCAGTGAGAATCAGTCTCTGAAGAGAACCATCAAACCCATTAAGAGTCCACTGTGAACCCTTTTCTGGTTTGGTTTTCGGATCAGTTTTTAATCCAGTTTTCATCAGCCTCAGTGACAGATGCTCACTCATCGATGTGGTTCTTGTTGTCTGGGTGACGTTGTCCAAAAGGAACAACAAACAGAACAATCAGTCGCATGTATTCTTTCTTGTTTTTGCTGGTGTTTGGATCCGTTTCTGCTCATCACACCTCCAGAGTTTGACTTTCTCAAAGTCTGATTCATTATTAGACATGCCAGCGCAATCAGGCAGACAGCCAGTTTCTATTTCAGTAACTATTCGCTATATAATTATTTGTCCAATTTTCAAGAAGCCTTCCCTTCTGGCTTTCCTTCCACCACACCATGTAGAAATTATGTTAAAAAAAAATAAAAAATCTGCCAAAATCTTCCCACTAATGAAGTTGTGTGAGTAGAAAACGTCCAGCCAGGAGCTCGTTAAGGGAAGAGGCTGCTGTTCCCCTGTCGCAGTGTGTCAGCTGTGTGTGTGTTCAGCTCACACATTCATAACGAAGCTCGTGTGAAAGGTTGATTGTATCGTATCGCAGGAATTCTGTTTTATCGCATAATTAATTCATGCAAATGTGATCACACCTCCAGTCTCACGTTGCGGTTGAGATTTAGACAACACGTGCTCGGGGTTAAACGGCAGAGCCCCCAAAACGACCTTATACGGCCGTTGGAGAGCACCGGAGACCTTCGTCGTCACGGCAACAGCTCCCGGATTGGGTCCAAATAAGTAAGTCACCTAACTGACGTACGTTACTGTGACGGCCCCTCCCGCTCTGTCCGGGGTCGTTGTGTGTTTCCTGTTCCCGGGTAGACGGCGGTCAGAGTGGTAGAGGTGTGTCCGGAGGATGAGCCTCATCTGAAATCAACTCCTCCCGATTGTTAGGCTGTATGAGAGGGCTGGATGGCAGTTCTGGCGAGCTCCACGCTACACCACTGATGATACGGAGTTACAC
Source organism: Coreoperca whiteheadi (assembly GCA_011952105.1). Classification (NCBI taxonomy): domain Eukaryota; kingdom Metazoa; phylum Chordata; class Actinopteri; order Centrarchiformes; family Sinipercidae; genus Coreoperca; species Coreoperca whiteheadi. Next base: position 1,406,178 of record CM022477.1, read on the forward strand.
GTTCCTTGGTGTTTTTGGGCTTGGTTAATTATTGGCTAAATGAATTTGTTTTACTTTAATCCATAAGTACTCGTGTGGTCTCCCTTGTTTGGTCCAGGCTTTGCAGGTTCACGTCAGTAGCTTAAAATAACTCAACGCTGACTTTCTGGTTTGGCCTCCCGGGCGACCGTCCTGAGACGGCCGGTGGAGGAGAGTCAGCTAATCAGTTATTCTTTCTTTTTCTATGAAGAAGTTTAACTTTGTAACTGTTGGATCCTCCAGCGCTGAGAACATATTCCCTGCGCCGTAAAGCACCTTAATGGCATTTAGCACTTTTGAAATTATTGCACAGTTAGCTTACTCACTGGATCACTGACGTTTGCGTTATCTCTGTATGTCGTATGTGGAGCTGGCTGCAAAATGAATTTCCCATTGTGGGACAATAAAGATACTTTGACTTTGACTTTGGGAAACATAGTAAAGAAATCTCCTGTGAGCAATCAAGTAAGGACAGAACAGTTGTACAGACGCGACACATTTTTAGTTACTATTAAATGTGGAAAGAAACATGTAAAATACTGTGTCAGGATCACAGAATGATGAGGAAAGGTGGCTTCTGTCTGCTCTGACGTGTTGTAATGATTCGTCATGAACGATCAGACTAAAGAGCTGAGCTGTGAAGGAACACAGTGAACAGGTGCACACCTGGATAGATGGATGGACAGATGACTGGACGCTCGGAGTCTGCGGCGACGAGGCAGGCGGGTGAACGTGTGACATTTTAAAAGCTCCGTTGCTGACGGATCGTTCCTGCACTCAGAACTAATTTCAGTGATTTATCTCCTCGCTCATCCATCCATCTTTGTGTCGGCGCCTGTGTTCCTTCATGCATTCATTCATCTATCCGTCCATTGATCCTCTGACCTATTCATCCATCTGTCGATCCATCTCGATCCCTTTATCACTCGCGTCATCCTCAGCGCCCTTCATCCATCGCTTCTTCTCTTCCCATTTATCTACATTGTCGTCTCTCCCTCTTTTCCGTTTTTCCTTCGGTCACGTTCTCCGCATTTGTCTTTATTTCTTTTTAATCCTCCATTCCATCTTTCCATATTTTCTTCTGCACGTCTCTCAACTTTCATTTCTTCATAATCTTGCTCTCATACTCAGGTTTATAACCCTTCCATCAGTTTCTCTGTCTGTTCTCTCGTCTTTTGTCCATCTTTCTTCATTTCCTTTATCACAATGCGAGTTTACATTTCTGTTCTTTCTCCTCAGAATCTGCACTTTGCGTTGTCTCTGTACCAAACTTTGTCTTCATTTCTTTCTCCTTAATTTCTCATTTCCATCCCCCGTCTCTGTTATTTAATGTCCTAGAGCTTTTTCTCTCATTTTCCTTTTGTTCCTTTGGCTTCTTTATTTTCTTTCTTTAGCCCCAACTGCAAAAAGAAGAGTGTAAGCCTTTTAAATAATGTTTTTAACTTCTCTACTTTGTTTTTTCTGCAGCTCCTGTTAGTGTTGCTCAAATTTGTTTGGTCACATGTCCTTTTTCCTTCACTTAATTCCTCCTCCCTCCATCCTTCTGTCCGTCCCTCAAGTGCCGCTCAAAGCTTAAAGACTCAAGTCTTCCTCATAAGCCGTTAAAAAGCCAACGTTGAAGTGGAGCTTAAATCTGCGATCAGCAGGCTCTCTGCAACCGCAGCTAATGAGACAGCGACTCTATTTATTCGTCACTATTTAAAGGGTTCAAATTGGCTTCACAGCAAATTAGATAAAAGGAGTAAACCAAACAGTTGATCAAAACACAAAAAACACGGCTCTCATACTCAGTTTGTTGAATAAAAATGCAGTTTGTATCAAGAAAAACATGAAACAAAAGTCTGTAGTTGGAGTTGGACAGAACAAACAACACCCTGATGGTTGGTGTTGGTCCTGAGGGTGGCGCTGGAGCAACCATCATGTGCTCATTATAATCTAAAGGGTTCGTCCTCTGGAGAGCAGGAATGTGCTGAGCACATTTCATGTAAAAAGTAATGTTTGTTAAAGGGCTGGTCTGGTGGTCATTTTTCTTCTCATGTTCGGACTCCAAGCAGCAGTGGGTGTCTCCACCAACAGGCCCTGAGTGTGTCTCCGTCCTCCGCTGTCGTCCACAAACCGTTAGAAACCCCTCAGCGAGCCTCGCTGCTGCTCCTCCATCACCACGAACACACACACTGGAGTTTATTCTGTCTCCCACACACACAAACACACACCGTCCTGCTGCCCCAAACTACCTCACTACAGCCCCACATGTGGATTCATCCGCCGCTGGAAATAGTCCCCAACAAACGCACTGTTTCCTCCTGTTTGTTTGATAGAAACTACAGCGAGCGGCACATTACTGAGCCTCTTTAGACATCTGTGAGGTGTTTTTACAGAGCCACGTCTTCAGCAGGAACCAGTGGGCTAACAGGACTTAATTCTTTGCATTTTTCTATAAATGGCTAGTGCTTACATTCCACCAACTCTTCTTCTGTTTCATCCAACAAAAAAAACAACAACCCAAAAGATGGAAAGAGATGAAATGCATCCTGTTTGTCAGACAAAACACGCCAGACGGAAAGTGCAAATGAAAAAGCTTTCATGAGCTCTAGATGCTGTGTAACAGCAGTCAGCGAGCGACACTTATATAGAGGAAAATGTCTCCCGTTTTTACTTTAATAAGCCTGAGTGCTTCGGCACATAAAGTGTACAGGCTGCTGCTGGTCGCGCTATTAAAGCCTGCCTGATACTGATTCAGACACCGAAAAGGCGGAAAAATGACAGAAAGAGATGGATTTAAATAGGTTGAAGACAGGTCTTTCGCACAACAAAAGACAGAAGGAGGAACATGAGATGAAAGGATAGACCGGGAGTGAAAGTTAAGGGAAGAATAACCGACAGGGAGTGAGAGATAAGATAAGGGGAGAGGGTAGATAGGGCCTTTATGCTAACTGAAGGAGGGGTAAATATTTAGAAAATGAGGTGCCGTTGCATCTTTGGCTCCGGGCGGCTTAGCGACGTCTTAAAGCCTGTTAAGTCCTTCTACTAGCCCCCTAACCCAGGCGTGAACCTGGCAGCAGCGGGGATCCATATGGCTCTAATGGTGTGGTGACGAGCTGACAGGCTGAAGACTCCCTGAAATGACAGTAGGAGTCATGGGGATTAGCCAAGTACGGCTAATGCTGCTGTCAAATGTTGGCCTGGACTGTGCAGCTATTTGTCCCCAAACTGTCTTCGTCTTAGTCCATATATTTCAGATTAAGCTCCAAGTAGCCCTGAAAAGGCTTGGCCTCGATTAGCCAAAATACAGCTTCGCAAAATGCTGTCAGACTGTAACTATTTGGAATCGTCGTCATCAGTATTTGACTTTAAAACCATGTGCTTCTTAAGCTTTTCTAGCAAGCTATTGTGCTAAAACAACTGTTGAAAATTAGCCCCGGAAACTTAGCCATCGCTATTTCTTTAAATCACCATCACAAATGGGGTCCATGGAGTTTGGCAGTGTGAAATGTATTTGGACAATGTAGCTATTCGGAGTCCCTGCTGTCCTTCACTTATTTCATTATGTATTTTTGATGCAGTTTCATACCACTTTGGTTTGTTACTGACAGTAAACTGAGAGAGAAAAAACAACAATGGGGTTTAGCAGAATAAACGTCGGCCTACGTGAGCCATTTGGTGTCCCTCCTTTTTTGATATATTTTTCACTGTATTTCTATTGTTACTGTTACTAAATCCCAATGAACCAGTAATGGGACTCACTGTGCTCAGCAGTGTCAGATGTATTTGGCCTGTGTAGCTATCTGGAGTCCCTTCCTTCTGTATCTTTTCAGTACATTTCTAATGTTACTGTCACTAAATGATGATGGAATAATAATGCAACCCTCTGGGTAGTTGCTAAGTTAAATGTGTTTGGATTCTGTCGCTATTTGGAGTCCCTTCCATAAGTATTTTATTTCAGCGCCTTTGTTATCGGCTTTTATATGACTGCCAGTAAACTGAAACAATAAGAAGACGCACTAAGTTAAATGTGTTTGGATTCTGTCGCTATTTGGAGTCCCTTCCATAAATGCTACTGAAACACTACCCACTGTGTTCAGCAGTATTAGTATTAGTATTTGGACTCTGTAGCTGATCCACAACATCATGATACATTTGTTTGATAAATAACTTAAAGGTGTGGAGGCCCCAAATCTAATGTGTGAAATGTTCGTTTATAACTGTGTACAAATTTGGATCCTCTCTCATCTTTATTGTAACGTTTGACATGGTATATAGATCAGCTGCCGACAAACGTTTCCAAAATACATGGTGCACAAGACCTCTAGAATGCTTCCATTTGTGTTTTGTTGGAATATTTTACTCAGTACAACCATTGCACATTGTTCTAAATCAAACTAAACATAATGGAACATCATGGTAAAATAGGAATTTAATGGTTTATGGTTAATGGTTAGTATTTCCGCAACTTTTGGCCTAATTTTCACACTCTGAGCCACTTCACTGACCTCTCACTGATCTCTGCTACAGCGCCTCCACTCCCTCAGTCCCTCCATTATTTTAGCCTCAGAGGCTTCTGGGAAATGTCCGTCCACTTAGCGTCACAGAGAGCCGGCGGGGTTTTCAGGCTCAGTGCAGAAATGTTAACAGCACCTTAAGTGTCTCTCAGAGGGACAACGGGCTTTAACCTCAGGATAGCTCTGGAGGGTCTGTAGCGCTTTGTCCCGCCGGGCGGGGCGGAGGTCACGGCGGTGGGGCCGCAGCCCGACAGCCAGAGGTCAAACGTTCAAAGTTCCCGTCCCGCTCCTCAGCAGCCGGCCTCCACGCGCTGCTAATGGATGTCAACTCACGCTGTTAAATCACAGGATATTGGCTGATTCAGCGAAAGCCTCACGGTGCATTTACAGGAAGACAAATGAGACCGTAAAATGAGGTTTAATGTTAGATTTATTACAGCGGCGCCGGGAGAGCTGTCCGACCCGTCTTAAGGCGGAATAAAACTTCATCGCCGTGTGAATCACCTCAGAGAGTCATTTTTACAAATTATATTTCTTTATTGAGCAGGTTCTAATTAATAAAAGGACGACAAACTTCTGTTATTGCCCCAAGTTCCCTTTTAACCTCAGAGCCCCTCACAATCCTCTATGATGTAACAGCTGCAGTGTCATTGCTACATTTACAGTAGACGCCGCAGTGCTGCATGGACTCTGTACGCGCTTTAAATCCCAGTTACTTTGGCGATCCTCTGACCTTTCATCCAGCGCCATCATCGGGTCACAAGTTTCATTTGTCCATTTTGGTTTATGACCAAACACCTGCAGAGCTAATGCCATTCCCATCAGCCAGCTTTGTGTTTAGGGCTAATTAGCATCTCTCTGCATGCTAAAATACCCAAACTAATGGGGCGTTTCCTCTAAGGGAACCTTCCCAGGGGAACAAGAACCAGTCGGTCATTTATCCCCCCCGTCGGTCGGTCGGTCGGTTCATCCTGGTTGCCAACAGACATGAAGTGTCTTTGAACACATGGAACCAACTGGTTGACCTCCAGGTTTTCTCTACACAAACAAAAAAGCACGAAAGCATTGTGCTACTGATTGACAGCTGTCTCAGCCTGTCAAAGTCAGCAATATTGATCGCCGGTTGCCTCTCCCAATCGCAGCCACACCCAGCCAACAAGGAAAAGACGTCTTTGTTCCAGTTTTTGTGGACCGTAAGGATCTGCTGCTTTTCTCTGAGAACGTCTCTGGGTTTTGGACGGACAAAACAAGACATTTGAAGACGTCACATTGAGTTCTGCTCAATTGTGATTTACGTTTTTTCACTATTTTCTTACATTGCATGAACCAGACGGTTGATCGATTTTTTTTAAAAAGTAACCGGCGGATCCATCGATAAGGGAAATACTCGTCGGCTCCGGCCTCAAGACCATCATTTCTGATCACATCGGGCTGTTTGAGCCCCACGTGACTCGCAGAGACTCTGATCAGGGTTTCCGTGGGAGTCTGCTGGAATGATCTGCTCCATGGCGTCCCGGTCATCATCCCTGCTGATGAGAAGTAAACTGTCTGCTGAGTCATGACGAAGCTTCGAACCCTGAGAGGAGAAAGAGCGAGTCAGCAGATTTAAAGTGCCGGGGGGGGGGGGTGCTGTATGTCGCATTATATTTGCAGATCTTTGTGTGTGTGGTTTACTGATCTGTGTGTGAGAGGCAGAGACACTTGAGTCCGCTTGTGTGTTTTGTGTGTGTGTGTGTGTTTACCTGTCAAAGTCAAGGTTAAACGCTCATTTGTCTGCGGCAGGAGGGAATCAGCCAGCTGAACAGCCCTGCAGTGTACACCCCTACAGCTCATGACAACATCGCAGGCCTCGGAGCCTCTGATTGGTCCAGTGAGTCCAACAGGTCTACAGCTGTTTCCTCCGCTGGAGAAAGAACCACAACAATCGGAGCTTTGTACTGAATGGAAAGAGTCCTCCACAGATTCATCACTGCGCTCCTGTAACCTTGGCAGAGAACCAGGCCGCGGAGCTCTGCTGAGCTCCCTTCCTCCTAATGCCACATTAACAGGTTTAATCTCGAACTCGTGGTCTTCAGCCGACGCTGACTCAAGTGACATCACTTGAGGTCATTTATCAGACTTCACACAGCTCCCTGTGGAGACAATAAAGGCTGTATACAAGTTCTTTCTGGGGGGTTTTACATATGCAGTAGGACTGAATGAGTGAGAGGAAATGGCAATTAATAGGCAGTGATGCCGGTAACGCGTTCCTCTAATCCGACCACTTTCTTCAGGAACGAGTAATCGGACGCGTTACTATTTCCAAACCAGTAATCAGATTAAACTTACTTATCCAAGTCCCTGAGCGTTAATATTTTTTTCATTTTCCATGATAAAAACACATTTTGGCTTTCTTCTCGCATCTCGGGGAGTAAAGCCACGTGTTCAGCGTGAGGACAGTTCACGTCACGTGTAATAACGCACATCACGCAGCGACACACACACACGGAAACAACAGTGGAGGGAGGAGGGAGAAGCGTCTTCTAGCTGAAATACAGACGCTATTCTGAGTTTGTGTCAGCTGAAGATGGAACATTAAGGTTCGCTGTGGCGACAAAGTGTCATCCAGCTACAGAAACACTGCGTCACAGTTAAAGAAGCATCAGGAGTGGCAGCGCTGCGCCGCCGCCCTGACAGAGAGCAGGAGGCCCCCCCCCCCCACCACCACCCAAACAGCAACAGCTGGACTTCGGTAAAAACAAGGATTTATGTGAAGTGAATTCAAGAAAGACTGGCATTGTTATATTTCTTATGTATTTTTTCAGGAGATGAAAACCACCTCAAACCACCTGCCAACAGGCAACCGCGAGGAACCCACAGGACCCACAGAGCGACGCCTGAGTGCGACAGGGGACGGGACGATTAGTTGTCATATAAATGATCGCGATGAATGATTTACTTCCATTTCATGCCACTATTATACTGTAAGCCCAATAATAGTTGAATGATATACATAGCTACATAGAGGCTAAGGCCCCCACCTTTGTCCCTGCAGCCTGACAGGAGGACAGCAGGTAGGATTCAGGGCGAAAAATGAAGTGCTGCAATTTCCTCTGCACATTTTTCAGGGAAGAGAAAACATATTTAATCTATAATTTGATTTGGTCATTTTCAGAAAGGGAAGCTAGAACTGGACATGAATCAACGATAAAGCAGCAAAGATGCAGATGGAATACATGTGAGAGGTCTGTCAATGAAAACTAAATGTTAAGTGGCATATTAATAATATAATGATACCCGTTCACTCAGTTTTAGAATGCTATAATTAGCGTAGCATTATACATTTTCTTTTCATTTTCTCTTTCTCTGGCGTCGCAGACGACAGCGAACACTGTCCTCCACGTCCTCGGCTCAAGGTGACTCTGCAACAAAGGCTGCTGCTGTGAACACACACACACACACACACACACACACACAGGCCTGCTGCTGCAGACACAAAGGTTTGCGATCTGATTAGCATTATGATAGCGACACACACACACACGCGCGCGCGCGCGCAGTGATTTGAATTATGATTTGAATTATGATGTGTGCTGTGTCTTGTTCTCTTACACGCAAAGGTTGTGGATTGATTAGCATTAGGAAAATATGCTCCACGCACACATACACACACACACACACACACACACACTCAAACACACACACCTCCAAATCACCAGAGGACACTATGGATAGAAGTGTTGATTATTTTCATCGCTGTGATATTAAAATGAAATTCTGTGTGTGCGCGTGTGCGTGTGTGTGTGTGTGTGTGTGCGCGTGTGTGTGTGTGTGCAGCAAAGAGGGAAAATGTGACAAAGAAGGAAGAGGGGAGGATGAGGATGAAGGGAAGAGGAGATGAAGGAGGAGTAAACAAAGCGCGAAAGCGGGGGATTAAGGAAATAAAGGAGCGAGCGACTGGAGGTCTGATTGGATTCGTCCCCTGAATGTTTGATGAGCTCGTTGGCGGGACTGCGCGGAACGACGACGTGCGATTAATTCCGCTCCGTCAGCAACAATCAACAAACGCAGTTCAAATGAAAAATATGATTCACATGTCTGAAATGCGATCGATTACTGGGGCAGCGGTGGCGCCGCTGTGGCGCCGGGGAGCCCTGCAGCACGTCACCCCCACCGTCCGTCCAGCGCAACCGGTGGAAGAGGACGGTGCAGGAAAGTGGCGGGACTTGGCTCGTTGGCGCGCACTTTTTAAAGTATCAGGTTTGTGTGCCTGAAGTAAACTCCGGTGTTTGTACTCGGCCCTGCATCTGTAAACGGGAAAGAGACAAAGTGGCTCGGACCCTGGCGGACGCTAGATACATGACTCGCTGCGTCGCTGTTCGCTCTGTATCGTGGTATATGTCGTGATACTGGGTTTCTCCAGAATCGCACCCCCCGCCTACAATACATACAAGTCACACGTTTGGACACACTTGCTCATTCAAGCACATGGCCAGTCCTTTGCCTGGTACTGTATATTTTCCAGTCAGATTTTACGTTGATCTCAAACTTCCACAAGGCAAGAATCTCCTTAACAAATCACTTTGACCTGTTGTCGAGTCACGAAGGTCCTAAGACAAATGAAAAAAGTCGAACTGCCAATAGAGTTACAGTATTTGAAGGTTTCTAATGCAAGTAAACGTTTATTTGTTCTTGATTCTAATGCAGCAACCTGCCTTTTTCCCACTGCTGGACTACCGCCCTACATTGTGCTGTATGTGGTCATTTTTCTCTTTTTGTGTGTAACATCGACCTGCCAGGGGGTCTGCCGATGGAAACCTGCCTAAGGCTGTAATCTGGCATATTTACTTTTGTAATCATGTTCATTAATATGTCCAGCAGTAAAATCCCTTAAAGTGTTACAGCGGTAAAAGGACTTCTTCCTCATGAGACTCTCAGTATTTTGCTGCAGGAGCATTTCCACTGCAGGACTTTTACTGTAACAGGGTATTTGTACAGTGTGCTGTTTGTACTTTTACTGCAGTAATGGACCTGAGTATTTCCTGTACCACTGTGTATCCCTTAAACAAGGTGGTTTCGGTTGGGAACGGTTAGCAGTGCACGTGTTTTAAGAAAAACAAGGTTTTTAGGATTCAGTTATAGACAGAAAGGATGTGACGTACAGACTTTTTGAGTACACAGATTTCACTCCAAAGACTTGAAACCAGCTGCAGAAAATGCGTAATGGATTATTAATGGGCCCATTTTCAAACCGTCTGCTTGGCGGTGCGTTCGAGGACTCTCCGACATCCCAGAGCTGTCAGCCGCCAACTGAAAAGCACTAAATTCCCACCGGCTGTTTGCAGAAAATTAGACCTGCTGGGTGGACACCTCTGTTGGCCAGTCACTGTGAGACGTGAGCATGTGACTTTAAGTGACCCGACGCTGGGAGCTTTGACCGTCACTCCCTTTGAGAGAGTCACTGTGCTACACCTGTGCTACACCTGTGCTACAACACACCTGTGCGGTTAACGCTGCACCTCTATATCTCTTGTTAAGCTCGGCGAACAGCTCTGCGTTGTGTTTACTGAAGGGGAATACATCTCCTTCTTGTATTACGTCCCCCGTGTTTATCAGGCCTGCTAACGCTCACGCTACCTGGGGCCGCTGTTAGCCAGTGTTCGGCTTTTTATTCGTTGTCGTATGATGCGGCAGCTGCTACCACAGTTTGGGGGGGTCGACATACCTAATAGAGTCTCAGAGTCTTAATATATAATATGAATGATAATTCAGTCTGGAGTTCCTCTTTAAGCTAGCAGCGTTCACATGTTTGTGATCTACTTTAGCTTTGTGTAGCAGTGTTAGCTGTCATGCTAATGAACCTCCCGCGGCTGCAGCAATGTTAGTTCGTATAAACTGTAACACACACACACACAGGTCTGGTTTCTCCTGCAGGCTAATCACTTTCTGTTTGACTGTAATCCATCAGAGAGCTCAGAGAGAGGGTTCACCTCACGCACACAAGCACACACCTGATCTTTAAAAACTCCTGCTGTAAATTGACCTGAGCTGTACAACCCAGAAGCAAAATGTTTTTGTTCATGCTAGCAGCGTGGCTCTATGGACGGTACGTCGGTCCAGGCTGAAATATCTATCAGCTGCTGGATGGACTGCTGTTCGAGTTCCCCTCAGGTGGACTGATCCTCTGACTGTCCATCTAGTTTCAGTGTTGACGGAGACACATCTTCAGTAGCGCACTTCCCTACTTGTGACTGTCGATAGCCAGGCGCTTTGAAAAGCTGCCGAGCGCGGTCGAGACTCCCGAGAGAAACACGGCGACTTGTGAAGGACCCGATCGGCGGTGTCGCCACATCCGGAAACATCCTGCCCGGTCGGCAGTGTGCGACTCTCACCGGAGGTGACAAAGCAGCGTGCCGGCTCCCTCGTTAGCAGCTTGCATACACTTTGAACTTGACTTATTTTGTCATGTGTGCTGGGCCACTCGGAGGTGCCCGCGGGCCGCCAACGGAATGAGCCGGCTCCACGCCGAGGACTACCTGAGCCCCGACGCCACAACAAGATACAAGATACTGCACATATTCTGACGGCAGCCATACTCGCCTCCCTCCTCGCAGGCAGGGACTCCGTCACAGCCACCCAACCCTTCCCCAGCGGTGCACGGCCCGTCACCTCCTCCTCTACGTCACCAGGTCAGTAAACCCACAGTAAAGCCAGTGCCCCCCCTTCCATCAACGAGCTATCCGTCGAGGGCGTCCTGGACAATAAAGCTTTGATCACCACAGACGTCCTCTCTGCCAGTCCGCAAACTTCGGGCTCTCTCAGTCAAAGCCCTCCTCCTCCTCCTCCTCCTCCTGCTGCTGCTGCTGCTGGTGCTGCTGCTGCTGGTGCTTCTGTTGAGTGAGTGTGTGTGTGAGCGTGTGTGTGAGAGTGTGTGAGCGTGTGTGAGTGTGTGTGAGTGTGCATGAGTGAGTGTGTGTGTGAGCGTGTGTGTGAGAGTGTGTGAGCGTGTGTGAGTGTGTGTGAGTGTGTGTGAGTGTGCATGAGTGAGTGTGTGTGTGAGCGTGTGTGTGAGAGTGTGTGAGCGTGTGTGAGTGTGTGTGAGTGTGCATGAGTGAGTGTGCATGAGTGAGTGTGTGTGTGAGCGTGTGTGAGTGTGTGTGAGTGTGCATGAGTGAGTGTGTGTGTGAGCGTGTGTGAGTGTGTGTGAGAGTGTGTGAGCGTGTGTGAGTGTGTGTGAGTGTGCATGAGTGAGTGTGTGTGTGAGAGTGTGTGAGCGTGTGTGAGTGTGTGTGAGTGTGTGTGAGAGTGAGTGTGTGTGAGTGTGCATGAGTGAGTGTGTGTGAGTGTGCATGAGTGAGTGTGTGTGTGAGCGTGTGTGTGA
>CM022477.1:1433950-1453923 GCA_011952105.1 Coreoperca whiteheadi
TGTGTGTGTTGTGTGTGTTGCTGATGTGGTGTGTGTGTGTGTGTTGCTGATGTGGTGTGTGTGTGTGTGTGTGTGTTGCTGATGTGGTGTGTGTGTGTGTGTGTGTGTGTGTGTTGCTGATGTGGTGTGTGTGTGTGTGTGTGTGTTGCTGACAGCCGGCTCACAGCGGACACTAACTTCCTGCTGCCTGCAGAGAGACAATCAATACTTTGCCAGAGGAAGATGTCTTCCGACGCTACGTTAGTGAGAGCTGTAGAGAGACACGAACAAAGTAGCAAATGAATTAAAAAAACGAAACAAAGGAAAGAGATAAGTGAATAACGATTGAATAAAGAATAAGTGATAAGTGAAGTGATGTTTGAGACCCCCCGGCCACATGTTCAGTGCAAACCGAGAGATGGCCCGTGTGCTTTGGGTTTCACTAACCGTGGACTGGGCCGATGCTTGTGCCTTTAAAGCGGACGGGACGCTCAGCAGATGTCGTCGTGGTTACTGAGAGCGTAACCTGCAGGGCAGCTGCGTCAGTCTTCAACCTGAAGCCAACGTCTGCTCCACGACTGTCTCAGAGAGAGAGAGAGAGACCGGAGCCAAATGCACCACCACCCAGAGGCCGGGACCACGAGGGGACGACTCAGATTGAACTCGGGGTTACCAGGGGAAGTCGGGGCAGACCGACTCTGACCGCCTACGCTGACGTTGGCATGACGACGGTCAGTCAGATGCTGGCTGGGTGAGTCGGTGGAAACTTATTTGGACTTTGTGCGCGTTCGTGTAAAAAGGGGAGAGTTTTTCTATAATGGCTCGTGCTCCGCGAGAGAAACGGGCTGGCTGGGGTCTGGTCTCCGCTCTCGAGTCTTCGGACAAACTCGTGGCTTTCCCTTCTGCAGAGTCGCGAATAGAAACGCCAGTTAGACCATATTTATTGTCTCTACCGGGACAGCTGGTCGACTTCCTGCGGGGAAAACGAGGAAGAGTTCTGCGTCTCGGTCTTCCTCGTGGGGACTGTGGGAGTTGTGTGAAAATTCACAGCCGAGGTGTGAAACGATTTCTGGAGGTTTTGACACAATAGCACAGATTCTTACTTCCTTTTCGTCCAATAAATAAAACCAATAAAGGAACGGCAGGGATCCCAAAAGGCTTCGGAGCCGATTAGATCCAGACTGCTACGATGGATTTGACTTGGTGGATTGTTTATCGTGTTATTGATCCGTAAGCTGGGCGTCTGTGCAGCAGCGTTCTCATGGTCCAAATGCTGCTCAGAGTTTTTACTTCCCAATAAGAAGATGAGTCAAAGGAAGCGACATTCACGGTTTCTCTTTCGAGGGGATTTGTTTTGGCATAAAAATAGATTTAAAGGATTTTGTGCTTGTTTACAGAACAGCCCTGAGCACGACGACAACGTAACTTAACGTTGACTGTGACGGGTTTTTATCTGAAGCAGGTTTCAGGTGTTTTCTACAGAAATCTTTGAAACCAAGCGCTGCCTCAAAGGAAGGAAACCAACCCAAAATGGAGGATTTGGAAAACGATCAGCGGGAACAAAACCACCACACAGTGGTGCTGTTTTTAAAGATCCGCTGCAAACCGAGACTTCCCGCCGTCGTCCATCTGAATCTTCCTCTGTAACAACGAATCGGTAAAAATCGATCATTAAAAGAGTTGGCAACACATTTCATTATCGACTCGTTGTGTCGGGCGATTATCACGCCGCTCAATAAGACGCAGAGATGTTGGAGTATTAAAAAAAAAAAAAAGTTCAGTTGACCGTAACGTCGTTCTGAAACGCACGGCGGAGGCAGAGGAATCAGTAGGACCCGAGTCCTCCAAGCTGTGGCAGAAACGGGTGTTAATGGCGAGATGTGCAGAAGAGACAGCGAGGGGGAGAGAGTGCATCCCAGAGGTGGGCAGGAACGAGTTACATTTACTCCGTTACGCTGACTGGTTTTTGAAAAGAAATGTACCTCTCAGAGTAGTTTTACTGCTCCGTACTTACTTGTACTTGAGTAGATTAGTGAAGAAGAAAGGCTGCTCTCACTCCGCTACATCGGGCCGCACTCGACTTTTACATTCATTCTAAATATTCTACGCTTTATTTTTGCCAGAGAGACGCCGTCGGCACATCTACCACTTCACCAATCAGACGTAGCGATGCAGTCACATGACCACACACACACTGGCGGCTTAGCCTCGAAAAAATCATTTATTGTTCTGACAGCTCAGGTCCCTTTAAACTAAAATATCCATCTTTGCGTGCACTTTATTTAAAAAAGCCTGAAATTAATGCTATTTTAAAAATCCGATTGAAAAATAACATAATAATCGATTATAATAATAAATCTGGTTCACACGCACACTCATGGGGTCCCACTCGGCATGGATTTATTGGCCTCTTGATCTCACGGATTAAACCGCCAAAAGATTGTTTCAACAGAATTTCGAAGGCTTCATTTCGTATCAGCTCATCACTCCATGTTGAGACGCGGCCATTTAAATGCTGCTGCTATGACAGAAACATGTAACCTGGATGTCGTAAAGAGATTCACTTTGTCTGGTTTGAAGCTAGACGCCCTTTAACCTGCAGGATACCGAATCCACAGCCTGTTCCAGGCATTTTCCCCAGGTGACAAAACAACTGACCAATCAGAGCTTTGTATGCGGTTTTATGAATGGGAACGCCTTTTAAAAAACAAAGTCACAGGTTGTTGGGAGTTGATTTACAGAAATAATACCTCCCTCGTTAACGCGGGACGCAGCTTTGTGGCGGCGTCCTCAGGAACGTGGAGGCGTTTTGATGAATGTACGTTTCGGTGTGCGAGCCGAGCGGCGGCGAGCCCTTTGACTCGAGTTTGCAGATGAAACCGATGACGATGTGCTCGAGGTTGAGCGAACGGTTTACACAAGCTCGGCAGCTGTAAGCGGCGGATGGCTGCTCAGGATCTGACAGTTCTTCAGTGACCATTTCACCGTTTGGAGTAAAGGGTCCTGATTGGCCGACGGTTTGTGTCGCGTTGGCGTGTTCTGCTCTCACAGACGCAGACATCCATCCTCACTTCCCCTCCGCGTGACCGTCAGACGTGTGTCCTGCGGCGCGCTTCCATTTCATTCGTCTGACCTTTCACGTGCGGCGGGGAAACCCGTCCAGCCGCACAGGAACGGTGGCGGGACTAAAGAGGCGAGCGGCGTTTCACGCTGTCACGCCTGAAACCAAATCTTCTTTTGGGATTCCAGGAAACTTTGCTCGGACTGCGGAAAAAAACGTTTGATTAAAAAGGTTTTTTTTAATCAATTATCAAACTGTTCTGGACCTTGGGATGTGTTTCTTGCTGGTCTGAGGCTGGGTTAAGGGCTGCACCTATCGATTATATTCATTGTTAATTGATTGGGTAGCTGTATCAGAAAACAGTGAGAAACACGAACCACAATTTCATCAAATATCAACAAACACCCCCCTTTACTCCAACGTGAACTGTTGAATCTTTGGCTTTTTAGCTTAAAGTTGGACCGAAACGATGATCAAACCGATGCAGATTAGTTTGCTCATGATTGACTTAGTGGTTTTCTGCAGTTAGTTGAGTTAAACACGTATTTATCATAATAAATATGTATTTTTCTGCTCTTTAGAATAAAGGGAGCATTCACCAAAAAAAGTTTGCGTCACCAGATTCCAAACATTTGCCCTGATTGACGTCCGGTGACGTTTTTCCATGTGATGACGCAGGATGGCGCCGCTGAGTGCTTCGTACGTTCACCCGTCAGTTGTTTTGTCCTCCAGATTCAAACGGCCGGCATCCTAGCGCCTTTCCCAAGCTTGAGGTCGCTGTACAAAAAAACACATACATTTACATAGTATCAAGGAAGGACAATGTAGGACTTAGACATAGGCCAAGGAAGAGGACGTAGTAGCAGAGGGGGTACAGTAAGTAGTCTTGAGTCAGCGGACCGCAGAGAACGAGGAGGAGAAGAGTAGTTTATACTGGATGTGTCCAGAAACAGGCAGCCAATGTAGGGAGGAGTATCGGCAAGAAAGCAAGTAAGATTGTCTCTCACAGTGTTGAAACTCTTCCTGTTCACTGACTTGGCTGAGTTACGAATGCAACCGGATTTAGAGCGGGAGGCGTGAACTGCAGCATATACAGAGACTCATGAACTACGCACTTTGTGCTGTTGGTACTGGCTTTTTGTGAGGGGGGCCAGAAAGGGCCCAAGCTGACCACGTGTTGGGTCACGGGTTGGAGTCCCCGTGGACGCTGGGTTTGGATCAAAGTTGGTTTAATTTCCGCTCCTTTGAGGCGTCACTGCGGAGGAAACGGTTCAGGGACGGGGCAGCGCTCGTGTTGGTGACGCCTCGTGACGGTTCTGTCACTCGCCGCCTGTATTTGTTTCAGCATGTTTTCCTGGCTCGACGCTCAGTGCTTCAGGAATGCAGGAGTCTCCGAGAATCCCATTCACAGCATGAAGCCCATTAACTGACCTGTGTGTGTGTGTGTGTTGGCTGACCTCCAAGAAGCTACCAGGATCGACTTGCTGCCAAAGATGTGCAGGGTGGCTGCAGCGCGTTTCACACTCAAGCTGTGTGTGTGTGTGTTTCAGTGCGTGTTTTCCACTTAATTCACTCTGTACAATAGTCTCTCTCTCTCTCTCTCTCTCTCTCTCCCCCACCCCCCCCGTTCGGGGGTTAATGATCATATTCACACAAATCCAGGTATTTAACTTAATGTAAAATTCAAACCGCTGAAAACAAAACAAAAAAAGGAGTTTTAAATGCCGGTTTCTTGTTGTTCTTTGTCCGCCATGTTGGCGGTCTTTACCTGAAGAAGGCCATGAGACACAGTCAAAAGCTCTAGACAAAGATAGAAAGTGGACCTTGAGTTTAGCACGTTTTACCACTGCTGCGTGTTTCCCAGGTCAGGACTGAGCCGGCGTGGTTGGTGCACGTATGTATCGTGGAGCCTAGCTGTTGTCTTGTCTTGCCTGCAGCTCTGAACCGAGGGATCATCGGAACCCTTCTCTCTCAGAAAGAAGCAGCGTTATCTCCCAAAATGTTGAACTGTTCCCGTCCTGGAAATCGTCCAGCTTCAAACTGAAGGCTGCACTTCATTCCTTTGTATTTGAAGGTGCTGTTGATTACATTGGTTACGTTCAGCCTCTAGCACTCATGAACCGCAGGAGGCTGCAGGACCGAGCTCCGGATCGGATTCGGTCTGCATGTGGAGTTTTTATTTCCGTTAAAACAGGCTAATCTTTCCATGGATGTTCCTCAATATGGACAGTAGGCTGAAGGATTCGTGTACTTTGGAGAGCGGGGCGATGACGACACCGATGTTTTAACTAGTGTAAGTCTGTGATTGGTTATACAGTTCACCACTCAGAAAACCCACTAGCTTCAGTCCTACTTCATTAAGGTTATTAATGGAAAACTGGTTTTGTTGCCCGTCACTATAGGAACACGAGATGCACGAGTCGGACGAGTCCCAACGTTTGACATACTGGATTTAATATGAAACACAAACTTCTGTCATGAGCTTTGCAGCAGTAAAGCCCCCGACAGGAGTGATTTAATGTGAAACCCATTTGAAAACAATCACAAGTTGCCTCTGTGACGTCGCGAAGCCTTAGAGAAGCATTGACGGCAGAAACGAACAATCCAGATTTAGTTAGAATTCTAGAGCCCGAAGACGCCGACGCTGTCGGGCAGCGTTGGAGGGAAACTAAGCGGAGTCTGTTGTTCGGTTTCTTTATTAGAGGGTCTGTCAGCCATTCCATTGCAGGTTCCGATCTCGTGTTTTTGGACTTTGACGCCCCTGACTCTCCCTCTCGTCCTCCTCCACCTTGGGCGATGTGCTTCGTCGTTCCCGTCTCCTGAGTGTCTCCCTCCCGTCCGTCTCGCCTCGCCTCGCCTCACGCCTTTGTTCACGCGGTCACAATACAAAGCGCGGAAGCCAAATCTGAGAGTGCGCGAAGCAGCGCTGTGTCGCGTGTTGTGGAAATCGGTGCCCCGTGTCTGCACGCCGCCTCCCTTTTCCTAATAATGAGCACCAAACGGCGTCGTGTTTTCCAGGAAGTTCACATGGAGATAATGCGGATTTTGTGGCGCGCCGGTTACCCAACGCTCGCAGCTCCAACACGAACATGCGGCTGATTGCATCCAAGACCTGCAGCTTTCATGTCCAACACTTTCTCAACTAAGTGCCGTGAGGAGAGAAGATCATAATAAGACATCACACATGTGATTTCCTCTGAAACGTGGCTCGCTGAAGCTGACGCAGCAACTGAACTGTGCCAGGAAGAGTTCCTGTGCAGGTCTCTGATCAGTTGGTTCCACTTGTTTCTCCAGAATACAATCATTTTAAAGCTTGAAATTCTAGCATTTTATAATTAGTGTGTGTGTGTGTGTGTGTTCAGCGCTCGGCCTCCTCCTGGCCGCAGCCTTATTTAGCTTTGGCTTGCAGCCAGCAGGATGTTTCTATGGAAAGCCGGACGTCTTTTCTTTTCACGGAGTCTCCTCCGGAACGAACACAAAGGTCTGCGGGAGCGGCTGATTTCCCCCGCCGCACGCCGCCAACCAAATCACAGTCAAATCTGATTTGACAGACGCGTTTGCGCGAAGCAGGAACAGGGCCGACGCGCACACACACACACACACACACACACACACACACTCCACGCTGCCGCACCGCCGCTTCTCTTCTTATTCTCTTCTGTCGTTCCCTCATTTCTGTGTTTCTTTAATTTTCCCCCTCGCTGGCCAGCTTCCTCGCCCTCACTGTAAACCCCTCTCCTCGCCTCCGAAGATGTTTTCGGCTCATTTGCTCGAACCTGCCGGCGCCAATAACTTAAACCCCCCCCCCACCCCCGGCAGCAGAACGCCGCTTCCCTCCAAAGTCTCTGCCATGAGATGACTGATGGGAGGTTTGCTGTGCCTCGGAGCCCCTCGTTGCCTTCTGGGCGGCGGCGGCGGCGCCTCAGGAGGCCCAAAGAAGTATAGCGAGCTTATCTGGACTGCAGTCCTGTAGTGGCCTCGTTCGCACTCGTCCTGACGCCGCTCTTCATTCAGGGTTCTGCTCTGATGAGTCTCGTCGTGGCTTCGTGGAGCTGCTCCGTTTGACCGGAGCCTCTCAGCTCTCCACGCGCTTTTCCTCGTGTCTTGGACGTGTTTTTAAGAAACGAGCATAGCTGTCCGAGCGCGAGCGCGTCCTCCAGGAGCGACGACCTCTTCCGCCCGTGGACGCAGATGACATCAGACATGAAGTTCTCAGCAGCTGGTGGAGGAGGGCGGAGTCACTCCACGACCTTTCACTGTCCATCCAGGCGCTCCGCCACGCTGCTGCTCCCCAGAGGGTGAAGGCATCACGGCAGCTGGGCTCCACGCTTCCTCTGATGAACGTTTAACCAGAAGAACCTTTAAAGCTCCCGTGGCCCTACAACTGTCCCCCCCCGCCTCTTCAGGAGCTGCAGCATCGACCGTCAGCCTGAAATGGGACGTCGCTGCAGACTTATTACTTCGTGTTCGCTGTGCCCCCCGATGAAGTTCTCTCAAAGACACGATGGAGACTCGGTGTGAAGTTTCTCCTCCCGGTGGCTGAAGGCTCGGGCAGCTCGAACCAATCAGAAAGCCAACAGGAAGCTCTGTGTGTGTGTGTTACAACTGTACCAGATGTTAATAAAGACAAATAGATCCGGGCCTCGTCTGCTGTGTGAAAACACGCAGCAGTTTTCCGGCTGTTAATGAGTCGACCCCGTTCGCTCGGAGTCTACGTGTCAGAGCCGTGCTGCCGGGGCTGCTGGGTAATGGTGCGGGTGATTTTTAAATGAGTCTGTGTGCTACAGTAACGCACAGATCGTGGCGAGTCACGTTCTCCTGTTGGTTTAGTTTCCTGCTGCTGGGTTTGGTCTTCGAGCCGCCGTCTGTGGAAAAGGTCCTCTTAGTTCTTATTTACTGTCTCTGTTGGCAGCAGGCTCTAATCGTCTTTTCCTGAATTTATATCAAACGCTTAAACATAACAAACTATCTTCACCACAAACTAAGGCCACGTAGCCGCAGCACGCGTCCTGACTGACCACAGGAGGGGAGCGACGGCGCTCCTGATGGTTCCTGCCGCAGCAGCGTGGCTCTATGGACGTCCAGGCTGAGACGTGCCGGGACGTTTTGGATCGATTGTCCTTCGACTGAGTTCGGACCCTCGTGTTCCCCTCAGGATGAAGAGTGTGGCTGATCTCAGCTCTTCTTTCTCTGTTGATCCGTCCGACGGTCGAGGCATCTGAACTCCCGTGGACCTTTTGCGCAGCTTTCTTCTTTTTCGCTTTAGTTTTAGTTTGAGTTAAGTAATAATACCGTCTCTCTGTGTAGCACTTATATGAAACAAAGCGCTTCACGTAGCAGGCAAATAACGTGTAAAGCAGAACATAAAAAACATAAAATTAGCAAACCATAATAAAAACAGAATCAGGTGAAATCAGGGACGGCGGTGCGACAAAATTCAATCCGACTTACCCTGACGTGTCCCCGAGTCTCAGGCCTCTTAAAATCAAATCAGTGTTGAGCTGCAGACTCTTTGTATGATGTAGAACTCTTTGTCTCATTTAAGTATATTTTTTGGGGCTTTTCCGCCTCCACTGGATAGAGACCGCTGAAGAGAGGCAGGGAATGCGGGAGGGGGCGCGCCGAACCCGGGCCGCCCCATGTACAGCCTCGTACGCTGCGCCGGGGGAGCCGGCCCTGACTGAGCCTGCGGAGGTGACCTCCGAGTCGGGGGATCCCTCTGTCACATCTGCGGAGCAGCAGTGTCATGGATCTTTTGTTGGCTGACTGAGGCCCATAAAACCCCAACATGCTCATTTTCGTCAGACTTGACGCTCCCGCTTCGAGTGCTTCGAGCTGTGGCGTTCTGCAGTGAAACAAACAGTCGGCCCTCATTTTCCAATTAGGCAGCTAATTAGAGCTGAGATCCGGAACAAATGTCTGGTTTGTGGCAAACAAAAGTGAAACAGTGAAATATAATGCAAGCAGTGTGAAATTAGTGAAATATGTTAAAATGAGAGGATCCTGGAGATTATCGCAACACGGGCATCTGCACTTTGAGCCGCTGGGTTTTGCGACTCACAGACCCCTCAGACGGTTGTGCTCCACTTCTCTCCGTCCCTCTGCAGTCTGAGGCCGTCCTCTGCTGCTAACATCAGCTTTACGTCTTTTCGCCGGCAACCAGCTTCAGGCGGCTCCTCGTCCGTTTACGCAGAGAGCTGAACTCACCGCAGGAGCCTCGAAGGGCGCTGGGCAGGTTTGGGGTTTTTCCAAACAGATTTGAAACACTGAGCGGCGGCGTTTGATTCTTCACTCCGACCTGGTGGATTTAGACGAGAGCCGAGCCGCCGCCTCCTCACCTGCTTCACTCCTTCCTCTTTCTCTCAACAGATTTCTAAGAGTTACTCAGGACCAGAACGTTGGGAGTCTGGACTACTTCTTCTCTTCCTGATTGGCTGTCCCGGGAAGGCTGCTTGTGACTGGACAGTCTTGAATTCAAGGTAAGGAGTCTTTTTTATCTCTTTATCTCTGCTGACCTCAAAACTCCTCTCCTGTTTTTCTTCGGGCTTTCCTCCATGAAACCGAATCCCTCCAGTTTTTGATCTTAAAATTGCAGAAAGGTACATAATAAGGTATTTGAACCTGATTCTACATCTTGCACAGCGTTTGTTTCCGCAGTGGCTGTGGATGGTTTAGCTAAAGAAGTGTCCGAACTGCGAGAACGTAGTGACACAAACACCGTGCACTTTCTAAAGATTATTTCAAGGTATAAATTAAGAGCTTATTTTCTTATCTTATTTTTCAAGTTTTAATTTATAATGGGTTTTTAATGGGTTTTCTGCATGGATTAAGGACAGTTTAAGAGTTTCTGATACCTTACAAACCCCCTTAATCCACGCAGAAAGCCATTAACAACCACTCAGTACAATGCAGTAATTTGTAAATGAAGGGGAAAGATTTAACCCTTTTAAAATCTACTTTGTTTAAGTGTTTTCACCATGAAAGGGGTCTGTGCCCACAGTACACTCAGCCTGATGTAGATTCAGGGGTTTGGTTTGTAAATGCAGGAATCTTTCAGGGGACTGTTGTTTTCTCTGTTTCCGTTTATATTTGCCAAATTATTATCTTTGAACTTAGGTGTCATTATCACTGGGGACGCTGGGGACGTGTCCCCACCACTTTCTGAAAGGACCAGTTTTCTCTTTGTTTTGCAGAATTTGTTAAAAATGCTGCTTGCAACAAGAAACGTCAACTAACAAATGGGAATGCCTCGAAGGCGTATTTGCAGAGTAAAAAAACAGAATGTAAATATAGAAGAAACAAATGTGCTTTGACCAAAAAAACGTAGCGAAAGCTAAAAAAACAAAAGTCCGTAACCCTTTAGCCCGTGACTGGAATAAAGTTTATAGACTTTCAAATGCTGAACCTTCAGTGTTTGCCTCCTAATGTCAGCGTTAGCTTCCAGACCAACATTAGGAAGCTCATTAGCTAACAAGGAAAATAAACTCCCCAGAAAGATCGAAAAGATCCTGCCGTCCTTCATGAGAAAGACTAGGTTTCTGAAACTGTGAATAAATAAGACTCCAGACAAGACCTCCAGCCTTTATACTGAGCTGATGAACCCGACACTCGTTTGATTTACCTGCCACGCTGATCCGAACACATTCTATGGATCAAAGTCCTGTGTACATTTACTTTTTCACCTCCCACCATAATGACTCTGACCTCATGCCGACCCCCTCGAGCTCCTGTGTCCCCGCCACCTTTCGGTCTTTAAATGTAGCGTTTCATCAGTAGTCGACGAGGCCACAGGTTCCAGACGACACACGAGATGAGACGATAATCAGACGGCCGGACACAAAGAGCCGAAGCCAACAGAGAGATAAAGACACAAACTACGCTCGAGGAAAGCTTTGGCTCGGACAGTCTGACTAACGGCCTCCGCCGACCTGCGCTCAGGTTCATCCATGTTTTATTTATTGTTTAACCAAAGTTCTGTCCGAAAAGGACAATATGACCCAAAAATCAGGTCAAAGAAAACCCTCTGAAAAAATCCTTTGTCATCATTTCCAACTTTTGTTCCTGATAGAAAAAGCTGCTGTGTGACTCCACAAACTGGAGCAGGTTTCAGTGTGAGAGTTACTGATTTCAGTCCAGGAAATAGTCTGTTCCCTGGAAAAGAGACGACCGTTGGATCTCTGACACGCGGCCAAACTTTAGGTCATGTTTGGCTGAAACTTACTGTGTGTGTGTGTGTGTGTGTGTGTGTGTTCGTGGAGTTGTGGCATGACAGACTGCAGTGGGAAACGAACGAGCAAACAGCGGAGGATGTGTACCGTGTGTGCGCTTCAGGGTTTGTGGGTTGGCGTTTTCCCAGCTTGCCTCGGGGCGATGCAGGGATCCCACGGGAACAGGGGCGGTTAAAGACCTGCTTGAACTTGAAAACACACACACACATTTTGATATTATTCTGGATAAGAGATAAGAGCTGTTCCTAGTTTGCAGTTGAGTTGTGTACCAGTGAACCCAACAGGCGACTGAACGATCTGAAACCCACAGTTTGAGTCTTCATCTCAACACAAAGCTCCTCTTCAGGACCCCAGCGAGCAAACCATAGACAAAGACATAAACGTACATAATGTCCCCCCCTTCCTTACTGGGCTACAGTCTAACTGTGAAGTGCACAAGTATTTGTAGGTGATGAGAAATCCCCCGCCAGTTCAGTGTTGTTGCCCGTGTAGCTGCTGGTGGCGTTCCGGTCTGTCGGAGCGTGAAAGCAAAAACCACGAACGCCGCCCAGCGTTTAGTAGGACGTCATTATGCAGTCTGGGTTTCATCCAGCCCCCTCAACTCCGACGGACCTCCAGCGTCCCGCCTCCTGGGGGCCGGACTGTAAATAATACCAACAGCGGCCTTTTTGGCACTCTCCCGCTGGTGAGTGGATGGGCGGCGTGTTAGCTTGGGCGTGTAATGGCGCCATAAATATCGTGATGGTGCATGACACCACTGCCAGCGACCTCGCTGTATGAATCTTTTTATCAAGCTCTTTGTTTCAGTTAAAACTCGGATTAGAATTATTAATAAAAATGTGTAATTACTGGGTTATTATTTTGAATCGCACGTTCTTTATACTGCGAACAGTTGCACATTCGATCCTCTTGGTTTTAAACGCTGTACTGCTGCTTTCAACAGATCTTTTATTGTAAATTTAGATTTCTGAACCTTGACTTGTTGTTCGAAGACAAATTCCTTCTATGTGAAAACCTACTTGGCAACAAACCTGTTTCCGATTTGGAAAAGTTCGCATCAGTTCCGTTTACTTCCCGTCTTTAACTGGAAGCGGGAAATCCATCTAAGAACTCAAAGACGTGGCGATGATGTGTTAAAATGTCGACACTGAAGGAAAAGCTAATCATCAGTGTGTTGAGTCGCTTCTTCACTCCGTTTCCTCACTGATGTCGTCGGGGTTCGAGTGTGTTGCTGCTGCAGCACCAATAGCTCTGGGCTGCCCATACAGAACCAGTGTGATAGCAGTGCATACTGAGTGGGCGTGGTTCACTGTCAAAAGCAGACTTAAGTACTATTTATTAACATTTATTAGAAATGTCATTGTAACAAAAATTCCATAAATAATGTATTATAAATTGACCTTTTTCTCAGATATTCATAATTATGAAACACGTCAAAGTAGTAATATGAGAGGTTTGCTGCCTATTTGCAGAGCGAATCACATGCAGCGTACTGTTGCGTGTCGAGCCGTGGTTGTGTGGGACGCTTCGCCCGCATTCGTGTTGTTTGAAAACAACAAAAAGTTATTCCAAAAGAAGGAGCTTTAGGTATTGTGTCAAGATTAGATTGTTGTTGTTGTTATTATTAATAATGATGGTAATGGTGATAATAATGTTATTAATAATAAGAGTTTTGGTAATAATAGGAATAGTGGTAAACGTAATAATGAGAGTAATGATAATAATAATAATAATGATGATGGTTATAGCATTAATGATAATAATAGTGTTGTTGTTGTTGTTGTTTGTTTTTGGTTGTTGTTTTTTGAGCTGTTTTTATTGTAACTTTTCATATGATTTATGTATGTCTAGGTTTGCATTGAGCTTTCGTGTGTGTGTGTGTGTGTGTGTGTGTGTGTGTGTATACATTAAAAATGTATGTAATGTATGTCAGGAGCTAATGGGGATCTTAATGAAATAAATGAATACATTTGCATGTTAATGAGGAGGAGCCGTCCAGCCCGCAGAGGTGTGCAGTTCACGTGACCTTCGGTGACGAGAGCGTTCTGTCCAGATGGGAACGTTTGCTAATCAGCGCTACGACGAACTCGTTGAACGAGCTCATTGGCAGAACGGCTGTGTGATGCGTCACCAGGCGCTTCTGGCTCCTGTAGTTCCCCGTGAGCGGACTCTTCGTAGGATAACAGGTGTGTTAGCGGCTGTGTGTGCTCCTCTATTCTACCTTTGTGAGGACCAACTGCTGAGTTTTAGGCCTGGGGGCGTTGATGGTTAAGGTGGAGCGACATATTTTGATTCTTACCTTCCTGATTACCAGCGTTAAACCTGAAAAGACAGACCTTTATTTTAGACCGTGAGGACACTTTTGAGAAAATTAAGATGTTTTGAGTAATGAAAAATGAATGCAAGTTTCTTGAGCGCGAGGGACAGCGCTGTACAGGGGACACGTCCTGGAAACATTACGGCTCATTTTGCGGGTTCGGGACTTCGGGTTTTAGGGTTCAGGTTAGAGTTTAGGTTAAAGTTGAGCGCGAGGGGAGTGTATTTTGTCAGCTATGACGTCCCCACAAGTGTGGAGGTACGCCACCGTGTGTGCTTTATCTGGGACAGTTGGGTGTTGTTTCAGCAGCCTCGTGTTCTTTGCTTGGTGGTGTTTTAAACGCTGGAAGCTCTGCTGACATTTTTAGGTCACAGGCTGATTTTGCTTCAGCTTCAGTCGTAGTCTTTTGCTGAGAGGAGACTGTAGTTTTTTAGTCACTTGACTGTTAGTGAACATTTCAGGTTCGTTTTCATCAGTGAGACTTTGACACTTGACAGGAAGTCACTATTAACTAGTTCGTACCAGACTGTGACCCTCCTCGGGAAATCCAGCTTGTGCTCCCTGCTCCTTCACTCACCTGTTCTTAGGACGCTAAAACACCGCAGGGATGCCCCTTTAACAAACCTCTAGATTCAGATGTTTTTCCTGTAAGCGTGAGACAACTAAAAGCACCCACGTCCCTTGGTAACGGGGACATCCCTTTTTATTTTATATAACGTTAGCGAACATCACTGAGCTGTAAGGTGCTGCTCGTAACCGCTCCCCGTTTGACCGGTCAGGAGAGAAAACGTGACGTGTGCAGGCCGCCATTAATCGTAACTAGCCGTTCACGCTGTTGTTTAGGTTTTATTTGCTGACAAAACATTCTAAAACCTTTTTCTCGTAGTTTAAACGATGAAGTCGACGCCGCTTCACTGTCACGTTTGGCAACATAGTGCGGAAATCCCGAGCTGCTGGTAGGATTCACCCTCCTGGGAACATGATAATCCTTCTAGCTTTGGTTTAGGGATTGGTGGAAATATAGTTGTTGTATTTTTTTTATTTCTTTTTGCACAAACTTTCCCCAAAATGAAGCCTGATATATCTTCTGTTAAGGCTGCGCAATTAATCGCAATGTTATCGAAATCGCAACGCGGCCAAGTGCAGCATCCAAATCGCAGAAGCTGCAGTTTGTGGATGGAGGTGAAACGTGTGACGGGCAGCGTCACAAAGTGCTGCAGATGGAACGAAACCATGTTTGTTTGGTTCACACCCCAACAAACGTCGCCTCGTCAGGATCTTAACAGTTTTTTCAGTGGAGGTGAAACGTGCGACGCGAAAGTGATCGCAGCCACTAATCGTGAATCAAATCGCACAGCCCCATTTTGTACCTTTGGAATCTTTTCTTCGAGTTCAACCTAAAGTCCTGCGGGTTTGAACGCAGCTTGTGACGATGGAGACGCCTCTGTGTGAAGAGGGTAAAGTGATGCTGAAGAGTAACTGCCCATCGCTGCGTTAAGAATCCAACGGGGCGGACAGGAAGTGGCGGCTCTGCCTGCTCCCGGAGACGATAATGAAAGTGTGTGTCGGCTCCTTTTGAGGATGGAGTGTGACGGAGGCCTGACAGCGACCTGCCGCCTATTTTTACATGAGCTCGTCAGACGCCCGCTGAGAGCAGCTTTGATACCTGCCTCCTCGCCACGCTCTTCTTCTCCTCTTCGCTCCTCTGAAGCTCTCCCCCTGTCGCTGTCTCTTTCTCTTTGTGCTTTCACTTTCAATGTGTTTTCATTGGAGTGACGGCAGAGAAGCTGCAGTGCGAGAGGAGCGCGAGTTAAACGAAGTCGGGAAACAGCAGCTCGACACATTAAGAGAGCAGGTTGTTTTTGTTCAGGAGGTAGGAATCGATGCCTTTAGGTTTCATATAAGTCACATGTTTGCAGATTCAAGAGATTCAAGAATGAGGTTTCAGTTTGGTCTCTAATCAGGTGCCAAACCATTCTAGACGCGCCACATATACAATAACAGCAGCACAGGTAGCAGGAGAGGCAGCAAACATTAAACGCTGGGAGTAAAAGGTTATGCCGAGGGTTGCTCAGTGAAAGTGTAGTAATAAGGTTGGATTCATTGACCTTTTGGGAGGCTTGTCCCTCCTCTGGGGAAAAATGCTAAACTTTCACAAATGAAGCGTGAAAGAGAAGATAATCTAAACTCGGCTGTAAAGCAGCGCGAGTGGCGATATAAGAGTCGCACCAATAAGAACCTGTCTCCATGGCAGCAAAGCCAGCTGGCTGGTGAAGGCAGTGAGATGATTTTTGTTAATGGTGTCCTAACGGAGATCATGTCTGGGGTTCGTTCAGGGACAGCTGTCCCAGGCCGTCGGCGCCGACAGCGCTGATGCAGCACAGCACAGGCATGTTGGGGTCTAAGGATGCAGAGTTCACGTTTGGCTCGCAGTTGGGAAACGCCGCTGCTCGGCGTCTGGAAAAGGAGAAATCGTCGCCTTTAGAGCTGTGCCTCGTCACTCGGTTCTGTGTTTATATCCCAGTCACATCTGAACCGTTTTTTGATGGAGCAGCGCGTCAGGGCGCACCGCGGCCCGAAACTTTGATATTCGATCTTGACTCAAAGTCTCGCTGCGATCCGAAGTGGGGAAGGAAGAGAAGAAGATGTGTTTTTTTTTCCTCTTCTCCTCTGTTGGTTGCGATATTTGGGTCACATCCTGCTGTAGATGAAACGGTCGTCCCACAACCACCTGATCCGAGCAGAAGCGAATACGAAGCTGTTTCTCTGCTTTCGCCTGTCAGTCGCCTGCTTTCATTAACACAAAGCGCTCTCTCTCTCTCTGTCACACTGCTTCACAATGGTTTCTGGGTAATGCGACCTCTCTCTCTCTCTCTCTCTCTCTGTGTGTTGCCGGTGAGTGTCTCCCTCTCTTCTTCTCTGGTGAAGCATCGGAGGAGTCGTGAGGTGCATCTCCTGCTCTCCGTCACCTGCTGCCGTCTGAATGAAACAAGTCGGGACTCACGTCAACGCTGTGAAATCTGCTCGGAAAGCTGAAATATTTAATCACACAACTAGAGTAGAATAGGAAGCGGTAGAAACAGCTGAAACAATATCCAAATATTACGACTGTAATTACTCATCGTATTGGCTCTGAGTGCTACAGTGACATTGATGAGGATTTTTATGATCTTTAACATTGTGTGGATTTTCTTCCCTAATAAAAGGCAACAGTGAGTGTACTACTTACTTCCAATCCTCGTCTCATTGAGTACAAACAGATTTAATGCTCATGTTTACTGAGCTGCAGCGATAGAACGAGGCTGGAGAGGAAAAGGTTCACACCGTTACACCACTTGGTTTTTATTACTTTTATTTTATAGACTTGCTTAATTTTTCTCTACTGTGCTGCAAATTCCTTGGAACCTACTTGGCAATAAACCCGAGTCTGAGCTGACGGGTTAAAACCCGGCTGTCATCAGCGTTCTGCGTGCTCGCGATCTCGCCGGTTCGTTGTCCTGCTTCGCCTTCGTGGGCTTGAGGAACGCTCCCGTTTTGCGGGTCTGTCGCGACTCCCAGCCGCTGTCTGCTGCATCACTTTCTGACTGAACAGAAACCTTTTTTCTGTGCACGTTTTCAAAAACTCGACTTGTTGGTGTGAATGCGATGCTTCGCCTGTACACTGAAGAGTCACCGTCAGGAATTTTTCCCCCGAAATCACCGAAATGTGAATTTCCCCCGTCGACTGTTTCAAACTCAGACACGTGGTGGTGGAAAACAGCATTTCTTCCCTCTCTGACACCATTATCATGGCAGCACGGTGAATCCACAGACATTCAAACCTTTCCCTGTCTGGGTCCTGTGGGAATGATGAATCTAATGCCTGTCTCCAGGTATTAGACATGTACATTTTCTTCATTATAAGGCTGAACATTTTGGATTTCTCTACTTTTTAGTCAAACGGCGACACCAGGGTCACCGAGGTGAGAGAGACTCATCGTGAAAACAAACTTTATCCAACATCAGTTCGTTAAATGAAAGGCATCCATTGCGAAAACAAATATGTTCATTTAAATCACTTTGCTGATTTTGTTCTTACATGTTGGACCTGAAACATTAATATAAATATTCGTCAAAGTTAAAAAGCTTCTCAAACAGCTTCGTAGGAGTTGGTGTGAAACAGATTTCATCAGTGATTTTTGGGGTGTTTGTTGACCCGAGGAAGGTGCCGCTTGGTGTCAGTTTCTCCACCGTACCGATGCCGGACAGGAGGAGGAGGAGGAGGAGGAGGAGGAGGAGGAGGAAGATCCGAGATAAAGAAACTTGAATCCGAAAAACAGCATTTGGTGTTTTTGGGCGCAGAGGAGTGTTTCCATTTGGCAGGATGAGAAGTGAGATTTAAAGCTGTCATTAAAAGCCAAATTTGGCAAGAAAGCGTTTCATCTGTCGACAGTGTTTGAGCCAGTAGGGTCAGCTGTGGAAATAAAAAGGAACAAGCCTCATTTCCTGTCAAAGGAGAGAGAGAGAACTATTGGGTTTGTTATCAGCTGTTCAGAACACTTTGAAATGTCAATATTTCCAATAGTTTTCTGCAATCAAAACATAGCTGTTGGAAACGAGCGCCGATGTTTCCTAGACAGATGTGAGACTGAATGTTTGTGGGAGTGCGGACGCATTCTCAGATTTAAATGTGCGGCCAGACGTCTCCTCGACACGTCGTCTCGCTCCGGAAGATAAACTTCGAGCCGATCGGACCGTCCTTCCCGCTCCTCAGAGGATGAGCTCTTCGCGTCTGAGCGGCCCCGTGACCTTTACTCTGCTTCCTTCTCGGCCCATTACAGCCACAACAAACAACACATTATCCTTTAGGTATATTGAGAGCCTCCAGGGGACGTTTGCAGCAGTCTGGGTAACCGATTCGTTGAGCGTCGTCTTGCGTCCACCGCGGATGGAGCTGAGAGATTCGTGGACGGCTGTGGGGAAACCTCAAACTCAAGATTCAGGTGTGTCAGGCTGTTCTCATTCACTTTTCGTTTAGCGAAAAGTAATGCACTGCAATTCGTATATAACCCACGTAATCGGGGGCCACGAGGCAGTCAGGTTTATCGTGAGGTGCCGCCCTCTAGTGGCCTCAGTAATTATGATGAGGAAGTACAAAGAACGTCTGACTTGGTAGGTGGATGGATGAGTCAAACACTTGAAGTTTGTTATTACGTAAGTGAAGTCCTGCGATTTACTTCACGTGACTTACTGTTACTTAGCTAAGTAGTTTTGGTGCCTAAACCTAACCGCACTATGACCTTTTTCACGGTGTTAACCACGTGTTTATTGTTACCGTGACGACCAAGGTCCAGTACGCCTGTTGCTGGCTGACATACGTTGGATAGTGCATGAAAAATGGTGCATTACCTTTCGTAAGATATGAGGACACGTTGGTGTTGTGCTAGCGGCGGCTAATGTAGCCTGGAGCCCGCAGAGGTCTGCGAGCTCGCTGCTTTCTAACTCCACACCAACACATCGGCAAACTCCTCGTCTTCGGCCCCAGCCGACACGGGCTCAAGTGACATCACCTGAGGACGCTTATCAGACTGCACACAGCTGCCTGTGGAGGCGCTGAAGGCTTCGTACCGATGGCTTCACATACGCAGCAGAGCTCCCCGACTCCGGAGATCCAAAACGATACCGAACCCAATGGAAAGAGACTCTGCTCTGCCACCTAAGGGGTCACTTTGGTTCAGACACTCACGCTCGGCCTCAGAGAAAGGTCATTGTTGACTGGCTTCTGTAGGAACTGAGATGTGAAGAAGGACAGCACGTCCTGATCTCTAGAACACCATCACTTCCTCCTGACGGGCGAGCGTCTCACAGGACCCTCTCCAGTCCTAAAAAAAAAAATAACCTTGATGATATCATCGATTTGTGGCCTCCGGTTTGAATCTGTCTCCGGCGAGTCGCCCAACTTAGTATGATCCTTAATCAGTCCATAGATCTCTCCTCACGATAGTCCCTGAAGGGTCTTTGTTTTGAACGTTTTGTCGGTCATTTTGAGACCTTACGTGGGAATCTTAAAGTACATGAGTGTCAGTATACCGGCATTCTGGTTGTGGTATTGTTTGCTGCCGGAATAGTCCTTCCTTATTGGGCTGTAACGAAGCGCTCTGTTATTTCAAAACGTAGTTGATCTATTCCGGTGAACCTCCGTCGAAACCCCAAACATCTGACAGATGAGAGGGCGGTGTCTGCCCTCTGCCCTCTCAGGTCGGGGATTAAGGGCAGCGGGGATTATCTGATCTCAGTCCTGCTGAGGGCCCGAGACGCGAAACCCCACAGATCCACGGCAGCAGATTTCTAACGGCAGCAGCCGAAACAACACAACAACACCGAGCACGTGGGGCCAAAGTGAGACCTG
>CM022477.1:1460660-1487696 GCA_011952105.1 Coreoperca whiteheadi
ACACACTCGCACACACACACTCGCACACACTTGCACACACTCGCACACACACACTCGCACACACACACTCGCACACACTTGCACACACTCGCACACACACACACGCACACACTCGCGCACACACTCTAACACACCCACACACTCACTCACACACACTCGCACACACACACACACACACTCTAACACACCCACACACTCACACACACTGTGTGACAATGTTAGTCTTGTTAATCACGAAGCGTGAGGTTTTCTGATAGCTAGAAGCGTCCTCTTTATGGAATACATTACAAAGACGAAGGAGGGTTATACGTTTATGTGCCATCCTTTGTTTCCCGTTACCCAGAGGTAACGCACGCTTTGCAAGCTGCATAACGTGCTTTGATTTACTTGGATAAAGTGAGTCGTGTCGCTTTCTTGCGCGTTTGATCCCACAGGACGACACCGTTCGAACGCAGTGACACGAGTCCTTCGTGTTTCTGAGAACTCGGACCTGCAGCACCGCGTTAATCCACGACGGCGAAACTGAAAAGGCTCTGACCCTTTCACTTCTTCTTCAGCAGATAGGGCTCTTTGGCTGGGCCTCTCTCTCACTGTATTATTCACGCTGACTCACCCTCGGGCCTCGGCTCAATAAACCACACGCACCTTCCTGTCAGGCGTGTGCGTGCGTGTCTTCCGTCACGTTCAGTTTGTTTTTTTTCAAATGAAAATCTCAGAAAACGTCCGAATTACATGGAAAAAACGGAGTCTTGTTTTTGCCGTTTTGTTCTGATAAAGTCACTTGATTGTAAAATCGTAAAAAGGGGTCCTCTCGTGCTTTTCCTCGTTTTCGGTCACATATGTGGTGTTACGATGTGTCCAGAGCTGCTGTGCCAGCTCCTGCAGATCCGAGCTGTCTGTCCGTCAGCGAGCTCCGTGAATCCCCGAGAGATGAGCCACGGCAGCCGAAGCTCGCCGGGGGCAAAACCACAAAATATCATTCGGTTCCGCCAAAGTCAGTGAATAAAGTTCTAAAAGTTGTGTTTTTCCCTGTTGAAAGGGTTCTTTGGCTAGTTTTTGCTTATTCGAATCGAGGCTCTGAGGACAGCGGGCGTCGTCTCTTACGGACTGCGGAGACCTTAGAGGCGGGTTGGGGTTAGTGATGTTGGGCTGAATAAATAACACTGAATTGAAAGGTTTTGTGTGTATAGTACGCGGGGAGAGAGGCCGGCCCTCAGAAACACTCGTCGATTGCTTCTCCCAGCTAATTCTCGTCTGATTCGTGGTCAGTTCAACGGTAAATTCCCATATCGCTGGTTTCCAAGTACCTGTAGCTGTCGTAGCCGTCCAGCTCAGCGGGCGCACAAAGAAAACTGAAAGCAGTTGGCCCATGAGTAGGAAGCGGGCTAGTTTCACCCCGAGGAGCTGCATGAAGGGCCAGTAAAAGATGAATAAGGAGGTTTTTGAATCATGCAAAGCTCCTCGGGTGGATCCCAGAACACAAATGTAGAGCCCTTCAAAAGCTTCCAGGTTCAGCTGTAAGTAGTTTTTTGTTCTTTTTTTTGTGACCCTGCCGGGCCGCTGAACATCTCTTCGGATGGAAAGTCATTGTGACGGCGTTTACAGCAAAGTGAAACCAGGGCGGGACGGCGGCTGTCACACAGTTCAACACTGCAGTCTTCATGGGGGGACAAACCTGCGCGGTATTACTCTTGATTGTTCTGTTCAAGAGGAGCGGGACGGGCCACTGGAGTCTGTAGCCTTTATTTGTGTCTCTTTGTATCCCGGGAGATACAGACATTTAAAAGGCTGTTGGACCGTGTTCAGTTAATTAACGAGGGGCCTGATTTGTGTCTTCAGCAGTTTAATTTCAGTCTTTTAATCAGTGATTGTTCACCATCATTGTTTTTGTCTGCAGTGGGAGATAAACGCGTGAATCATTTGAGTGTCATGGGGGGGAAAAAGGTATTCCTGTTCTCAGTATTCAGGAGCTCCGATCCTTCGAGCTTTTGTGTTCACATTTGAACAGATAAAGTCAAAAATAAAGAGGAGGAGGGAACGGCGTCACGTGTAGCGCAGCGAGCGTCTCCCTGTCGGCCGTGCAGAGCTTCGTTTAAAAAATGGGATTAAGAAGGAAAAAGAAACATGTCCTCAGAGAGTTTAGAGTAAACATGACTGCAGGAATGTTCTGCTTCTTAAATAAGTTTGTTTCAGAGCGGAAGCGAGTCGGCCTGCAGCGACCCGAAGTCTGATTAGATTTAGATGTTTGAGGCTTTTTCTTCAAAGGAAACACACACACACACACACCTGATTAAAACTGGGATCATGCAGATGAAGTGTGTGTGTGTGTGTGTGTGTGTTGACTTTCCGTCCTTCATTTACCCAGCATTCATTTGGAGCGGCCGTGGGGGATTGTGGGCAGATCTGATTGGTGCTTATCTAATTTGGCGGCTGGAGGGGGGATTAATTTGGTTTCCTTTTTAAGAGGAACACATGTCCTCGGGGCATATTGTTATTCTGCTTCGGGGAGAATATTTCTTTTTTCTCATTAAGGAATAGTCCTTTTCTTCAAAAACAAATGAACAGAGATCTTTTCGTAGCAAAGTGTGAACTGTTGGAATTACATTCTGCCGTTGCTGATGAATCATAATTTAAGAAAACAACTTTTTAGTGAAAACTAGCGTCCAGTTTAATTTTGCTGTTTTAACAACAATAAAAAAAGCTGCATATCTGCTTAGCGAACTAGAAAACAGTTTCCACTATTATTTCAAATGAAAAGGAGAATGAAGGAGACGCAAAGTGACACCCGATGCATTTGAACGTGTAACGATAAAGAAAGAGAACAATCGTCATCACGAGAGATGACGAAGGTGGAGGTTCATAAACGCCCTCCCGTCTCCACTGAAGCCGACGTTATCAAGTCTGGCCGTTTCAATATTTCACTGTCGCCCGGGGCCCCAAAGATCCAAACGTCTGGCCCCAAACACTCTGTCTGCTCTTTCCAGAGCGGCATCCCGAGTTTGCTCCGGGATCGGTTCCCAGAAGTCCGTCCTCCGTCCCTCCTCCGTCCCTCCGTCCTCGTCTTTGTTTCTAATCAGTGTTTTATTTTTAGTTTGTATTTTCTAATTTACCGCCTTTCTCTCTCCATCAGAGTTAATTGTCCGTCTGATGCGTCTGTGTATCTGAAATGAGGCAGCAAAAACCAGCTGACAGGCCATCAATCCGCACACACACACACACACAGCTGATGTTTATAGTCCAGATTGCAGTTAATAGCGGTTTCATAATGTCATGAATGCAGAGCCGTGGTGTGTGTGTGTGTGTGTGTGTGTGTCTCAGCCTCAGCTCAAACACACACACACACACACACACCCCAATAACGCGGGATGAACACGACCCTGAGCGTGTGACAGCGGCTGATGACTCAGCAGGTTGAAATAACCGTAATCAAAAGTAACGTCAACGTCATCCGCGCTAATGTTAGCAGGCTAGGCTAACTAGCTTCCACTGTCGTCAGAATCCGCTTTATTGGCCAGGCATGTGTACACACACAAGGAGTTTCACTCCGGTTCCCCGTGCGCTCTGTGTACATACGCAGCAGCGCGTCTCCTAGCAACACATGCGCTCAGTTGCGAGTCAAGCGTTGCCATGGGAAACGCCCATTTGGAGGCCTGAGGCTCAGACGCTGTTTTCCACAAACGTGTCTAAAAGGGTTTTACGCTGTTTGTTGTTTGGTCATCTTTGAAGATTAGGAGAATTCCAATTTGAGGCCGACAGCGTCGCCCAAATGGAAACGTTCCCTTCACCAAACGCTTGGACCAAACTGGTTTAAAACTGGTTTAAAAGGCCCCAGGAGCGGAGCGTGTTGGACTTTCGGGTACAAACAGCGGTTGAAATCCTGAGTTACAGCACAAATATCTTCTTAACCCTGGCACTCGTCGCGAGACGGGACTCCTTTCTCCCGTTGGCTCTGAGCTCTCGGACCCGAACGTTCCTGTTGTCGCTCCTTTGGCCTTACTCTGATTCTTGGCTTTCGAGCTTCGCATTTCCACATTTTGAAGACTTTGTTATTCCCTTCCAGCGTCCACTAACTACAGTTAGAATCAGATATGCACAGTGGATTTTGTTGTTTGGGGGGAAAATAAGCTCGAAGGAAGCGAGAGCATGAAATCCTCCTCCTCAGCTGATGAACAGGGGGAGAGAGAGAGAGAGCGGTGGGAGCGGGGCTCGTTCTGTCGCTGAGGTTTTTGTGTTGGCAGTGACGGAGCAGAAAATGGGAAAATGGCTGTAATAGCTGGCTGGGTCTGACTGCCGGCTCCTGTTCGCCGTCAGCGGAGCGACGCCACCAGTCAGCTCGCATTGACACGGAGACACTTGAGATGAAGTGAGTTCTTCAAACGTAACGCAGCTGGACAGGAGCCGGCTGACCGCAGCCACAGTTTGATTCTTGATCTGTTCTTTTTTACCGAAAACTTGTGACAAAGGCGTTTTTCTTATCGAGCACGGGACTCATCTTTGAACATCAGCCCTGATGTGTTCACAGTGCAACAACCCCGTCCCACGGTGGGGACAGGCGTCCCCTCTCTGACCCTGGAAATACGACAAACTTAAAAACAGAGGTAATGAACCAAAACCAACCGAACAAGGTGGAAAATGAAATCTAAAACCGCCAAACGCTCAAATCACGCCTTAAAAGCTCAATAACACCCCACCCGTGTGTACAAAGGCACCATTTCTACGCCCGGAGACGGAAACATCCGAGCGTACGGACTCTGGGCACCGGGTGTTGTTGCTGGTTAACTTCCTTCCCTCCCTCCCTGGTTTGGTTTCCGTACCTTCCCATCCATCATTAGCTTTGCCCTCTTTCAGGCACCGGATCATCAGCATAATGGCTTCTTAGTCAAATCATCATTATAGACACACACACACACACACTACAGGTGTAATGGCTGCTCGTCTTGTTGCTTTCCCGTCATGTCCGGGAGTCGGCTGCTTTGACATTGAACCAACGAAATACAAAACACATCTAACTGTGCAGAAACGCTCTAATCTGGCAATGCGACGAGCAAAAAAAAAAAGAATTCTGGGAAATGTAGTTCATTGTAATATTTACATTTTTCAGCCTTTTTAAAAAAACATTTTTCTTGCAGTTGAAAATAAGGCTGGCGAAAGGAAATTGAATGTCTTTGAGGAGTTTTAGAGAAACCTGTACACACTCTTTGTCTTGTCACACAAACACACACACACACACACACACACACACACACACAGAGTCAGTCACGGCTGCTGTATTTGAGTGTTTCAGTGTTGTAGCTGTCAGAGAGACATTCTGCTCTGACAGCCTGCAGAAACACCAGCTGCATACATTTTAAACATCTTGTGTGTGTGTGTGTGTGTGTGTGTGTTTTGGCTTTAAACACACACACACACTTTGCAGATCCATCCTCTCGTTCTAAAACCTTCTGAACTCAATATATTTCCAAATGTCGAGCTGCCAATCAACCCTGATAATGTGTCGTTCTGTGTGAATGTGTTCTGACAGGTTGCGGCTGTAGCTCAGTACCTCCGTGCATTCAGACTGGAACTCTGTTCAGTCGGTGTTTGTTGACCTCTTTCTTTATTAATAGCAGCAGCGGTTTGTGTGGGTTTGAGGCCGGCGGTTCTGCTGTTCAGGCGTTTAGAGCCTTAACTGGCAGTTTTTCTCACGAGTTTTGACATGTACAGTCCATGTCCTGTAATGATCATGTCTGACCTCGTTTTAAACATTTCTGCTGCTCAGTACACACCAGAAAACAAGATGATTTGATGAAAACTTGTGAGACAACTTAGATTCTTACCACTAATGGGGCAAACATTTTTAATTTGTCCTCAATTGAATCAGCTGGACTTTTCACCTTAATGCTAACATTACATTTAAGTATCTGGCTATTTGTGCTTTTTAAAAATAAAAGTTTATTTTATATATAATTTGTTAATTGCCTGTGTGCTTGACATTTATAGTTCCGTCTACACATTGTCATTATTCTTACTTTGTGAACTATGTAGATGCTTTCTAGTCCTAAACCCATAACTTGCGGGGTCCCCCAAGGAAGCATATTGGGGCCGTTATTATTTGAATTATATGTAAATGATTTAAAATCTGCCCACTCATGGGATCTCTGCTCGACGCTGGTGCATCGATAACTTATAAAAATAAATATAATCTTGAGTGCTGGGCAGGAAATTATTGCAACATGGCTCTCTGACGATAAACCTTTCCGATTGTCAGTCAGGTGTTGATGGAAGAGATGCGTCTTCAGGAGCTTTTTAAAGGTGGCTACAGAATCTGCTGATCTTGTAGGAGCAGGCAGATCATTCCACCAATGTGGAACGGATCCAGAGAAGGTGCGCCAGCGTGAGTTTTTTTTATTTCTAGGTTGTATTTTAGATTCAGCCCTCATGAGAGGCCGTGGCATAGGAACATTTACCAAAAAGCTAAATTCTTGTCTAGGAATTCAAAAAACCCTTTCTCCGCCTTGTTAGGAACATCATTCCTAACAATATTGTTCAATTGTTAGGAATGATGTTCTTAGTTACTTAACCAAATGTTTACGTTTTATCAGACACCTCCTCTAATGTTGTTGTTTTTTTATTTACCTCTTCTTATTCACCCCAAACATCAGAAACTCCAGTTCTTTGTGTTACCTCCCTCCAGTCTCTACGTGTATGAAGTAGATTAATAAAACCCCGGGATAAGTGCAGATTTTTCGTCCAAGTTGGAACATTTTCAGCTTGCGTGGATGCATCTCCGCCTCAGTGTGCGCTGTCCCAGGTGTATTTGTGTCTTATTGTGCCCGCTCACGTGTTTCCCATTGACTTTTTATGCTATCGCACCGCCTCAAGAATTCCCTTTTCATACTTTCTGAACACACATTTACTCTTCTTGTGAACGTGGGTTCTATGTGGTTTCGTGTAACATTATTGTGCTGCTATTTGGGTCCGGACGGGGTGACAATGTTTTCAGTTTCTCCGTTTGACTTTGAGCTGCAGTGTGAACTAATAGAACTCTCTTTCTCTTTTTCCATGTGTGCGTCCTCTCCGCGACCGTCCATCCCCACCAGGTATGTTAAACAAAAACCCTATTTTCAACTCGCTCTTTGCTTCATGGGGGCTCCAAACTTTGGCTCGACCTAGACACCTAGATGGCTCTTGACCTGCAAATCACCGGTTCTCACAGGATTACTTCATATTGTTTGTGCAGCATTTTCATTTTGTAAGTAGGCTACCTGTGATCACAAATCATGGTTTCTCAAGGCATTTGGATTGTGGACCTAATTGGCCAAAATGCAATGAACCATCTGTAAAGGTTGAGTTGTAGCTTTGGTCTGGTCCAGTTCGGGCTCATCTAAAGATGGATTAAAGATGGGCTAAATTGTGGTTCTGGAAGTCAGGTTTACTTGTTTACTTTGCTGTCCTTTCACTGCAACTTTGTCTGATTTGTTGTACAGTGGAAAAAAAGGAAATCGTCTACATACTTACTTTCTCTGGTTTTACCGTCCCACACATTGTTTCTGATCTGAGTGTTTCTTTACTTAAATGTTCGTCAATGTCAATTATGGGACTATAATTGCATGAATGTTTGCAGCTGCTGTGGCTGGCCTGATTACACCGTCTCAACACTTCTTTGAAAAATCTACTTTTGGGAGCAAATTAAAAACTTCAACAAAAAAAAAAAAAAAGTATTTTCCCTCACTCTAAATGTAAAGTATGCAGTGGTGAGGCTGCCAGCGCCGCTTAACTTCACTTCACTGAGTTTTAACAGCTAATCTGCCAGATGGTGAGTTGTACCGGGGCCGAGATGGAGAAATTCCCAGGTTAACTTGTCTGAACACGACCCAAAACAGGGAGCCAGCAGACAGCGCGCACAGGTGGGAGGCTTTACTGTGTCCTTGCCTCAGACATCTCTGGGACAAAGAAGCCGCAAATCTCTTTGTTTTCTTGTCAAACAGCAAGAAATTATCAACTGTTCCACCAAACTGTCTCCTCTGCCGTGAGCTGAAGTCTCAGGTATCTCTGCTGTTCAACGGTTGATTGTGACAGGACTTGGTTCTTCTCTTGAACCTAAAGTACGTCAGCCGGCTTCACCTGCTCTCTTGACGCCGTCCAGCGTGAAATACTGGTCTGCAGAGTTAAACTGAAGAGCCCTTTAGTGTTCAGTCACATTGATCTGCAGTTTGAAGTCTGCAGAGGTTAAACGTTTTGGAAAGTTGATTGTTGTGGTTTAATTTTCTGTTTAGCCATGAGGATCAAGCAGCAGCATTTCAGTGACTCAGTCTTTCCCAGAGTCAGATGTTTCAGATGGATCAGGGGATGGATTTCATCTAGACTGGTTCTGATGGTCCAAGGGTTCCTAACCTTTTTCTGCACAGGACCCCAACTTTAGGCCCAAAATCGTTCATGACCCCAGCTACTTCAGGTTTCTTTACTAGTGGATACGTTTTTAATGACAGACTCCGATTTTAATGTATAGTTATGAAAGAACATTTCAGTCTACTTAGAGTCCTGAAGCACACTGATGTTCCATCGAAGGCAACATATATAATGAGATGGTTAAGTCAAATGTCAAATTTATTTTCAAAGCACGTTTAAAACAACCACCGTGGACCAAAGCGTTGAACAACAAATAAACAATGTCGCAGTTCTGCAAGATGAGGTGGCGCCAGCAAATTTAAAACCTTTAAAAGCAAGCAATAAAATCTTAAAATCAACCCTGAAGCGGACAGGAAGCCAGTGGAGGGAGGCCAAAACTGGTGTTACGTGATCGCGCTTTCTCCTTCCAGTTAAAAGATGAGCAGCTGCATTTTGTACTAACTGCAGACGACGAAGAGATGACTTAAACCCACGTACAAAGAATTACAGCAGTCCAAGTAGCTTGGAGCATGGATAACTCGGCGGCTGTGGCTTGGTGGCAGAACGGTTGCATGCCAATCGGAAGGTCGGCAGTTCGATCCCCCAGCCATGCCTCCAAGTATCCTTGAGCAAGATACTGAACCCCCCCCCAAAAAAAAAAGCTCCCGAAGCTGCGCCTTCGGTTTGTGAATGTTCTCATATGTAAGTCGCTTTGAATAAAAGCATCTGCTAAATGACTAAAATGTAAGTGTAACTCTCTGGAAATCTTTGGGAAAGAGATTGGACTTTAACTTGGCTAAAAATCTAAACGGAAAGAAGCTGGTTTTGACAACTGAACTAATCGTAAGGAGCCGTCAAAAATCTATCCAAGATTCTTCACAAATGATCGACTGTAAGATGCCAGAGGCCCAAGAGTACCATGAGCGTCATTAAGTAGGTCACGTCATCCAAACATAACGATCTCGGTCAAATTTTCATTAAGAGTGAAGAAGTTTAAATCTATCCAAGTTTTGATGTCGTTTAAGAAGTCCAACAGCGGCTGCATTGAATCTTTACTTTTAGTTTTCGTTGGCAAATAGATTTGTAGATCATCAGCAAAACAATGAAAAGGAATATTATTTTTCTGTAAAAATGGATCCCAATGGGAGCGTATATAATGAAAGGAGGATGGGGCCCAAAATGGAACCTTGAGGGACCCCACAGGTGAGAGGGGCCTCAGTCGACGAATATTCGCCTATGTGAACCGGGAAAGCCTGTGAGGTATGACTGAAA
Organism: Coreoperca whiteheadi; assembly: GCA_011952105.1. Lineage (NCBI taxonomy): Eukaryota > Metazoa > Chordata > Actinopteri > Centrarchiformes > Sinipercidae > Coreoperca > Coreoperca whiteheadi. The sequence continues at coordinate 1,470,300 of CM022477.1, forward strand.
CCATTTGAGGGCATCACCTTTGATACCTACGCACTGTTCACGGCGTGATAAAAGGATTCTGTGATCCACAGTGTCAAAGGCAGCAGTCAACTCTAAACGCACCAGAATAGCAGAGTTCCCTGAATCAGCAGTTAGAAGATGATCATTAAAAACCCACCCTGAAACTTTTCATGATCATCTAAAAATGTTTTCACTTATTTAAAAGCAACTCTCTCCGAGGCCTTAGATAGAAACGGTATCTTACCCATCAGAGCTGTTGTGAGAAGTTTCATGTAGGAACTGTTTTCTTTGCACCGATTAGTTCCCACATGAAACCGCTCACAACAAGGTCTGTGGATTATCTCGAGTAACCGGGTCATGAGTTTTTCCAGAGTGCCGAGTTAGGCCCATTATATTCAGGAAATGCAGACGTCTCTACGGTCGATATCTCCAGCACCCGGCAAGTCACGCCCAAACTATCTAGATGGATAAACAGCACCACAGGTGAGAGGAGGAATATGTGTTTTTGATCATGTCCCCTTTGATGGACGCTGATCTGAGGCCTGTGGCCCGCTTTGAGAGACATGTATGTAGGTGAGGAGGTGTGTGCTGAATGTTCCTCCTCATCTCCACGGGGCCTCCAGCGACCGCCTAATCCCCGAGAGACGGGAGACCGAGAGCGGATTAACCAACGGGAGAGAGCCCCTGTGAGTGTGTGTGTGCGTCCTGCTGTGTCGTCAGATCTCTGTTAATCAGATTTCCTGCAGGTTTAGACTGAGTGTCGCCGTCTCATCTGTCTCATCCCTTCATCCTTTATCCTTTCCTTCCTATCTTTCCTACCTCCTTTGTTCCTCCGTCCCTTCTTCCTCCTCCACCAGTGCTTCCTTCATATGTTCTCACCACTTTTATCCGTCCAGCCATTTCACCTCCATCGCTGGCCTCTCCCTTCTTCTTCCTTTCGATCCCCTCCTCCCAGATTCTTTCCTCCTGTCTTTTCGGTTGCCACGGCAGCCACAGTATCCCAGCGTGCTCAGCAGGGGGATCAGACTGCTCAGTGGACGAGCGTCTGCTCGTGCTGCTGGCGGTGGAGCAGAACGTGCTGCCGCAGAGCAGCCGGGACTGATACGGTGGCTGTAGTGCAGAGACGAGGTGCTGGAGGTGGACGCTGATACGGAGGATCAGATAGAAGCAGGCAGCTCAGGGCTCGGAGGAGCCGCCGCTTGTTGTTGTTGGGTGTTGGCGACGTGAAGGGGGCGCTGGGTTTTGGATGCCTCTGACAGGAAACATGACTGAACAAGATATCAGTGCAGGTTCAAGTAAAGGTCTCTGCAGGTCCAGACTTACTTTTCAAAGCGTTGCCATGGCCAAAGCCATCGTCCGCCCCTTTGGGGACCACAGCGAGGTAAACCGTTCATGTTGCAGAGGGTATGTGCGCTCGCTTGTGTTTGATCGGCGGGTGCACGGTGTCGCCAGGCAGTGAAATCCCGATGTGGCGAAAGTTGAACCAGGTTCAGCTTCTGTGCTGGAGGCCTCTGCCCCTCTGCTGTGGCAGCACAGTGGGGGTTTCTTTTGAAGCGGATTCCTCCAAAACCCTAGATTACGGCAAGTTTGGTCCAATTCTATTTTTGACTATTTCTGCATGTGGCAGCTAGTTAAGGTTAAACCCCCCCCTCCCCATTAATTAATTGCATGTGAACTGACACCATCCCTTTCCACCGGTCTATATAAAGGACATTTATGTAATGGCAATTTTTACCAGGACCCCTCTTAAGCGGCCATTAATAAATGGGCAGCTAATGGGGATCCTAATGAAACAATCAAACAATATAAAAAGGCCACTTTACTTCCTGCTAACTATTAGTTAACACTTGAACAGTTCCTGTGATCCGGCAGACATACAAACAGTTCCTTCAGCTGCCGCTCTGGTGTCACGTGTGCAGACACCAATGAAACTCTGGGCTCTGATGATTTTGATTGATTGGTGGTGCTCAGTGTGCGACGCTGCGAGCTGCAGCAGCTCTGCAGCCTGCAGGAGAGACCCGTCAACACGCTGCCAGATAACACACAGCGTGAGTGTGTGTGTGTGTGAAGAGACAGTGCGGCAGGCAGTTTATTATTCCTGCTCTGTGCCTACCTGCCTGCCCATCCATGTGTGGCCTCTATTATGTTTGTGCCTCTGTGTGTGTGTGTGTGTGTGTGTGTGTGTGTGCGCAGACAGATATCTACACACGAGCACAGAGGGACGAGCTCTTGTGTGTTGAGTATTTAAGAGCCGGCGGTGTGTCTGACGTTACTGGAAGGACAAATTAATGGAGCTCAGATCTGATGTGTTCTCGGCTCTTCGCTCGGCTGCTCCGGACTGCAGTCAGTTTGACCGGGGGGTAATTTGCACATATTAAGGATGCTACTTCAGAGTCGTTCCAGCTCTAAAAGCAGGTGCCGACTGTGTTCGAGATGCTGTAACGTGATCGCTGCTCTCTTTTTTTTTGTTTTGTTTCCCTGTCATGTAAATGTGCGTGATTACATCGTCCCGCTGACTTTCCAAACTTCACCTTCAGTCTGAGCGCTCCTGTGCAGCCTTAGCAGTTACAGCTAAAATATTGGCTCCGATACTGACCGTAGTAAGCCATTCATTTGCTGTGGGGAGCTAATGTTGATGCTGTAAAGCAGCTATAATGGATATTTCTATGACGTCCAGGTATGAAATGACAATGTGCCGATGTGTTGGTGTCTCTGGTAGTGAGTCATCAGCCGCTGATGCTACGCCACCGCTTCCTGCACGTGTTTCTGAATAAATGACTTTTTTTGTGAAGGCAGCGGTGGGCCTTTAACCCAGAGGAGTTGAGGACGACATCCCTGGTTAGCGAATGTTGCCAGAGATGAATGCATACAGCTTTTCTGAAACTATATTTGCATTTGCAGCAGCATGAAAGGAAGCGTTTTTATTACGAGTTTAACAAAGCGCGATGAAGGAGAGAAGAGTTAGAAACAGAGACCCGACGTCACGTCCCACCAAAAATGAACTTCAGTATGTCGGTTTTATAGTCCCACGTTCCTTTTCGAGGATGCTTGGAGCGTTTTGCCTTTAGCGGACAGGGATATTCTAGAGAGAGACATGAGAGTGAAAAGGGAGTATGACGCGCAGCAATGGCCCCTGGCTGGCTGGGGCCGAACCCACTGAGACGCTGCAGGTTTACAGATTTGACATCAGCACTCGGATCAGTCGGATCAGTGCATCCATCCACCCCGACCAACCGGACAGACTCAGGTTCCCGCTGATGTCAACGGGCGTAAGAAGGTTGGTTGGAAAAAAAGAGAACATTTGCGTCATGATAAAATGTATCACAGAAACGGTGTCACAAACATGTGAGCTTGCAGGCAGAGAACAGCAGCAGCTTCTTTCGCTGAGGATGGCACTGAGCCCCTAAAAGGACGTGATCAAAAGCTAACTGGTGCTCTCCAGAAACCGGGTTTCCCACCCCACCCCTCCACCCCCCTTCTGTGCACCAGAAACCTTTTGCTTATGTCCCCTCAGGGCTTCTGTACAATCTCACCACGATCCATTAAAAACCTCCTTAATGAGCCTGTTTGACACAGAAAACCTCCAGAAACTATAGGTCGAAATATGTGGAAACGCTGTTACTTTAAGGAATAATTTGCCATTTTGAAGTTTAATTTGGCTTTGTTTTTTTAACATTCACATCCACATATAATATATATATATATATATATATATATATATATACTGTTGCAAACAATAAGGGTCTGTTGGTTTGTGCCTTCAGTTCCTCTGCCGCTGGGGGATTGGTTGGACGCGGAGGTGAATCGTGTAGCCTCGTGATGAATGAGCCTCCCGTGAATCAAATATCTTGGTCTGAAAGGAGAAGAGAAATGATCTCTGTGTCATCTCCAGTTTTTAATTTAACGAAACGACGGCCGGTCGACCGGGGGGGGAAACAATATTCGAGCAACATTCAGGGAAGCTCTTGGAAACGCGCTAAGTCGTCTCAAAATGAGCAAAAAGTCATTTCCTCCAAACAGCAGAGTGAGTCAGGCTGTGGTCAACGCACACACACACACACACACACACACACACACACACACACACACACACACACACACTCAGTGTGTTGTCATCTGCCGATCTGTCTTTGTTAGCGCTGCTGTTCCCGAGCCGCAGGATCAGCTTGTTAGTCTGAGAGATGTCGCCCAGCGGGAAATGTCACGCTGTGTGTGTGTGTGTGTGTGTGTGTGTGTGTGACACATTTACATACAGTGGAGGTGGTTTGCTCATCCTGTTGGCCAGTTGCAGTTTTTGCTGAAGCCTGGTTATTTTGGCCCTCTGCTGTTACCTGCCGGTAGGAACAAGTGTGATTTGTGATTAATATATATCAGTTTTCATGCCATGGCCACCTTGAATGCTTGATTCTGATTGGTCAGACGTTGTCCAGCCCCTGGGGGTTTAGTCGTGCAGCAGTGGGCGGGAGGGATAGAATCACTGGATATGTAAGTTTATATTGGGATATTGAATTATTTCTGTAAATTCAGAAACAGTTTTAGAAAAAATACCACCTATTTTTGACTCTTCTAGCAAATGATGTGATTATTGTTATATTCTGTGTATATAACATATAGAAACCCAGCTTTTGCCACAGAGCAGTCCTGCTTATTGACCAGCAGCTTCGACCAACACGCCCAGAGATACGAATGGGCCACGTGTCGCGGTAACGTCACAGTTCAGCAAAGTCTCTGACGACATGGGATCTGACTACCACCCCCTTCTCAGGTCAGTCTTATCCTGGGTGTTGCCCAGGTTTAGGCTGTTTCAGGGAATTCTTTGCCCAGGTTAATCTTAGGTTTATCTAGTGTGTGCTGGGTTTTAATCCGGGTTCATTCTGGGTATAGACCGGGTTTATTTTGGTTTTAACCCAGGTTTATCGCGGGTCTAGGCTTGATTTTAGTTGTTTTAACCCGAGCTGAGCCTGACTTTACCTGGGCTTTGAGCAGGTCTGGTTTAGCCTAGGTTAGTTTAAGTTTGCCCTGGGTTTAGGCTGGGCTTTGTTGAGTGTGTATGCATGAACAGACTTCGGTGCGGAGGGACTCAGGCAGATCCAGATGTTTTGATTTTCGAGATTGTCCGTCTGTCCGTCTGTCCTGTCGCCTCCAAAGCCCAGAACACGAGCACGGTGCTGTTTGAACGCTGGACATCGTTGGTTAGCCTCAGTGTTTCAGGGAAAACTGAAATGATGCATCAAACCCGCCGCTCGGGAACTGTCGGCCTCACGTGTGCCTGAGTGGAAACGGTGATGGTGACGTTGACTGTGTCCACAGTCCGAGTCAACGGGGAAACAGCCGAGCAGCTGCAGCGTCCAATCAGTAACTGATATGCAATAAGGGGGCGTGTCGGCCCGCTGTCCTGCCTCCGCGCTCCTCAGAGCGGAAATGAGAGCTTTGGGACGGCCTTCAAGATGACGTGCGGCTCGAGCGAGGCCAAACGGGAGACTCGGGACGCGCCCCCCTGTTTGTCGACGGCTGGGAACACCTTTTGTCCCTTGAACAGGCCGATCGTTTTGGTGTATTTCTGCTGCAGATGATTTGTCCTGTTGCTTGGTGGCCGCCATCGTTGTTTGCTGTTGACAGAAACCCGTCGACTTTGCATGATAACTGACACGTTTACGCCTCGGTGATGTCACTGACCGCGTCACTCCTGACGTCTTGCTGGCAGGAAATTAGGGATTCGACTTTCAGGGAATCATCACCATACAGGACAGAGGTTGGAGGACGGAACGTGAGAGAGGTTTTAAAGACAATGACGCGTATTGTTTTAGGTGTGTTTCCACCTCCTGGTCGGGGGGAATGGTTTAGGATCGGGTAGTTTGGGGGATTTATGTCCTCAGATCAAATTTGGATCCATTTTGAAGCTCTTTGACGTATGAAGTCCTGAGGAGTCAGCCCAGCAGCTTCCTGCTCGCAGATTAAAACTCTCGAGTGCCCCCCCCGCCCCCCCTCCTGTCGACAGAAGCAGCAGAGAGCCGAATCTCCAGGCTGTGAAACATCTGACAGGGCAGCTTTTTAGCTTTTCTGCAGCTTTTGCTTCGCTGTATTTCAGATTCAGCCGGCCCGTCTGGAAGCTGCCGGACGGCCGACGGGGGAAAATTGGCCACTTCCAGCGCTGTGAAAATCACCCGGACCTGCTGTCAGGCCGTTATTTAAGATGATAGGATAGAACCGGGCTCAGTTTAGCCCGGCGGTGTGGCGCCTCGGCTGGGCAGTGATGTGAGAAGGAATACCAGAGCTGCTTGGCACGCCGCTGTCACCAAATGTTTTACTGCAGTTGGACAAAACCACTAGTTTTACCTTCAAGCTCTCAGCTCGTATTTGATGCCCCTAACGGTTCTTTACCAGGCGGGAGATTTAGACGTCTTTGTCCTGTTGTTCTTATCCTGCGGACGGCTGCAGATCCACATTCTACTCACGTTTTCTCCGCGAGTGCCACTGCAGAAGTAAAGTCTGGCTTGACCTAATGTTAAAGGGGAAATCTGTTTTGACCACCGCAGTCTTCAGCTAATTCAAGTGTTTTAAGGAGGTCACATTTGGAGGATAATAAGTCTTAATATTATTATTGATTTTACACGAAAAACCTTTTGAGACAAATCTGACAAAGTGAAACGCAGTGATAGTTGGAAAACCGGCATATTAAAATAAAAGGTAATAATGACATGTAACACGAACACACACGGGGCGGTGACCTCGAAGCGCACGATCATAGACATGATCCCGATCCCTGCACGCACACGCACACACACAGATAATCTGGTGTGTATGAATCCAGTGTAATCCTGTCATCCCCAATCCTGTTTCCCCTGCAGCTCTGAAACCAACAGCACTTCTTCTTCTGTGGTGTTGCAGTTGCCACAGCAGAAAGTCAGTGTTGAGCTCTACGACCCCCGAGCCTAAAACCCGTAACACCGAGTTTCAGAATTCCTTTCAGTATCGATTAATCCCCCGGCTCTTTTCTTGATCAATCAGTTAATAAATTGGCCCACTACAGCTTCCTGAAGTCCAAGGTAACACATCGAATAGCTTGTTTTGTCTGAGCCAACAGCATCAGTTCAGACAAAGGAAAACAGCAAATTCTCACAACTGAATTTTTGCTTAGAAAGGCGACTTAATCCACCAGCCAGTGACCAAAAGAGTTGTCAGTTATTGTTTCTCTGTGGGTGAACGAATAAAAGAATCTTGTGTAAAGTTAGTTTAAAGAGACTTTTCTAGCGGAATCAGGTGAAATACTTTAAACAAGCAGACAAGGCCTGGCGGAACGATCCCCACTCAAGGTCTGCTTACTAGCCTTTTCCAGGGGCTTTCAACCGCGTCACACGATGACGATGTAGGATCTCCTAGAACTAATGGTTACTGGGGGTTGGGGGCGGGTTGATTTGTCAAGATGTGAGCTTCCATGCTTGAAAAGTACAGTAAAAAAACCCTCCGTATTTGTTTTATATTATTCGTTATTCGAAGTGTAATACACGGTGGGGTCCTGTTGTCGTGACACTGCGAGTCTCGTTACGTCACCGAACTCTCAATGGGAGCAGACTGTGTGTCAGAATGGAGGCGGACATTTTTTTCCGGAATCCTGTGGGTCATTCCCACGGGATGGGAGTCAATTTCACTATTTGTCGGCACGGGACGGGGCGGGGGAAAAAGTCAACGGGAGCGTGCGGGACTGGAATCATAGGTCCGTTTTTAGATATAGATATGCAGTTGTAATGTGAAAAAATGCTATTTGCTGATGTTTTTGACGGGAGGGGACGGGAGTCGTACTTCTGGGGTTGAACGTCCACTCCTGTGTCACCCTCGGTTTCAAACTCAGTCTCCAAAGATCGGCATAGGGAGTGGGGGCGCAACCCCTCCTGGTTATAAAAAATGATTTTGTTTTAGTAGTTTTAAGGAAATCCTCATGTCTTGACATGCTGACGGGTCACGTTCGGGTGGCCGTCGTTCCCTCGGCGCCCGATCGGACCCTGTCAGCTGGCGAAGGGGGGGGGGGGGGGAATGAGCGACAGATGGAGAAGACGCTCGGCTGCTGCAGTTCAGTCCTGCTGGAAACGGATCAAATCAGAGGCTTAAATGGAGATTTAAAACCCGCTGCAGACGAGCTGTTAACAGTTAGTCACTGTTGTTATTTACCACAGCGAGGGTTGGAGACGGAGACGCGTCCGTGTATGAAACACAAGCTGTGCAGCTGACGGCTCACTGGGAAAACTGTCTTCTTACTGTTTCAAACAAACATGATTCTGTGTCCCGCAAGTCTTGGAGGGAAGCGTTTTGGGCATCGCAAAAAGATCTATAAGGGTTGGCATGAGAGCAGTAATATATGTGTGTAATATTTACAGGGTGTTCTATGCGAAGCCCCATGCATGTGCAGAGCAAATCTGTTTTTCAGAGTTTGGCAGTTTCAGGCTGCTTTCACACCTGCCTCGTTTAGTTCGGCTGAATCGTACGAGAGTTCGTTTGCCCCGTTGGTGCGGTCCGTTTGCTCAGGTGTGAAAGCAGCAGTCGCACCAAAAGCGGACCAAACAAGTTCAAACGAACTCTGGAGCGGTTCGTTTGTGGTGAGAACGTGAACCGAACCTCGAACCGACCCAACTGCAAAAAGTACTGATCATTTTTGGGCCAAACCAGCTGCCGTAGTCATGTTTCCAGAAGATGAGCGTGTCAGAGTTAAGAAGAATTAACGCGCCCTTCCGCTTGCAGTGACGTTTCAGATCGTTTTCAAGCCGCAGCCGCGCTTCATTATAGAAATGTATTGTTTGCATATTGTGGTGGACACAAACAGTGTAATAGATTCTGAACAGGGACAAAACCAGCCCGAGCAGGCGTCTCTCCACAGTCGTGTTGTTTGCTGGCTTTTCCTCTTCTGTTGGAATTTTCCCGCACGTAAATTCTGACCAATCGAAAAGCAGTTGAGGAAATACATCACGGCCAATGAGTGGTGTGGATGTTGTCATGTGACTGCATTTTAGTTAATTTCAACTGGCTCGGACCAAAGCGATCAGTGTGGTGTGAAGAGGAACCAAGAAAGCTGAAAAATGCTGCGATGTGTAACTGTTTGCCCTCGTTCGGACCGAATGAACCGAACTAGTAGTGTGAACGCACCCTTAAAGACGAGATATTTGTGCGGTTTGTGTTTTAAGACAGCGTAATCAATATTTCACAGGTGATCAAGGTGATTAGTATCAATATACATTGTTTTCTTCTCCAGTTTTGATGAAGACAGAAATAAGTTACAGTAGTTTTGGAAAAAAAATGCTCATCAAGATCCACTTTGCTTCCCAGTCGCAGTGTTGCCAGGTTTGACCGACAAAACTTTGCCCAATCAGAGCCTTGAACCCGACCGGTCGTCTTAAAAGTAGCACCGCTTCTAAATCCTCCCAGCATGCATCATTCTGCCTCTGTGGTTCCCCTCAGGACCATCTGTCAGTCACCCCGAGGGGATGAAGTGTTAGAGGAGAAGAGTTCAAACCAGGTCCCAGCTCCTCCACCAATCAGACCCTCAGAGACCCTCATCTCAGAGCCCGTTGGCCAGTCACGTGACTGGCTGGGTGCCGACGGCGGTTAGCTGCTGTGTTGGGAATCAGTTGGCCTCTCTGACCTCGGGCCCCCGGCCCCTCGCCACAGGGAGGAGAGCCGGCCCAGTCAGAGTCGCGGTGTGGTTTGGAGTCGACGTGGCCTTTGACCTCCGGGCTGCAGGGGAAAGCGCCCATTAAGCCGATATTGTGTGCAACACTTTTCTCTGCCTGTGACCTCCCCAGCCTCCGACACTCAGCAAGTCGCTTCTAGGGTCTGTTTTTAAAAAAGAACTTTTCTCCCTGCTGTAAACAAACTGCATGGAAGCTGCTTGTTTTGCAGAGAAGGAAACACTCCCAACACCCAGCACAGGGGTTCAAGTGCATCCTGGTCTAACGGCGGCTCATTACCAACCTCAGTAGTCCACGCGGTGAACGGCCACGTGTTACCCTAGCATTCACGTTATCTCCCATTCACTTCTACTGGAGATGGTGATTAGAAACCCTGGTGCACCGTATAATGGGCAAGTCATCATTTTGTGCTCAACCATTCTGTTTTACAGTATTACACCAACACACTGCAAAGTACACTGTTGACAGTGTTTGTGAAACCATGACAACATGGCTATGTTGACCTCAAGGGGGGCGCAGGAGTTTAGGACGACATGGATGAGGAAAACATCTCACCTGTAGGATCATTTTTAAAGAAGGAGCAGATGTGTTTAGGCTGTTTTTGTTGCTTGCAGCTGCAAAAAAAAGGTTAGTTTCTGACTTACAAACTGTTTAAATTAACCAAAATTAGCTCTTGCTCCACCAGTCTGCTGGAGGACTTCTGTTGTTGATGTTGCGATTGGCTCCATGATCACAAATATGACCTGATGTATAATACTTGGTCTCTGATCCAACCTGCAACAAAAACTCAAACCTGCCTGAGACCTTCATGACCTCCTGAAGGATCATTTGAGCGTTCGGTCAAACCGTTTGTTTGCTTCCATTGTCTTCCTCTTATGTAAGTCGCTTTGGACGAAAAATGGCAAGATATGAATAATTAGTGAGGTCACAGCCACAGGTGTCATTGAGGTGTCCTGATTTTGTCCCCTTGTCACTTTTTAAAAGCAGAATTTGTTAAAAGAATGAATACAAAACAAAAATCTAATCAATAATTTGAGTTTGTTACAAAATGAACACGAATGAATAAATAGAAATAATCTGATCTGCTCCAGTTCAATTCATGTTTCCACATTTAAACCATGTGAGTCAGGATTGGTTGAACTTGACTCATGAACTCTTGTGAACTCTCTGTTTTGATTTTGTGGAGTTTATTTTGCATGTGTGTGTTTTCTGGGGCTATTTAGGGTTTGGAGTCATTTGAGGTAGCGTTCTTTTATTTTGAAATAGTCTGTTCAGTCTTGGGTTTAGGTGAGTTATTTCCTGTTTTATTTTGTAATTTGTCTTTTCCCTCCTGTGTCTGTCTGTTTTACTTCCGGCCTCCTGATTGTCTGATTATGTTCACCTGTGTCTCGATGGGTCGCCTCCCCTGAGAGTATTTAGGTCCTGTGTTTCCCTGCCTTAGTGTCAGATCAACGTTGACGTGTTGGTTCATTGGATTTTGCCTGCCTGTCTACTTGTCTACTGGTAATGTAAGACGTTACCAACTTGAGCGTTCTCGAACGTTAGAGGAAGTGTGCAGCATCGAAGCAATGAGGCAGTTTAACGTAAAGTTGGGGTGGATTTATCATCTTTCGCCGACGTTGATAACGTTACTCCCCCAGTTGTTTCTGTTTTGTCCCTCTTTAGGGCGGTGATGTTGGACTTTGACGTGCACTGGTGCTTTCTACAGTAGATGTTGGCGTTGTTGGATTGACGCGGTGCTGCAGCTGTGGGTGGGATGGACGACTGTTACTTGTACGTTTTATGCTGCGTATGTTCGTGTAGTCGACCCTGCAGTAGCTCTGCTGACCTCATTCCGATCCCCACATTACGTTTCCTAAAATCACATGGGAAGATCGCTTTAAAAAATGTTTTATCCTTATGTCCCCACCACTTTTCAACACAAAGTGACGCCCTTGGTCACAGTGATTGACAACGATCAAGAAAAAGAAAATCCACAATAGCGTCCTGGGCGGATGGAATAAAATCAGTCGTCTGTAAAACGTGCCGACCGATTCTTTGTGTGACATTTAAAGGCTGTAATTTAGAGACGTGGAGGATGTTTTTCTCATTCCCGTCTGAGCTCGACGAGTCTCCTGTGACGCTCCTGTTCTTCGATGAAGACGTTCCTTTGCATGACAGGCCGACGCTCTGATGCTGAGAGATAAAGAGGCTGTCAAAGCTTCTGTTTTTTTATTTTACTCCCAAACAGCAGAGAGGGAGGGGGAAGAAAATCAAGACGGAAAGAAATGCTGAAACATCTCAGAGTGATCTAAAACCCTCCCTGACAGCCACAGAGAGATGATGATGATGATGGCGGTGCAGGCTTTGCTGGAAGAAGATGGACTGACCCCTGTTTTTGTTTTTGACTGGAGCGAGTTGCTTCGCCCAGTCGAGGAGTTTGAGCCCACTTATTCACAAGTGAACAGGAGCTGGACACACGTTGTCAGCAGTCTTGCGGACTCTCCACCGCACCTGAAGGAGAAGCTCGCGATTCCAGAGCCTCTGCTGTACGCCCCCGCCCTCGGGAGCTCTGAATACCGAGCTGGCTTCACCGTATCCGAGTCCGCTGAATGAGTCCACCGTCAGACAACAATAATGAAATAAGGTCTGTGAGAGCTGAAGAGATGTTCATGTGTTGTTCACCCCCGTAAACACGTCACTCATGCATTTTGAAGCTTTCACGTGTCTTGAAAAAGGCGGTCGCTACCAAGCGGCTACGTGAGGCCACAGAGGTCGTCGGGCGACGAACACTGAAACTCCTCTCCTCGCTCGCCGGCCTTCACGGCCTCGCGGTGTCCCGTCTGTGTGGCGTGTTGTCCATCCACGGTTCTTCTCGCTCTCCTGCAGACTGTTCCAGGTCCCGCTGAGGGGAAAGGCTTCTGTAGAAGAGGGAAGTCCTATAACAGGCTGGAAGCTCGGTGGTCATGTGACGTTAGCCTTTTCCTTCTGGAGATCGCATTAACGCTTCAAACATCATAAAAGTGGTGTTAATAGTGAAGATGATCTTGGTGAACTCAAGTGTCATAAACTTCTGTTTGCCACAAAGCTTATTTTCTGCAGTCATCCAAACGCCAAAGGAAAACTCCTTTCAGGACCCAGAACACGCCAGGGCGTGTACGTGTCCCGTATGACCTGGGAAACCTCTCGAGTCCCCAGGAGGAGCAGCAGGAAGGGGCCGCGGAGGAGGGCCTGCCGGCAGCTCGGCTCGGTGGGCGCTCCGACCCAAAACAGCTGCGGGTCAAAAAGCGTTCGTGTTGGAGGTGAGCTGATGGAATGTGATCAGCTCACACCAGAACCGTGCACGGCAGTTTGTAGGATTTAACGGCACAGGTCTCACAGTGTCTGACCCTTTTTATCAAGAAATACAGCGTCCAGTGAAACGTAAAGAATATGTATGGGACATAAACAAAGGTGTTTTAGACCACTGACCAAGGAAGACAAAGAGATGGACACGAAGCGAGAGGAGACACGGACAGACAGACGAAGCGAATTCCAGCGCGTCCATCACCGGAGCGGCCTGATGAGTCAGACGGACGAAGATGAGGAAGCGTTTAAAGTAATGAAAAGTAGAGATTTAATTAATTAGGAAGAGACGATGAGCGTTTGGCCTTTCGCTGCGAGGAAAGAGATCGAAGTAAACGGGAAGACACGATTGGATCGATACGGCGATTAGAAAGTGAAGAGGAGGAGATGGACAACGTTGAAGAAAGAGCTTACTGTACATATCCCCCTGTTTATCTACACCCTCATTCCCTCATTTTGTGGTGGTTAGCTCTTGGGAATGTGTTTGTCGTTGGCTCCAAGAGGTCATCTGTTACTAACACTGCTTACTAACCAAACCATAGTCTGTACCACGTCTGCGGCGTGTGGGAACCAGAAAAGATCAAGTTTCAGAGTGTTTTATCATCCATGTTGTATTTTGGTAGGCAACACAAAAAGTGTCTTGTGTTTTAATAAATACATTCGTTAGTTTAGGTTTATACATTAAAGCCAGTACCTGTGGGTCTGTGATGTTTACAGAATGAAGCTATAAAACACTTAAAAAGATCAGGCGGCCCAAAACTGCCAACTGCAGGAAGAGAAACGAGCGGTGAAGTGAAAAACATATTGGGGGGGATTTTAAAAGGGGGGAAAATGGAGGAAGAGAGGGGAAGTGGCAGATCAGTGTCGGGTTATTGGGATGGGAAAGAGGCTGCCGTCGACTTTTCTTTAATGTCGGAGGGCGTGACGAAGAGAGAAAGGCATGAAAACGCCCGTCAGCGCTTTGACAGGAAGACGAGAGCGACGGGGTCTCTCTTCACGGAGCGGAAGGAAGGAGGGGGGTTCGGCGGCGAGGGGGGGGGGGGCTCGTTAACTGGCCTTGGCGTTGCCACGGGGACGAGGATAGGAAGCGGGGCGTGTTCGGGGGCCGTCAGACTGATGACAGCAGAGAGATGGTTCCATAAGGTCCGTGGATCGGCCCTGGCGTCGGCCCAGTGTTGGGATGCGTGAGGTGGGTCAATGAATCGCTCAGCTGATCATCAGAAAATCAGTCGCTCGTCATAAAGCTAAAGAAAAGTTTTCTTTCATTGCAAACGGACTCATTTTGGACTCTGATGACCTTTTATGTTTTGACCTTTTCTAGATTATAAATGATTAATAGAAGATATTAACCAGTAAAACACAAAGCTCACTCATCAGGATTGCCAAGAATCTTTTATATTACCAAAGGTGATAATAATAAAGCGATAATCGATATATTCTCTATACCTCTACGAAACCAAACGGAAATCTGTGGCAGCATGTAGCTGAACACGAAGAACGGCTGCCAGGTTTTAAGCATCCTGACCAGTTTTAAACCGCGCGCCATCACACGCGAGGAGACGTTTTTACGTTTCGCGTGACCATCTAAAGTTCCACGTGAACGCCGTTTCACACGTAACGTCGCATATTGAACGCCGTGCTTCTAAACGTGCACTCATCTCGTGTGAAGTATCTGAAAGTCGTCTGTCTGTGTTGTGAATCTTTCACACGAAGCGATTTTTCTACGCCACAAATGTGTGCCCTCGAGTCCCGAAAACGGTTTCCAGCTGCATCTGCACGCGCTGCCTACTGCTGGACATCTTGGGGTTTGGTGCTGATCGCCTTCGTTCTTCTGGCTCTCTGGTTCCACGCCTGTCTTGGGTCGCAGTCACCCGCTGCAGCTTTGTGTTTGTCTCCTGTCGGGAAGCTTCGTTAAAGGCGTCGCTGGCGTGACGGAGGCGATTTGGAGCGTCTCTGAAGCAAGTTTGAAGATGTGAATGTTTGCAGTGTGTGTCAGTAGGGGACGGATGAACATGCATGTTAGGAGATAAGCACCACTACTGCAACGCTGTTTACCCGTCTGACGGTTTTATTTCAATGTTGCCATGTTTGATAATTGCTATTTGTCACTTATCGTGTTCTTGTGAGAGCTCTGGCAGCACCAACTCTCTGCTCCTGCCAACAAAGCTTTTAGGCCGTTTTGGATTTTTGGAGATTACGTAGAGTCGTGAGGCTGGAGGAGGAAAGGACGGACAGGGAGACATAAAAGCAGAAACGGAGAGGGAAGGAAGACGGATGGAGAACTGAAGTAGATGTCAGCGCGGTGATGAAAGTCAATCAGCAGAGAGGGAGCGAGCGAGGCCGGGGTTCTTTTCTCTTTAGGGATCTTTCGAATCTGCCATCGGATTGATTTGCAGATTAGAGATTAATTTGAAACCTGTGATTGTTGTTGGCAGCAGGTCGCTCACAGACAGAGTAGAGTGTGTCTTCAGCTTCAGTTATGGATCCGACGTGATGGAAAGTTTAGCTGGCAGATTCTGACGTGATCAAATCAGCCGATCCCTCGATCAGAGCAGACTCGCCGCTCTGTCGGTGTGTTGAGCCTCAGAGACACCGTCTAGTCGTGATCCCCAGTGACGCCTCCCCGTCTTATATACGATCTTTGGCTGCAGAGTGCTGGACGAGAGGAGGTCTGGCTGCGAAACCCAGCGACCCTCAGGACGCAGTTCTGACATCGCGGCCGAGCCGTGGCGTTACGACTTCCGGGTCATGTGATGCACAAGACTTCTTCCCACAGACATTGTCGAAGGCTAAAACGGTGCGTCCTGTATTTGGAGCTTCAGGACTGGTATCCAGGTCTCTTTACATACCCATGATGCTCGGACCCAAACCGACCGTCAGTGCGTCTCTCACTTCCTGTTTGCGGCCCTCCGCTCCGAGCCCGTTGGGTCCTGCTGAAGACGTGAATCTTTAAAAACACCTCGCCGATATTCCGTTAATGTTTTAAATACGTGGGATTGAGCCAAACTGCGTGTGTGTGTCCATGGCGATGACGGAACATGTCGCCCAGCGCGTTGGTGTAAATAAAGTTTCCTTCTTCAGGCCTGCGGGAATCCTCCTGCTCTGTGCTGCTCTCCCATGATCCTCCACTGTTTGACCTCGTTAAGGGAGGTCGCCTCTGATTCGGCGCCGCTCGTCTTAATGGCTCCCATTAGCGTTAGGAAAGGTTCCCTCCGCCGCCGCCTCTCTGACCAGCGCGGGCGCTGTGGCTTCGTTAGGAGGAGGCTTCATTAAAACGAGTGCAAACGGCCACTGTTCTCTCTGCTTCCTGCTCTCTAACATCAAACTGTACTGAGGAGCGACGCCTCTCTGCATGTCCGTCTAACGTTGGTGTGTTTTGACCTCCGTCTTGGCGTCTTTGTTCTCCACGTGACGCTTCTCTTCTTCTGCTCGCGGCGTCCTGGTGATGTCAGATGGAAGTTAAGCAGCTGCAACGCGTTTTGTTTCTTAATATTTCTTTTGTTAAAACTATTTATTCTCATCACTAAACTACAATTCAAATTTAAACTGGACGGAAACTTCACACCTTCAGATTCCACGAGAATCAAAAAATAAAGACCCCGCTGATCCGAACTACGGCCGTGTACTGCACGCCGTCTCCGAGTTCCTGGTTTAAATCCTAACTTTGCTCATTTTATTTCATTTCCCCAAAGCTCTCGTACGACGGCTGATGTTGTTCAACTTTGTGTCGAACGACGCGCCGCTTTGGATCTTGAACGCACACAAGTGTCGCGTTAAAATGTGCTTCTGTTCTCGTGCTGTTCCAGGACGTCTGAGGGGGTCCAGCCCCCGCCTCCTGACTTCCTGTTTGCTTCCTGGAACACGCCACCTGACTGGCTGGAGGCGCCGCCTGTCCGTCGCAGCAGATTTTCAGACTGTAAGTATCTTTACAAGTTTCCTTCAAGGTTTGTAGCGTGAATATTTGCTAATACTGCTATCGCACGACGCCGCTGCGCTGAAAAATGGTCAGAAGAGCAGCGCTGGACTTCGCGCTTCACGTTTCTGACGTCTCAAGAGGCTCTTTAGTGATGTCACATAACATAATATGCATGATGATGACGACGTCAGTGACATCACGTCACTTCAATCAGCTCTAAAGGGCAGCTGGGCGGAGTCAGGGAGGACAGGCCCCCCCCCTCAATTCAATTCAATTCAATAAGCTTTATTGGCATGACAAAAACATACATTTTGTATTTCCAAAGCATTAAAAAAACAAAGTGATTTGTAACAACTGAACATATTCAGAGCGCTGCCCCCCCCCTCTCTCCCTCTTCTTCTCCCCCCTCTCCCTCCCCCCCCTCTCTCCCTCTCCCCCTCCATCATTCTCTCTCGCTTCCTCTCTCTTTCCCCCCTCTCT
>CM022477.1:1487732-1500480 GCA_011952105.1 Coreoperca whiteheadi
CTCTCTCTCTCTCCCTCCCTCCCTCCCCCACTCAGTCTAATTGACATGAACATTAGCTGAATCATTTCAAAGAAAAGTCTCATTACAATCGGAAACAATAAAAAAATAAGCTGCTTACAAATGAACATGTGTGTGTGTGTGTGTCTTATCAGATCCTCTCTCCTGCTCTGTTATGTTGTGATGGAGGTCATTTCCCTGCCGCCTCTGGCTTTCCTACATCTGGTCGAAGGTGTTTGCGAAGCTGTGGTGCGTTCAGGTGTCCGTTTACGTGTTGGAGACAAACAAACGTATCACGTAAGGATTAATTCGGTTCATCGGTTGCATGAAGACACACAAAGCTGCTCCGCTTCGTTCACGGCAGGAAACATGTTGTTTGCGGAGTTCGG
The DNA here is from genome assembly GCA_011952105.1 of Coreoperca whiteheadi. NCBI lineage: Eukaryota > Metazoa > Chordata > Actinopteri > Centrarchiformes > Sinipercidae > Coreoperca > Coreoperca whiteheadi. Next base: position 1,488,119 of record CM022477.1, read on the forward strand.
TGCTGACCCGCTCAGAGGCGTTCACTCTGAAACCAGCCACGCCCGCAGCCCCGTCGGGTCCCTGCGGTCACAGCCGACACACTCTGGCGTTTCTGTGCTTCCGAGCGAAGGTGAAGCTGCACGGAAAAGTTTGAGTTTAAACATTCAGTCTTTTTCGTTCTGTCAGTCACGCTGTGGCACGCGCCGGCGGCGGCGGCGGCGAGGCGTTTTGGCGTTCTGATTCTGGGCCGTCAGAGCAGAGACGACGCGAGAAGCCCGCCGCAGGTTTCTGACTCTCGGCCTTTCTGTTCGAGTGACAAGAACAGACGGCGAGAAGAGGGAGGTCAGAGTGTAACACACACACACACGCGCCAAGCAGTTGCCACGGTAACCGGACGACGGGCTGACGACGTGACCTTTTTACGGATCAGCAGAGAACGGACAGAAGGGGACGAAGGAGGCAGAACATAGAGAGAAGGGAAGAAGATGGAATGAAAGCAGAGAGAGGGAGAAAAGAAGGAAGGAAGGAAGAAACAGAGAACAGGAAAGAGGGAGCGAGTCTGTCTCTTTGGTCCTGCTTTCTCTCTTTCTACTTTCCCAGCTGCCTTTTCTGTTTCTGACGCCAGTGGCCTTCTTCTTCTTTTCTGACTCCTTTCTTCTTCTTCTTTTCCGGCAGATTTGTCTTCCTTCCTCGCTCGTCCCTAATAAAGAGGCTGAATGACTGCGTTCTGTCGGAGTTGACTGGTATATTTCCGGGCCGCGTCAACCTTTTCGATTCATTTGAAATGTTTAACGCGTTAAAGAAGAATGAACGCGATTGAGGCCTCACTGCGTTTAAGACGCGGTAGCACGTTTCGAGGAGTAAAGGTACTGGTATCGTACGAAGCTGGACGACCTGAGGCGTCCATTGGTACCAGCCACGTCACGCTGTCTTGTCGAGAAGGCGCTCCAGAACGCTCCAAAGTCAGGCTGAATGTTGGCGAGGGAAGACGGTCCTTTTGCTCTCTCTCGCTCTCGCTCTTCATGCGTCAGAATCTTTCCTGGTTCCTGGACTGTTGTGGACCGGGCTGAAACTGACCTGGCACTGGAACATGGAGCACACTTATTGTTAGTAACCATCTGTATCGCTGCACATGAGAGATTTCTGCCTTTAAGCTGAGTTCCGGTTTTAATGGCCTCGATGGTTTTGGCTCTTTAACACATCGGCCTCTTTCAGGTTTTCAGATTATTTCGGTCGGTGCAGATCAGAAATCAGCGGCCCTGATGGTTTTATTTGTAGTTCACACGAGATAATCTGTGTTCAAAGTTAGAAAGATGCTATTAAACAATAATATTTGAAATTTAAATATACTTCCGTGGTTTTGATTCTACATGAATTCCATGACTATAAATTTTAATATCCATTATTACACACTTCAATATTAAGAAGGGAAAAAAAAGTGATTAATCGCAGCAAATACTGCTAATTAATCGATTGACAGCCCCAGTGTATTTGCAGTAAAGCGGTCCAGAGTGGAGCATTTATGCATGTAGATGGGGGGGGGGGGGGAGTAGCCTTTATAAATGAGGGCTGCAGCGACGCGCTGGAAGCTCGTGTGCAACGCAGACGTCAGTAAAACTGGAAGTTTCTGCAGCTGAAACGCCGCCTGTGTGAACAGCAGCAGGAGGCACGAGCACCGAGCAGAGCGTCAGGGGGGGTTATACCTGGGGGTTATATAGGTGTGGCACAGGCCTGCAGCGGGAAGCGACTGACGGTAGAAAAGTTGTGGCCAGAAGCCGGACGTTTGGCGTTCAGGCTGCAGGGGGAGATCTCTGAGCTCCAAACACGTGTAGAAAACGAGAGTCGAGCCTTCAAGAAGAACTGAGCAGTACTCAGGTGTTTTACTTGAGCAAAAGCAGATATACTGCAGGGTAGAAATACTCTGTTACAAGTAAAGGCCATGAGTTCAAAGTTGTGCTAAATATACTTAAAGTACTAAAAGTCAAAGTACTTACTATGGACAGTAATATACTGGATTATAATTATTGATGCAATCACTTTAATGTTGCAGCTGGTGAAGGTATATTATGGTAGATATATATGATAGTACATCATCATTTACTTGTTACATCATTCGTGTGAATCTGCAAAGTAAATAAAGTTCTCAAATAAACGTTGTAGACGTAGCATAATATAGTAAAGTACTTCAAATGTGTATTTAAGATGAGCTCCCTTAAACCCCTATTCAGCCAGTTTGTATCCTCCTGCCTACAAACCGGAGCCGGCGGATCAAACTCAGCCTTTTCGTTGATCGTGGAGACTTTTACTGTGAAAGGCAGAGGAAGCAGACACGTACTGAAGCCAGGAATAGTTTGGCGAGCGTCCCCTCGTCGAATCCGCGACCCGAACCAGAGAGAAGGCGTGAAGTCTGGATTTCACAGAGCTTTAAAGTGTGTCGCTGTGCCTCCCGAATCTGAGCCTGCAGATTGATTACAGCTGGGATTGGCTTTGTGCTGGCTGCATCGTTTTGTCATTAATGCTGTGAACTTCCACGGGAACAGCAGGGAGGCCTGAGGAGCTGCGGGACAAATCTCCATCTCTGACGCGCCTTATTGGTGCTTTTCCCCCCTCTGTTTATACTTCATTGTCTCCTTCTCACCTGTTTTAGGGCTCCCACTTTCTCTCTCCTATAAAGTCTTTTGTCACAATTTGTCCTTCAGCCTGACACACACACACACTCATACACACACACACTCATACACACATACACACACACACACACACACTTGGGAGATGCCTGTCAGGATGAAAACTGATTCCACTTTCTCAGTCTGGCGCTCAGGTCGCCCCTTCAAGGCCAGCAGACACACACACACACACACACACACACACACACACGTGATGCACATGCAGTCATGAGCGCACACATGGCTGCCAGAGAGATGTGTGTGTGTGTGTTCATGTAAGTCCACGGGTCCGGTTCGGATGGACGTGGCTGCTGTAACTAACGTGATTACATGATCAAAAATGGGACAGACTTTTTGACCTGTGTTTCTGTTTATCGTTGGATTTTTATTCTATTTAATTTTTTGTTACTTTTGCTTCCAGTTCAAAGTTCAAAGGCCGGATCCTGTTTAAAACCTTTGCTGGAAGTGTGTTTCGCTCGCTGCACAGCTGTTCCCACACACACACACACACACACACACACACAGCGAGGGCCGATCATAAGGCTTTCAGTTTGCCTCCCACAATGTTTGGGGTCCAAATCCCTGTTTAGCTTAGCAGACCAAAGTCCCAACAGCCGTCCTCCTCCTCCTCCTCCTCCTCCTCCCCCCTCTCTCTGGAAGATGTAAATGACCATATTGGTGAACTTGCCTTCACGCCGCCGACCTTAATCACATTACCTATTATCAGCCTTCATCATAAACTCCTCGGCCGAGCCGCGGCGACCTCTCTGGCACCAATCTCATTAAAACCTCCGAGTCCTTCTGACGTTCTCCCAATAACAGTTAATCCAGCGCCACCGGGCTGCAGCGCTGATCCGCCGGCCGACACAGTCAGCGTATGTGTGAACCGGCTGATTTCCCAATTATCTTTAGTTCAATTATCTAAATTAAAGCAGCAGTTTGTTCCACAAAGAGCGCTGATCGTCCGCTCAGTGTTTGCCGTTTATGAGCACAGAAAGCTGAACAGCGGCAGGTTGACGGAGTGCATCTGGCGTTGGAGAAACGGACCGATCGGGACTTTTCAAGGCCAACATCGAAACTGACCGCTCGTTTTAAAGTTACACGTACATTTCCCAACCCGCTCCTATTTAGACTGCATGTTTACAGACACAATATTTTAGATATTCAAAGTATTTGGACGGACGTTGTGCTGAAGTAAATGACCTCAAGAAGACAGACAGTTGGCGGAGCGTTGGAGCGCAGCTTCTCCGAAACCGTAATTTATATGAATGTTTTTGGTTGATGCTCGGACACAACGGACACTTCGACGGCATCGCTGAGGACATTTAAAGATTGATGACCAAGAAATAATCAATATTTCCAGCAACTGTGAAAAACCTTTGTTAGTGGCAAAAAAACACTGAAGGCATATAGTCATCATTTATCATTATCATTATTCCGAAAACAAGCACCAGTCCTTCGACACTAAACAACAAAACCGGTCGTTTGCCCGTTGTCTTCCTCAATGTCCCATTTGAACGTTTTCATCGTCAGTCGGACCTGCCTCCTCCGCGACGAAGGCTCGCTGAGGCTTAGGCAGTTACAGCTACTTGGTTAAGGTTGGAGAAAGATGGCTGACTGTTGGACGGGACGTGAACTGCGGCCTCTGATGTGGAAGTCGGGACACTTGGTATGTCCGAGCAGCCGCCCCGACTTCCTGTCTGAGAGGCGACTCCACCTGCGGGTTTGCTTTGAGAGAACAAAGTGTGGGAACAAATGACCAATGCTGTGTTTTGTTTTGTTTTTCTGGTAAAACAGCCTACAAAAAGTTGCTTTTATTGTATTGCTACTTATTGATCAGCTGTGTCACTGCTCACACAGTTCCCCAAAGATGTCCAGTACGCCCACATAGTCTGTCGGGCACCGAGCAGCTCTACTGAACAGTTGGGGGGTTTTAAGGGCCTTCGCCAACGATTAGTCCACTGCTGCTCTGTCATAAAGGTCCAGGGAGAAAAACAGCTGATGTATCTACCCCAAATATATCTGATCGCTACCCAGAGGGAAATTCAAAATTAGACATCTTCTTCGTCTTGCCTATTTCTGCTGGACATAAATGAGCTCGATTGAACACCGTTATGCGATTTTGACCATTTTCTCCTACTTCTTAAACTCCGCTCCTGAGAAACAGCCTTCCTCTTGTCTCGGGCTGATCCCAGTTTAACATCTTGAAATGCTCCTGAGATAACCGAAAGTATGCAGAAGAGAACTCGATTGGCTTATGAATGTCAAAACAAGATCTCCGTAAAATAAGCTTCAGTTTCCATGGAAGTTGCCAGAAGCACGAGGAGCGGGGCATTTGGATTCAACAGCTGACGGACACGCAGGAATATTTTTGTTTCGCTGCCTCGATGTCAAGGGTAAGTCATTTTTAATGAATATATCTACATGAAATTGCTTAGTTAAACAGGACGAGTGATACAAATGAGTGATCCTAACTTTTAGCCATTTCTCAGCAGACTGGGTTACTCTAAAACTTCGGTTTTGTCTCTCACTGTTCTCACAGGTAATGTCAGCTTAGGTAAACTAGTTTAACTAGTTAACAAATCAGCTTAGTTAACAAATATTACGGCGCTTAACGTTAGGTTGCTTTGTTTGCACTCCTGGTAACGTTGCCGTATCTGTGAAATATGTTGCACTCCAGTAAAACACCATTCACTCGGTAACAGTTTAGTTTAGTTGAACCGGCAATCTCAATCCTTTATTCAGTTAATGTCAGCTTAAAAACACTGCCGCCAATTTAAAAACTGGACAAGAGTGTTCACTAAAGGTTGAGCCTTCTGCTTTTAAACGGAGCGCTGGGTGCCGGGGCTGTGGTCAAGCTAACGTTAGCAGCCTTCCGGGCCAAATGTCAAGGTTGCTGTATTGCCGACCGTACCATAACCATGTCCAGGACTCAAGAATGATGTGCTAACAAGGCGGTGGAGGCTTTCTTTTTCTTCTAACTGCTGTCTTTTCTTCTCAGAATGAGGCCATTAAGTCTTGGTGCACCTATCGAATGAAGACCGTGAGAGACTGAAGGAATTCACCGTGAGTTGCTTGTGAATTACGCTAACGCCCAGTTCACGCTACAGGATTTGAAGCCCGATTTGCAAGTCAACGAGCTCGCCGACAGGTCGGGATGCGATCGGTGGCAGATCAGCGGGTGATCAGCGCTCGCCAATCTTTACATGTGAACTACTCAACGACGCATTAAAGACGCGCGCTGACGCCTCGCCGTGGACAGACAATATCCAGCGTGCTAAATATCTGGAGCTGTCGGCCGACTCGACGGTTCTCTTTCAGTGGCCTCCTTGATTTTGCTCCATTTAACAATACGTCATATCCCCCTGAACCAAAGTTGTTTCCACATCATGATGCTTCAGACGCCATGTTTGATGGAACATAGTGTTCTTCAGGAAGCATTATGTTTGAACGGTCTTGCCTCCAGTCTCTTGCTGCACTGTATCTTTGGAACTTGCATTGTATTTGTTGCTCACGGGTCCCCGGTTGTGTTTGACCCAACAGAACGTAGACTCTGAGGCCAGCAGTCGTGCAGAGCCCGAGCCCGGCCCAGAGGACACCGGTGTCCTGGCGGGAAGACGTGGAGGTCTTCGGTGGACTGAGGAGTGTTGCGCTCGCTTTAATTGGACTCTCATGCCACTCATCAGACCTCAAATGCACATATGAAATCCTTACAGAAGAGTCCTGAAAAAAAAGCCTGAAAATCGTGCAGATATCCTGATATCCTAGTTTAGATTATTGTGCATTTTTACAGGGACAATGCACAATTAAAAGTAATTGCACCAGAGTTAGCTAACAGCTAATTTACATCTGCTGTCCCTGTTGTCCCTGGTGTTTGCCCACTGTAAAGATGTCCCAAAGTATCATTCGATCATTTAGTGTAAGAATGGAGCAGTCACAGTTAAAGCTCTTGGACAGGAACGTTGGTAACTGTTTTTAATGCCAGATGTGAGGTTTTGCTCGATTTGTTTAGGTGGAATACAGGTGGTTTTATGTATTTATTTATTTCCAGATTGTAATTCATTTCTAATAAAGATTTTGTGCAATACCTTTCCTTCACCTTTCATTTCTATACAAATTTTCTCACGTGTTTCTTAATTTACTGCCGCCAAGCCGTTTCTCAGACGTACTTGATACCAAAGTTAGACAGTATTGAGATCTGAGTCATGCAAGCCCTTTTCTCTTAACTGTCTTATTTATTGCTCCATAAGGTTGTTATGGATGCAGCTCTGGGAAGCCTACGAGCTTATTCTCAAACCGGTCTTAGATTGATTCATTCTTTGGCTCCTTTTTTTCTCCTACAGGGTTTAGGAGAAACAGGTCAGAATTCAGTTAGCTCTCAATAAGAAGCTGATTTATGTCTGATGAGACACAGAAAAGAATATTGCGAGATGCAAAACTTCCCTCTGGGCACTCACCTCTGTATGTTCTATGAGCGTCAGCTGAGCTGATATATTGACTTTATGCTGCCATCTTGGGGCACCTCCATCGCTACAAAGACTGCTTTGTTTTAATCGATAGATCCTGCTTTGAAGGTAGGCAGACACCATATTTTAAAAAGTATCAATTTCACAATCGGCCTTAAATTTGTTGTTGGAGTATTTTCTTTACTACAGTTTCCATTCCGAAAAAGACAAAAATGGCCACAAAGATGAGCGTAATCTATTGGCACATATATCAACATGTTCATATTCACGAATCGTTCGAGTGGGCGGTAGGGGGTTAAACATGTTCAGGTCAATGTCTTAACTCTAAAGCAGTGCAGTAATGATTAATCCTGCAGTTAGTGGGTAATCGATCAAGCCCCATCCGCTCCCTCAGATGGGAGGATGGCTGAGGCAGATCAGATTAATGATCAGATCTGAATATCAGCCTTTTATATAAATCAGCGCAAACCTCCGCAGAGACCAGAGGAAAAGTGAGTTTCCTGTTTGAGCCATGTGTGGCGGATTAGTCCCGCTGTGTATAACCCGCAACGACGAGGAGGAGAACGAGATGTTTCAATTATCTGAAGAAGTCCGGGTCGACTGACTGAAAGAAAATCCAGATTGTTTTGAGCTTTTTCTGCACATGAGAAATGTAAAAACTCAGGTTAAGGTATGTGGGTCAAAGAAACCCCCGCGAGACTCTTGAAAACAACCCGAGAGATGACGACAAACAAGGAAAGTTTTGGATTTGACAGACGGAGGTGAATCGGGTGAAATGAGAAACCAGACGCCTTCAGGACTCGACAAAGACGAGATCGACAAGAAAAAACCCAAAATAACAAGTGAGAAAGTATAGTGGAGGGAGGGAACTGTATGAAGGCTCATTAAAGTCGAGAGCAGAGTGTTTTTTAAAAGAAAATCGAGGTGTATCGTTCATGATTAAAAGGTTAAAAATCTTAATTATGCCTTCTGGTTTCTCATTAAAAGAACTAAGGGTTTGCAGTGGCTTTGGAAACTGCAGCATCGTCGGATTTTCTTACATCAGAGCTCCAAACAAAATAGCAGAACAACAAACGAGAAACGGCCATGATTTCATGTTCAGTTTGTAGTCCGTGACGTACGCCTAATTCCTGGAATCCTCTCTTCCTCCTGCTGTCTGAACAGAGTCAATTAGTTTCTGCTTCTCCTTGAGCTCTGATTAGGAGATATCGACATTTGTTTGAAGAGATGAACAGGATCCGGCTCGAGGTGACGGCGCTGATTGTAACGGCAGAGAGAGAGCTGAGGCCGAACTGGCCCACAGAAACAGATTTGCTTGTCGGGTAGAGGTAGAAAGAGACCTATGGGTTAAAGGTGCACAGTTAGAGGTAGTTTCAGACCTCCTAAACACTGCCTGCATCTCATTGAATTCGAGTCTGCTGCTGTGCTCCCTGACAACAGTCAGCTGACATCTAACTGATACACTTGTAATTAGATTCGTAAAGCCTCTGGCGTCTTATGTTGAAGCGCTCATGCTAAAGAAACCGAGCAGCTCTGTGTACTTAAATGTGCAGCTGAGGCTGATGGGAATGTCATTAGTTCTGCAGGTCATAAACCAAAGTGTTGGAGAAACCAACCTGATGATGGCGCCAGATTAAAAGTCAGATGATCACTGTCAATGTCGGTCACGCCGCTAGTGTGGCTAAACAAAGCTAGGGTCGGGTTACCACAGACCGGCCCGACACTCTGCTGTAGCTCTCCACTCCTGTTGACGGCAGGTCAAAGAACCCTGTAAGCACAAAGGTTGCAGATCTGTGTACGAGTCTTGTTTTCTGCCTTATTGCGGGGCACCTTATTGAACCCTTTTGTGAGAGAGTGTGGCTAAAACATCGTGTGACAGAAGCTAACCTAACGTAACCTAACCTTAGGACCTAATGTAAAACAAGATGTGTAGGCGGCAACATTCATGGTTAGTTAACTCCAAAGAGTTTTTAACTAGATTTAGAGATTTATTGCACTTTTTCTCAAGAGGTCGCCTTGAAACGTGGATAAAAGTGAAAGACTGAAGCGCAAGTTTAAAAGGCATTCTGTATATGAAGGTTGCCACATGTAGTTTTATTAATGGGTAGTTGCAGCCTCTTGTTATCGTAGAAGAATGCTCTTAATCGATTCCATGCAGAATTTGTTTTTTTTGGGAATAAGAGAGCACTGGTACCGTGTTGGTACTCTGCAGGGCTCCAGGGTGCAAACCAAAAATCTGTGGTTTCATTGGTCGCACAAGTGCGCCTGAAATTTAGCAGGTCAGATACGACGCCGTCCGCGGTCCATTAATGAGTGGACAATCTCCCCTCGCTCTTCCCCTCCCGTTCTGTCTACTGAAAGTGGGAAAATATTGGGTTATCGGGAGGCAAAGCCCCTCCCCTTCCGGTGGACCACCATGGGACCTTATTTCGGAATAAATCTGTACGGTAGTCAACGGTGAGAGACAAATAATCTTTTGATCCTGTTTGAACTGTGCCATGAATTCCACACATAGTGTTTGTAACAGGTCTCGCTCGCTTCTTTCGCTTCCCGGCTGGTAAAAGGACCAGGAGCCGCTGGATAAAACATCAGGTGCGTTACTGCTCGTACGTTGTGCGAGCGAGAGATGTACGTCACTGAGCGGTTTCAAGAAGCCAGTCGCTCGTCTGTTGTCCGTTGTCTGACACCTGCATCCAGTTAGCTTGATGCTAATTTGCTCCGTTGCTTTGTAAAGTTCTGCAGGCAGACGTTCTGTAACAGCCGTTGGATCTTGTTGCAGCGTCGCTGCTGTGAGAGTGACAGTTTGGGTTCTGCTGAGAGAGAGAGAGAGAGGCAGCCGCTGGGTCCATCCAGAAGCCTGGTGCCCTCCAGGGCTGGTGACCTCCAGGTTAGACCGGCCAATGGTGGGTTCACGCCTCCGGGGACTCTGGGAGACTGAGTTCCATGGCTCTCAGGATTGTTAAAATCATCCACATGAATCAACTCACCCGTTGAGTCCCCACACCGCTGACTACCGTATGCATTGTTTCCGAAACTAAAGTCCCATGGGGGGCACCGGAAGGGGCGGGGCTTCGCCTCTCTCCTATGTCCCTAGTTCAGACGCTGTTGTCGATCCGACAAGCACTTTGTGTGAAGCGTATCGAGGCCCTTATCTCTCCTCCTCTCCGAAGCTCGGAGGCGAACTGGTGTAGAATAACGGTTCTGGAAGTTCAGGGGGAAAACAGTACAGACAGAAATGGAGTCAGCGTGAGAGACGGAGAACCATCCTAACCTCTCCTTCTCCACCAACACAGGGTTACCTGTTGCCTCCTTTTCTCCCCTCTCCCCTTTTCATGCTCTCGCCACCTCCTCCTCCTCCTCCTCCTCTCATGACTTCTTCCCTCGGCCGCCCTCCTCTCCTCCTCCTCCTCGCCTTTCCCGTTGTGTCCCACCGTGACGAAGCAGGAACGCAGGAAGCGTGAAGGTGACACGCTCCCCTCTCCTCACCTCCTGCCTGTCGTCTCCTCACCTCTGCGGCCTCGTCCTGTCACACGAGGTGACAAATGAAAAGGAGAGAGGCGGTCCCAGAGGTGACAGGCCCCCCTCCTCCTCCTCGTCCTCTTCCTCTCTGGTCTAGTAATGAGCTAAAACAGAAAACAAAAAGGAGGTGTCACCCTCTTGTACCTCCCAGTCTTTCTCATCCTTCCCTCCCCCTTGTCTTATCTGTCTTGATCTGAAAATCCCAGCGCTGGCTTCCTCTGGCCTCCTTCCTCCCCCTCATCTTCATCGGAAACCACAGCAGCCATGTTTACACTCTCACCTCCTCCTCCTTTGCAGAGGCGTGGGGGGAGGAGGTGAGCGGGAGGTACACGAGCGCTAAGAGCTTCGAGCTAGCACAGCGGTGTTTAGCATCAGTATCAGTGTATACGTCAGTGCGGGAACGGAAAGATACTGTATGTGTAAGGTTATTTAGAAACAGTGGGACCTTCTCAATCTGCATTCTCGTCTGTATTTTAGTTCGCCGCCGTTTAAAGGTTCCAATCCAGTGCACGTCTTTTTGTCAGCGAGCGTCTCCTCGCGCTGCGCTCGCTGTCCGTTCAGTGTGTGCGCTGGAACTAACTCCGGTGTTTGTACTCAGCTCTGGGAATGGGAAACTGGCTCGGAGCGAGACCCACGACACTCTCCCAGCCGTGATCTGTGTGTCAGGGAGCGTTAAATGACTGGATGCGTTCTGTTTCGCCACGCTAACCTGCTGCTATCAAAACCATGGTCACTGAGTAAGTTAGGAAGTGCCTGAGGACAAAAACGTGTCTTTGGGACGAGGATCAGTAGCCCGCGGGCCGAACTGGCCACATGGAGAGGATGGCTGCATTCTGTAGTATTTGGGTGAAAATTACCACATGAGATGTGGTTTAACTCGAGCGTTTGCACACGTAGACAGAAAAACAAGAGACTTAAAAGGACACATGGAGCTTTATATATTTATACATTTATCTTTACACACCAACTCTGAATCTGCCGTGAATGGTTTTGGAACTCTCTTGATTTTCTTACGTTCAGCAAAAGGCTCCAAAATGCCAAATACACAATCCTAGATTGTCACAAAGATCAATATGTCCGTATCGCCTTCAATAGCTTTTTTGTTGTCTCGCGTTTCTACAGCAGTAAGATGTTTACGCCGTCGATCTGTTCGAGGGCTGCTCGGTGCTGCTGCATCGCATCTCGTGAACAAACTATTTGCCTGCATCAACGTAAGCCTTTACAATAAACGGACGTTTGAATATATTGACGTTGACGTGTCTCTGCCAGGCCGTGCAGCGGGTTCTTTGCATTGCATGTTGGGTGTCAGTGTTACTGATTTTATTGTGCGTGTGCGTTCAACATCAACACAAACACGCCAACGCTAAGATAATGCTAATCCGTGTAATTGATTGTGGGTTTCGCTCTGTGACCTGGCAGGTTAATACAGGGCTAACCGCTAGGCTAAATGCTAATCCATCATAAATTATAGCTGCAGGCCGAGGGGCTGACCACACACACACACACACACACACGTTTTTCATTTTCCCCTCTTTTTTTCTGTCTCTAATCCGTCTCTCTCTCTCTGTTTCCTCGCAGCCGACGCCCACCATGACCTGCTGACATCGCCACCCCCCCACCAGACTTCTCAAACTAAACATCGATTGATCTGATCTCCACACAAAAACACCCAAACCCCGACACAATTCATTACTTACGACCCAAAGCCAAACCAGCACCAGTCTCTTCCAC
>CM022477.1:1511284-1518784 GCA_011952105.1 Coreoperca whiteheadi
GTCCCTCTCTTTCTCCCTCTCTTTCTCCCTCTCTCCCTCCCTCTCTCCCTCTCTCCCTCCCTCTCTCTCTCCCCCCTGTCCCTCTCTTTCTCCCTCTCTCCCTCCCTCTCTCCCTCCCCTCTCTCCCCCTCCCCCTTTCTCTCCCCCTTCACCCCCTTTCATTCATTCAAATAGGATTGTTTTGTTAAAATATATACATATAAGTTTCTAAGTACCGTATATACAGTTCACATAGTATATAAAGTATATATATAGTATATATAGAATATGTATGTATATACAGTATATATGTGTATATATAAGTATATACCTGTATCTCTCTCTGCAGAGCCTCACTTCCTGCACGCCATCGACTACGGTAACTACGTCTACTTCTTCCTCAGTGAGATCGCAGTGGAGTACACCGCCCTGGGCAAGGTACGTGTTTAGATCGATATTATATAGTACCCTCAGATTCCATGGCCATGAAGTGAACTCCGTTCTGATTGGCTGTGCATGACGAATAGAGGAGTAAAAAACCTCATTCTTTCATTAGAGATGACGTCGTCGCACAAACCTCAGGCGTAGATTGATGAATTCTTGACGATTTGACTCCTCTGAGGGGCAGCCGCACCGGTTGCATCATGAACCTCGCATAGCTGAACCCGTTGCTGCTGTCTGTATTCACAAAAGAACCTGTGCTTACATGTTGGGTTAACTAGTCACGCTGTGACCTCAGCGTGTGCAGCTCAGTGACCTTCCTGCCATTCGCACTCAGTAAGTGTGTCATCGCAGCAGTGAACTCCGCCGTTCATTAATCAGCTGGAGTGCTGCCTTTTCCGTCACACACAGATTCATAGTTACTGACAGGACTCGGCTCGCGGGGCACCTGCAGGCCCAGCGGTGTCACGTTTGTCGGTTTTATCTTCACCCTCAAATCCGCTCTTTGCTCGTTCCAGCTGAGCAAGTGAAGGAACTCGTTGTTATTTGAATAATCAACGCACAAAGTAATGAAATGTGTAGAGAGTAACCATCGAGCAGAGAGCAGAGAGGTCACTCTGCCCCAGGGCTGTTCTCGTGAGAGGGAGGACGAGAGCACGGATACGGGCACCAGGAAGTCGCTTAGCAACAGCGAGATGACAACGCCATCCGTGTCTCACCAAAGGGAGGTCCCGTGTTTGAGCGATTTGGATTATTGACCAACCGGAAACATCCCAGGCCAGCTGACTCCCTCCCCCCTCCACGCGGCCTGTTCGTACAGCGTGCTTGTGAACAATGGCCCAGTTCAACATCCCCGCCGGCCGCACGGAGAGCCTCGGTGTGGCTCCCGCAGTCGCCGCCTGTCGGCCGGTGCCTGAGTCAATCCAGACGCGTTGTAGGCGGCAGTAAAACGTCCTGGAGACCTCGCGCACAGTTTATTCAGTGCTGCCGGCTGGTTAGACGCTTCAGTCGTGGTTTCAGGGCTTTGGAGAGCGGTTCAGTCTTTTGTGGCTTTTTATCTGTGGTCCACACTGCTGCAAAGAAACAGAACCTACACACACACTGACCAACCCCGTTTCAGGCCTGGATCAATGAGCTGTTTGGAAAACAAGGAGAACCCGTGTGAGGGGTCACAGGACCGATTGGAGTATGTTTTTTTTGCCTCGGTGTAATTTTTGACGGCAGCGAAACTTGAGTTAACCGAATTTAACTAGGAATAAAGGTTTGTTTCAAATTCACAAACTCTCTCCGTCTCTGCAGGTGGTGTTCTCCCGAGTGTCCCGGGTTTGTAAGAACGATAACGGGGGCTCTCCCCGAGTCCTGGAGAGGTACTGGACTTCCTTCCTCAAGGTGACTCCACGCTCTGATTCGCACCTCTTTTTTTGTTTCCTGAATGAAACGAATAAATTACACGAACTCACACTGGAACTCCCCTCCGAGCTGTGCTGATATGTCATGAATGTCACAGTGCCAAGCGAGCCGGAGTCTGTTATTTGCATATTTCAGGTCACCGCACCTCATTATAGTGAAGGTGTGTTTCACTCCCTGCGTGTGCGTGTGTGTGTGTGCGTGTGTGTGTGTGTGTGTGTGTGTGTGTGGGGGGGGGGGGGGGGTCAGGCCCGTCTGAACTGTTCGGTTCCCGGAGACTCGTTCTTCTACTTCGACGTCCTTCAGTCTCTCACCAACGTGCTGCAGATCAACCAGAGGCCTGCTGTGGTCGGCGTCTTCACCACTCAGGCCAACAGGTACACATCAGAGAGAGTGTGTGGGTCCTTCTGTCTTTGTGAGGACCACGTTATCAGAGAGTGTGTGTGTGTCTGTCCTTCTGTCTTTGTGAGGACCACTTTGAGTTTTAGTTGTAGGGAGCGAGGACATTTTATTTTTATTTTTTTTACATTGAGGACAGTTTGAAAAGTGAAGACGCTTTTAGAAAGTGAAAGCATTTCTGGAAGGTGTCCTCACTTTTTTTTTTGGAATTTTTGGACATTATCAGGAAGCGAGGATGTTCTTTTTGAAAAGAACGGATCCTGAAGGTTGAGACCTGATTTTAGGGTTGTGTTTAAGATTAGGGGTGTATCAATGAGGGTCCTCACAAGTTCCCTTGTTTCCCTGGTTATTACTGCTCCATGTGTTGATGACAGTGTCCCAGTAGAGAGGTCTATGTATCAGCTCACGCTCAGTCTGGGTTATATAACGTTTGGATCATGCGCTCTGTGCCCTGGTTTTCTGAGTCCGTTTAGGTTTCAGGGTTTGAGCCTGACACGGAATCTGAACATCTCCTTTTCACTTTGTGAACATTGGTACCGAATCGCTTGCAGCGTGTTGAACGTGGGTCTGTCGCTCTCTCTGCAGTATCCCCGGCTCAGCAGTTTGCGCTTTCTACATGGACGACATAGAGAGAGTCTTCAACGGGAAGTTCAAGGAGCAGCGGACCAGCGACTCATCGTGGACTCAAGTACCAGACGACCAAGTTCCCAGACCAAGGTGAGGCACCAAACAGGTTGCGGGGTCGTCAGGTTGATTGAAACCAGGATTACTGAAATCCAGCAACTCGTTATGTTTACAGCAGCGTTTCAACAAGCACAGATCTGAAATGTATTTCTTTCTTTCTTTTTCTCCAGGCCCGGTACGTGTGCAGGCGACGGTCCGGCTGCAGAGTACAAGTCGTCGGTTCAGTTCCCGGACGAGACGCTGACGTTTATCAAGTCGTATCCTCTGATGGACGAAGCTGTCCCGTCCGTCAACGACCGGCCCTGCTTCACCAGGACCTCCAGCAGGTAACACACACACGGAAATAAAATACATGCAGGAGTCTCTTGGCTGGACACTTCCACTCCTGAGTTATGATATCTGGAATTACAAGTCAAATCTCAGGAGCGGCTCAAACTATGCAGGGAGCGAGGCCACCACCGCGGCGGCGTCAACGCAGGGTCGTCCGGCACAGACTCAACTTTTGACGCAACATATTACGTCATCGTCTGTTGAGGTGCTGCGTTGGCCAATCACATCCATGCACACGCACGGTCCAGGTACATGACCCTGTAACGTTAACGCTGCGATAACGCTGTTTACCTTCGCCACCGTCGTGACGGAAGTTGAAACAGTTGCCGACCGTGATAACGTTCCAGAGTTGTAAAATCCTGTCTGAGTATTGTAAACCTCCCTGCAGTGCTTTTGCATCTGATAAGCCTTTAAAAGCATTAATCTGTTACTCCAACTGGACTTCCTGGAGGAGCACAGTAATCCCACCTGCACACATACATACAGTATGTTGGCTGCTCGAACACACACCCAGAAAGTAGCCAAACCTTCGGCGCCCGGCGACCACGAGTGAGTCCAGCTTCACGTTCGTTCGTATAACCCAAACCCCATACAGGAACGTGTGTGTATTTAAGTCACAGTGACCATCTCAAACATATCCCTTATTCTGAATCCATCCATGGTAACGTGTCATCACTGTCCTCACTTCTCTCTTCCCCCATTTATTAAAAAATATCTCGACACCACTGACTTGATTTTGGGGAATTCAGGTGTGACGTTTATTTATTGGTAATTGGCTGATTTGTGTTGGATGATCAGATTTACGAACGAGGACTTTTTCTTCCTCTCTGCGATGGATCGTTACGTCTTCTTTTTTAAAAATTTGTTCGTAGACATTCCTGTAAGGCTCTGGTGCAGAGTGATTTACAAGACGCGGCATTAAAATGATCTCAAATGTCAGAGCCAGTGAACTGCAGAGTCCCCGCCACAAGCTGAAACATATCTTTGCATCTAAATGTAACTGAAATGATCGTGTGTGACTGCACAGCAGGTTTAATCAGCAGCACCCGGCAGCAAGTCGGGTCTCAGCTTTATTCCACCCAGATAACAGAGGAGCAAAGCTCTCCTGGGAGCTTTAATGATGATGTCAAGAGGGAAGAGGAGAATGTCAACTGTACCCCGAAGAGGCGAGTTTTAAACTTGCAGCTCCGAGACGCAGCGAGCCCACCACCCCGACCTGAAGCGGGGGAGATAATCATCAGTATCAGCTTTGATTAGTCGTCAGCACCCAGGAAGTTCTCTCCGTCTCTGCCTCGACGCTCTGAAAATATCTGACCTTTTGTAATCTGCGTCTGCAGGTTTCAAATGAGTTTCTGATGGATTCTAATTACCAGTCTGGAACGGGAATGAGACTCTTAATTCCACGTTCGAGTTAGCCTCGGCTCTGGAAAGGCCCGAGCTGACCCAGATAATGATGTCCAAAGGGCTCTACAGATCCTCGGAGTTATATAACATCCGTCCGGCGCAGTCAGAGCACTCTGAGGTATTCGGTCATGGAGAGCTGTAAATGTCCTCGTGGTACGCTTGGAAGTTTTTCCCAGCAAGCCACTCATGAACCAACAGAGTGAAGGAAAGTGACGGTGAAGTCAAGACAGACAAGATGACAAAAAGAAATATCTTAGCTCAGTGTCCCCTTTCTAGCTTCTTTCTGGTCTTCTTTAGCAAACACTGCCCCTGTATATGTCACTTCCGTAACTCCATGACCAGCAGACTCGATCAGCTGAGGAAGACGGCGATATGTGGTTGAGAACTCTGGGAAAAAAAGCTAGTTAAGTGGGTCACGTTGAGTTAAGATTTTTCTTTAGCTACCGTTTCCAAGATCAATAATCAACTTTCTCACTTAACAAAACTTGAGTCACCCAAGACCTTATTTTGATTCTGAAGGCTCCGTTGTTGTGAATCGAGGGGAATGGCCCCAATCGCAGTCAAGTGGGATCACAATACATTACAATACATTTAATTTTCTCCCTTTTGAGAACATTTTTGCCCAGAGGTCTGTGGGTCACATGGAGCCAAACCCCCAAACATGATCATCAAAAGGTATCTGCATAATTGGGGGCTCACAAAGTTCTAAAGGACTCTCACATTTTCAAGGTTTCTGTCTTTTGTTGGAATAGTAGTAGAATATGTTTCCGAAAGTTGAATTACAGGTTTTTATTTCATTATGTAATATATGTATTCTTGGCTTCAGATTTTGTAAAGACATCTGGCAGTCGGAGAGGAGTCGATCATTTGGACAATAGCTTTTAAGTCATTTAAAAATCCAAATCACCAGTTGATTCTCTTTTCTGATTTTGAGATAGATTAGATTTGTTCCCCATCGTGAGTTACAGTATGTTAAGTTACTTTCAAGTCCAAAGGAAGTTCCATGGCACCGCCCGTCCATCTCCACATTTTAGAAAGATTTAACAGGTTTCCTGACCTGGTTGATGTGGGTAAGAAAGAGGTTCAGGATTCGTTTTTATTTAAGCGGTCTTCGACACTTTGTTGACTCTACACATTCAGCCAAATTCCCATGGCAACAGGAAAGTTTCAACATTTTGACTGATTCTACGGTTTCTCACAGATTACTGAGTGTCTTTGATTGATTGATTTACCCCCCAGGTCCAAGCTGACCCAGATAGTGGTGGACGTTTCGGCTGGCCCCTACAAGGACCGGGCGGTGATGTTCCTGGGCTCAGACGACGGCAGAGTCCTGAAGGTCTTGGCCAGCACGCATCCCAACGACAGCTTCGGGTCCAAACTGCTGGAGGACATCGACGTGTACAATCCATCCAAGTACGACCTGAGCGGAGGATTCTAGTACTCGTCCTTCTCACGTAGTACTGCCGCTGCTACGAAACTCATTTAATATCCACGTTCATGTAATTAGAATCTGCTTTCTGTCTGTCTGTGTGTCCAGGTGTAACGTCCAGGGTCAGGAGGACAGGAGGGTTCTGGGATTGGAGCTGGATAAGGACCATCATGCCCTGTTCGTAGCCTTCTCCAGCTGTGTGATCAGAGTGCCGCTCAGCCGCTGCACCCAACACGGAGCTTGTAAAAAGTAAGACAACTCCTCAACCTGCTTAAGAAATATAAAATAAAACCAGGTTTAAACTGCCTACAAAAGAAAAGATACTGCTAAAGTCAAAACTGCGTTTTTCAGTAAGAGAAGCTTGAGTCTGCATAGAAAGCAGTGAAAGATCACACAAATCAGAACGGGGGAATCTTTTCAAGCATTAATGTATGGAGCTTAATTTGGCAACATAATCAATATTGTAGAAGCGAGTGGGTGCCGGGGGGGGAATGGGGATGCCGCGTCTGAATAGCTAAATATGAGCAAAAAGAAGCTCATTTATAGACGTCATTAGACTGAACAGAGCTCATCGCCCAAATTACAGCGCATTCATCAGTGGAGAGGCCCACGTGCACACGCACACAGTTGTTTTGGCTGGCCTGACTGTCACTAATCACACTCGTTTTAATCACTGAGTAGGATGAACGAATGCCAGCCGATGCGATGTGGTAACGCAGCTGCCGAGTGGCTTCCACCAGCTGTGCCTCCACCACGGAGAGAAAGACATACCCACTCTGGATCTCTTCATAGAACAGAATAAAATGAACCTAATTGTCCAGCCGAGGCGGGAAGATTGTCTTGTCGTCGCCTCTTTCGTCCTCTGGGAGCAGAGCCGTGGACTTGAAAAATAGGCTCAAGTTTGAGTTGAGGGCTTGAGGCTTGACTGCGGCGTGTGTCGGTGTTTCAGTCAGGCGTGACTCCCTCCCTAAAGAACGGACCTGAAAGCAAAAGCATTACATTTAGTCATTTAGCAGACACGTTTATCCAAAGCGCGTTACACCCTCACACACCGAAGGCGCAGCTTCGGGAGCAATTTGGGGTTCAGCATCTTGCTCAAGGGTGCTTCGACACGTGGACTGGGGGAAGGCGGGATCGAACCGCCGACCTTCCGATTTGTGGACGACCACTCTGCCACCGAGCCACAGCCGCCCACGATAAAAATATACAAGACCTTGCAAAGCCACACCGCTTGAAACTGCAGCCAAATGTTTAAATACCAGATGTCCTTTCGACGGTCAGCAGGCTTGACACATCTCGTCCTACGACTTGCAGTTTGCGTATCAACACTCGTCTCAAATAGCTTCAGACTTGATGTGGGCGTGTTGTCAAGGACTCCTCATGGACTTGAGATGTGACTTGGATGTGTCTTAAGTGACTTGAGACTT
>CM022477.1:1521284-1547927 GCA_011952105.1 Coreoperca whiteheadi
AACTTTGTTGAAAAGGACTCGCAGTCAGACTCAGAGCGGTTAGACGTCGGGGAGTTTGTGCTGCAGAGAGGAGACTCTCTCAGCCATCGCTGTAATTAACTCTGCCGCTGTCGGTACACTAATGGCCACTTTGTTAGGTACACGCTGACATGTCACGCTGACATGGTGGCGTCACACAGCAGCTGCAGATTTGTCACCTGCAAATCTCCCATTCAAACTCTTCATAATCACATCTTGTGACTGTGGAGGCCTCTGTGGTACGCCGGGCGCCGCGGCGTGCACCAGCACTCCTGCACGGCTGCGGCATGTAAACCGGGCTCGGTTGGTGTTATCAGGGTTAATTTGTGCCCACAAAGTCTTCCCCACACCTTCACGCCACTTCCTACTTTCTGTCCAAAGGGGCTGTCGAGTGCTCCCATTGGTTTAGGGATCCAAAGCAGTAACCGGGAACGCAGCGTGTCACGCTCAACAAACAGGAGACAGATTTCCTCATAAAGGGAATGAGGCATGTTCTCCTCCACTGCTCGATACATAATTTGGTATTTAAAGCGACTTGTTGACTCTCCCCAACAAGAGCCTGCAGACCAGGCGGCGGACGCGGCACCAGCCTCTGTGTGCTTCATGCAGCAGCAGGACAACGGCTGCACCCTGACGCACAGAGACGCCGCATGTTCGAGGGCAAGAGTAACTGCACATTTGATGGTTAGCGTGCCACAGTGAATTAGCGGCTGCTGAAAGCTGCTGCCTGCTGCCCGTTCTGTTACAGAGCGGCGCTGAGACACACGCTTTGTAGAAACCTGATGAGACGGCAAAACCTCGTGAACGCAGCGCTGACTGGCTCCCGTGGCTGGCGCCTTGAATACTAGAATTTAGAGCAATTTGCCAAACTGATGGGGAAAACTGTGGATCCTCCGAAATTTAGCTGGAACATTTCTATGTAACCCGGACTCAGGGCCATCGTGCTACATGGCCCCAGTCTGCATCAACACCTCCCGGAAGCCTTTTCAGTCCCCGAGCGGCTCGTGAACGCTCCCTGGATGGAAAGGCGGGCTTCTTAGGGACCTATAGGGTGGCGGCAGTGTCCGGCAGGTGCAAAGCATGCGTCTGTATATCTTTGGGTTTTTGAGCTGTTGGAAGACGTCGCCTTGGGCTGTGGGAATGTGTGATGGGCATTTCCTGACAATTTACAGAAAGACTAACTAACTAACTGATTGATTAATCGAGAAAATTGGCAGATTAGTCAATAATGAAAACAACCGTTAGTTGCAGCTCTGCCAATTTTACATATCATACAAAAAGTAATCATTTCATCGGACATTAGCAGGGGCACTCGGCACTGTGCCTCCGCTATAAACTGCTGAACAAAACCCTGCTGACAAAAGCGGCGTGGACTGCGAGGTGTCCTGGATGCTGCCGACCGATGCAGGAGTTTCATCTCCGCCGGGCGTGGACCGGCAGGGGATCATGCCTTGGTGTGCGTCTGCCTGCAGCTGACCTCCCATACTACTGGACCCATCAGCCTCACATTATTGTGCACATTTGTGAGGACCTCTTGTGGTCGCGGCGATCCACAGTTTTTGAAAAGCTTATTTTATTGACTGCTGTGTTTCATGCCGCCGCCGCCGCCCCTCGCTGCTGTGAACACTTTCAGCCTCGTACGTGAGCAATAAAGGCCCGAGAAGCCTGCGTGTTTGCTATACCTTTGTCCAGAAGTGCAGCATTAAATATAGATGTTATTGTGCAACCTGTCACAGTAAAATAATGATGCGTGGTCCGAAAGGTCAAAAAACTTCATGGTTGACATTTCTGTGACATTTTATAGTCGTGATGTGATATTCATTAAATGAGCCTTTTATTTACTTTTATTACATTATTACGCTGATTTCACATCATTACTAGGATATGAAATGTTCTCATTCTTCTGATTATGTCTTTCTAATGTACACCACCATATGTCTCAGGGATCTCCTCTCTTCTTATCCCGCTAATGTGTCGATCACGTAGTTTAGCTGTAAAGCCTTAAAATCTGTCGAACTGAACGAAGCGCTTCCCGCAGCAGCAGCGGCGGCGGCGTCCGAGGCTCCGGGCGCCACCGCTCACTCGAGATTCTTCATTTTCACACAAGCTCCGGAACAACGTAGGGAAACGGTGCGCTTCACAGGGGGGAAACCAGCCTCGGTGTCATCCGGCCATCAGCGACCGTTTTGGTGTTGGCCGCTTCTTTTGGTGTCATTTTCACTTTCAAAATGGAAACTGTCTCTGCACAATATACAGCGAGGCAGCGGAGACGAAACGGCGTCAAATGACACGCGACCTGGGATGTGCGTGCCCTCATATATTGATATGTGATTATATATTTATATATAATAAATTTTTCTCTTAACGTAAATAAGCATTTTTGATAAGATTTCCTTAAATTAGTTTAAACAATAGCGACCAAGCGATGTACAGTTAAAAAACAAGCCTGTCACTGCAGAACGGTGAGACTGTTTCAACACACATCTCAGTTTCGACGCCTGTGCAGTGAGCGGTATGTCGGCGCTCTGCGTCGCCCGTCTTCCACCACGACTCGCTACACGGGAACAAAGCAGAAACCCCCTTTGACCCCGCGACTGTCAGGTCGGGCCATCACCTGGCCGATACTGTGTCGTCCGGCGTAAAAGCATCCAGACGGCCTGTCAGGATCCAAGCTCTGGGTCCAGGGAGGCGTGTGATGTGCGGACCTTTAAGTGATCTTTCATCTTAAACACCCAACGCTCTCTGATTTCCGTCTGACCTCTAAGACCCGATCCTCTCTCAGACTCCGACATCCGTTAGCCATATAGCCGTTTATCCTGTGGAGAACTGAGAATGAACTCCGAGCTCGAATCCAGAACCTTCTCGCTGTGAGGCCACGGTGCTCATTGTAAGTCACTCCGCAGCTGCACTGCTGCAGCCGTAACGAGGACTCCGCGAAGTGTCTAGTTCGTCTCTGCTGTGGACACAGAAACAGCCTGCAGGGCTTTCTAGCTGATGATATTTACAGACGAGGAGGCTGCAGACGCTCCGCAGCTCTCCCAGGACCAAACCTCCCCTCCGAGAGACAAATACGAAAATAATATCACTTCGATTTGGGGGTTTTATGACATGAGGGGGGGTGGGGTGGGACGGAGCAGAGGAATGGTGGAATACTTGGCGGTTTGGCTGCAGATCGATTGTCGTGGAGTGTTGTGGAGTGGGCGCGAGCAACCTGACACTTTGGAGTTATTGATCGGAAGGCGGTGCGAGGGAACACATTTGACTTCACAAGCTACTTGCTGCAGTGTGTGTGTGTGTGTGTGTGTGTGTGTGTGTGCTGCTAAAATCTCATCTCGTCTCGGCATATTGATGGACTCGAGCGCAGAAACTCAGGGGGATCGACTCTCGTGCCTTGAATTTCAAGTCAAACTAAAAGCATTTGGGGGTTTAAAGAAGAAGCGCCTAAAGGAGTTCCTGAGCGACCCGAATGCACCATAGTTGCGTAGGAAATGAGGGGTGCAGCGGTTCAGTTAGCGTTGGGGTCATGCATTTGGTGCAACAGCCACAACAAAAGGAATACACTGGATGCAGTCTGAACAATGTAAACTAATGACGTCGGGAGTCGTGGCTGATGGATGTTTGCACGAGTCATCGCAGCCCTGAGCCTGCTGGTGGCCTGGTCTGTTGTGACTCTCGTCTCGTAGTGTGGCCGTCTCCACTTTCAGCTCCGATGCTTCCTTCTTTAGTTTCTCTGCGCGCTGGCTCTTTACGCATGCGACAAAGTGCACGGCTCATTTACCGCTCGGGGCCGATCTGGCCGGGGGGGGGGGACTTTTCTAACTTGCGACACCAGCTAGATGAGCTTTTGGGGGTTTCGTGACATGCAGATGAGTTTAAATTCAACAGTTACATGTCGGACTTGTCGGGTTTTTAAGGCGATTCTATTAGAGACGCCACAAAAGACAAGTGTGTTGTTCCACAGGTGGATTTGACTCTTTGGGGGGGGGGGGTAAGGGAATGCATTCAGCGAGTTTGTTACAGCTCAGTGCAGCTCGGGGCAGCGTTGCCACTGAACTCAGTCCCACGTTGGCCACATTACACAGGGCACAAGGCAACCTCGACTCCCCCAGGGAAAACTAGGAGGGAATTACTGAATGCAGTTACGTCGAACAGCCGATGCAGTACATTGAAATAGTATCAAAAGTACAGTTTGATCCGAAGCATATCTTTCCGTTTGTAACTTCCCCATCTTGAATGGAGTCGTTCCGAGGGAGCGTTGGAGCCGCAGCAGTGGCCCCTCGCACAGCTCGGGTTATAAACCGTTTGCTTTCTTTTTCTCCCCGTTTGAAACCAAAAACGAGAGAACCAAATTCAAAAACAAATACAGTTTTGAATTTTTCCATTTCGAATTGAGGAATGAAGAAAGGCAGACAGGTGACAAGGAAGTAAAAGTAAATATTTAGAAATAAAAGCCAAGAGGATCGAGTGGCCGTTCTTTAAAAGGGTGAGACTGTGCGAGCACTGGATCTGTACCAGGGTAACATTAGAAGATCAATAAATAACATTTTAGAAGCGTGCTCCTTCCCAAATAGGGTTGGCTACAGCAGTGGTTCTCAAAGTGGGGTCCGGGGACCCCCCAGGGGTCATTCAGAGACTTCCAGGGGTCCCCATAAAAATAATTTCACTATTATTTCATTGAAGTGAGAGACTGTGTAAGAACGAGTATTCTGCTCACGGGTTTCACACTCTCCACAGTACGACAGTGATCTTTAATACCGGCTGCTGATCTAATCGATTTAATTTAGGCTTCAAATTGAATAGAAGGAAAATCACAAAAGCAGCAGATCCCAGATCGCCATTTATTACCATTTTTGTATCCAGCACGATAAACGTGGTTGCGTTACCGCTTGTTTGGAGAGAGAGAGGTTTTATTTTGATGCATTTACTTCCTTGTCACCTGTCTGCCTTTCTTCAGTCTTCAGTTCAAAACGGAAACTTTAAAAAACACATTTGCAAAAACCCAAATTGGACTGTTTTTTTGTTTTGTTTTGTTTAAAGATATTTTTTTGAGGGGGGTCGACGTGCAGCAAAGCTCGCCGCGGGCCGGAGTCGAACCCGGGTCGCTGCGCTGAGGACTGTAGGGCACCGGGGGCACTATAACCCGACCTGTTTTTTGAATTTGTTTGTTTTTTTATTCTGACAAAAAGACGTTTTTCCGGTTTTGTTTTGGTTTCAAATGAAAAAAGGAATTGCCGCAATGTCCACGACGTTAAATAACAGAGTTTATGGAGGAGCAGAAGTTTTGTTCTGGTCCACTTCATTTACTTTTGAACCTGGACGTGTCGGTTCAGTTGAAAAAGAACGAAGACGGCGTGGAAACACTCACGCGGGACACAATATCTACTACAGCAGCAGCAGCAGCAGCAGACACAGCTGGCATTTCAATACAAACGATGGCGCAGAGACTCTGCAGGCAGATTAAAATGGACAGGATGAGCCGGTGGAGATGATAAGAGACGAGGGAGGCGAAGACGTGACGCAAGAGGTGGAAAGGAAAGAAGACGCAGAGCGAAGATGAGAGATGGAGAATTACAAAAGACTCTGCTCAGATAGAGATATCGGTGTCCGAGTTAAAGGAAGAGGACGTAAAACAAGCAGGAAGACACTCAGTCAGTTAATTCCCTTCCAGACAGGTTTGGATGCTGACTTTCTGTCTTGACGTGTGTTGAAGTGATTTCCACTTTAGTCTCGGTCAGGTCTGGCTTTGATGAAGTGGCTTCAGGCTTCGGTGGATTCACAGGGGCTTTAAGAGCTTTTATCGTCTATTGTCTTTGGCTCTTCTCTCTCTTTTAGCAATCAGCGTGTCAACCTCGCCTCTCTAAAGACATTTATATACCACTAATTTGCTTGGACAAATACGTTTTTAGAAGAAACCAGACTGCTGCACAGGACTCACGGGGGGGGGGTCAGGCTTTAGGCTTGGGCTACCGAAACACTGCGGTTAGAGAAAGAGAAAAGCCAAAAGCGTCGGCTGTTTGTTCGCAGCCTAACACGTTTGCACTTACGTGACAACAACCTCCAGTGGTTGTGTGAATCCTGACTCTTGTCTGTCAGGAACAAAGTCAGAGGAGGCGTGACTGTGTTACAGTGCTGCATCACCTGTTAGCGCGTGATCAGCTGGAGACGGCCGTTCGTTTCCCTTTTCCGGCAAACCGAACCTTAAAGTGCAACTGCAACGATGTCACGCCTCGCAGTGCAGTGCTCAATCAGTGGAGTGCTCTTTAAACCACGGAGGTGACAAAACAGTCTCAACTCAAGGTTGCCCTACTTGCTTGTTCTGGAGCTTCTGAACGTATCACACGGTTCTTATCAGCTGTTCTACTGCATCCACTTCGCGTCCATGTTGGCCTAAATGTTAAGCTCGAAACTCTCAATTCACGATCCACCGACTCGCTTCTTCTTGGGCTTTTCGCACCGAACACAGCGTCCTCAGCCTTGGACCTTTGAGTTGACGTTAGTCATGTTTCCAGTAACTGTCAAGCCAATTTGAAGTAGAAGAAGAAGAGGTCGCGAACGGGAAACAAGAGCAGTTTGTCAACCGCTAATAAACCTCAAAGAACAACAAGAAACTAAACGAGTTGCCTCGGCCATCTACGAGAGAGGGGTCGTCAGGGGTTTGTAATTATTCTAATATTCTAAAACGCCGACAGCGGAAACAGCTTCTTCTCTTGGAGCAGGAACAGCTGATCAGTCATGTGAGTTAAACGCTTATTCAGCAAAAGTGTTTCGTCCCCCGTCACGCACATTACTTCTTTTTTCAACAAACCACCTCAAGTGAGCGTATAAACTAAACAGAAAAGGTTTTTTTAGAGTTTTGCCGTTTCAGCGCGATACTTAAAAATACGCATTAAAATGCTTGTTGGAAACACGACTATGTTAAGAACTTTAACTTTAAGGTCAAGAATGAAATGTCAAATCACATAGAGTCAAAAAAAGCGTCATTATATATTGGTTAAAAAACTTAACCTTTTTGAAAAGTACTTGCACAAATGGAGCTAATAGCATTATAGAATGTAAAACCAGACTAAAGGTCTGATTTGGCGTGGCGCCACCCATTGGATCTTTAGGGTTTCAGCGTGCCGCGGTGCCGTTGTCTGAAAGAGTCCACCGTTGTTTTGTCAAGACACCAAAGGTCAGGATTCCCAGTTGGGTTGGTTGATTCTGATAAAAGACAGACAGTGAACTGTGAAACGGTCGCTGAACTGTTCTGCAACATGTATCTTTAGCAGTGAGACTAAACAATATAAGAAAACTGATGTTACCATGCACACGCCGCTACATGCCGTTGTTTAAAGAACATGCTCACAATGACTATGCTAACATGTTCACCATCGTAGTTTAGCAGGTTAGCATGCTACCGTTTGCTAATTAGCAGTAACGTCCAGCTGAGGCTGATGTTCTGTAGGTACTTGGTCAAAGTGTTGGACACATTCACATGTTGACCTGATGGTGGCGCTGGATGGAAAGTCAGAGGATCAGCAGAGTTACTACAGTTAGTCGCAATCCATCCGACAGCTGCTGACGTGTTTCAGTTTGAACCTGCTAGCGTGGCTAAAACAAATCTTTTCATATGAAATGGTTGAATTGAATCAATGAAACGAGGACGCCGTTGGGTTTGGCCTAATCTAAACCCACTCACCTGCATAACGCGAGCAACACCGAAGCCAACCTGACGGTACGGAGGTCAAAGGTCAGAGGATGACGACATTACAGTGACCGATGAGCAATCACGTGAGGAAGAAAAGTGTGTGGGGGGGGGAGTTCCAGGATCTGAGAGGAGAAGAAGAGGATGGATTCAGCGGTGGGAGAGATTGTTTTTATCAGAAGAGAGAAAATGACTCCTTTTCTTTGTATCTAGTCCTCGTTGTTAAACTAAGACTCCCCACGCTGGCCCAGTGACGGTCTCAGGGTTGCATGTAATCCACCAGCAGACATCATTGCCTTTAATCAGCATCACTGCGTGTTACAGGATAGCGCGTCTGAAAGCCGGTGTTGGTTACGCCCCGGAGGCTGACGGGAGAGCAGCCAGGGTTTGTCCTCTGTGCGCTGCAGTGAAGTGGAGGAAAGTCGGACCGAGTTTTGGCGATTATCCTCCATTAGCGTCAGCGGAGATCACATCACAGCGGTACCAGGCTGAGCAGGGCCTCAGCCTGCACGTGATCTGCCTCCGTTAACATCACAAGCTCGGACGCAGTACAGCCCCGGCACGAGGCCCTGCCCTGCTGCTGCTGCTGCAGGGAAAGGAAAGAGGGGTCGACCCGCACTCATTCAGGTTGCATCAGCAGATTGCGCAAGTTGTCTTCATAGGAGGTTTGATGAAACTAAAGCCTGACCTCAGTTCACCTGCTCGAAGCATGAATACAGAACGCTTTCTGAACACAGAGATGTTATTCAGAACTTCGCTCGGCCGAAAATCTCTGAGCTGAAGTGAGTTTAGCTTCTCAAACTTCTGCTGCTAAGTGGAAGATTTCCTCCGGGGGGGAGATGGAGAGATGGAGGCTGAAGGAGGGATGGAGAGAGTGGGAGAGGAAAGGGAAGTTTAACATCTTACGTAACTTCAGCTAACTTCAGCCGCAGAGAGAGAGAGAGAGAGAGAGAGGTGGGTGCAGAAAGTAAAACAAGGACAGGGGAGAGGAGGAGGAGGAGGCGGAGGGAGACACGAAATAGAGAAAGAAAAGAGGGATGGGAGGATAAAAAAGGTGGGAGCAGAGGAAAGAAACAGAGGGACAAACAGAGATGAACACCAGATGGACTCGGTTGTCGTGGCAGCAAGTCAGCCATTTCCCTGGAGACGGTGTGTGTGTGTGTGTGTGTGTGACAGAGACGGTGTGTGTCTATGCTGTTTAACTTGATCCAAAGGTAGGGTGACAGCTGCTTTAGCAACGCGACACACACACACACACACGGTGAAGCATCTGTTTCTGAACAAAGACGTTCGTCCCTAAAATGAAGATACCTGCTCCGACACAGCGAGCAGAAGGGAAACTGGAACTTGCTGCTTCTGTTCCCAGAGGGAAGAAAACCGTCATCCAGAGTCCCTCTGACTTCTGGAATAATGTAAAAGGCCACAGATCCAGATCCAACGCGTGACGTTGGTCGACGGTATGTTGTGCTGTTCGCGCCACATGTTGGCGTTCAGGCCGCAGGACAGAGAGGACAGAGAGGACTGAACGCTGTAGAGGGTTTTAGACCGCTGGAAAGACTTTAGGAGAGAGCGTCTGTCAATTTTCTTATTCTGAGCAAAATCAGATTCTGATCTTTTATCGGAGTTGTGTGCTGACAATTGTTTGTTGTTAAACTTTTATATATGTATATGATCGTTAAGGTTTGAACTTCCAATACCGTTAAAAGTTGTGTTATTGACTTTATAAAACTGTGGCTAAATCGACGCGTGCCACCAAAAGTAAACGAGAAACTGGAATATGAAAACTGAAAAGGATTAGTTTGAAATGTGCTTTTTCTTTCTAAAGGGGTTGGATGAGAAGCTTGATACCCCTCTCACATCTGTACGCTAAATACGTAGCTGGTTGCCAGCGGCTGGTTAGCTTAGCTTAGCTTAAAGACCTGAAAC
The DNA here is from genome assembly GCA_011952105.1 of Coreoperca whiteheadi. Taxonomy (NCBI): domain Eukaryota; kingdom Metazoa; phylum Chordata; class Actinopteri; order Centrarchiformes; family Sinipercidae; genus Coreoperca; species Coreoperca whiteheadi. The sequence continues at coordinate 1,530,913 of CM022477.1, forward strand.
GGGGGGGAACAGCTAGCCATGCTCTATCCGGGGATTACAGAATCCACCTACCAGCACCTCTAAAGCGCACTGAAAAACACGTTGCAGCTCATTTGTTTGATCCGTACAAAAGCGAGTGGTTTTTATAGGGGATTATTCTCCAACCTCATGGTGATGACTGCACTCCAGCCATTACCCCCATCCATCCATCCATCTCCTCCCTCTTACCCGGGGGGGCAGCAGTCTGAGCAGAGACGCCCAGACTTCCCTCTCCCCAGACACTCCCTCCAGCTCTTCCGGGGGGAATACCGAGGCGTCCCCAGGCCGGCCGAGAGACACAGTCCCTCCGGCGTGTCCTAGGTCTTCCCCGGGGCCTCCTCCCGGTCGGACGTGCCCGGAACACCTCCCCAGGGAGGCGTCCGGGACAGATGCCCGAGCCCCCTCGGCTGACTCCTCTCGATGTGGAGGAGCAGCGGCTCTACTCTGAGCTCCTCCCGAGTGGCCGAGCTCCTCACCCTGTCTCTGAGGGAGCGCCCAGCCGCCCTGCGGAGGAGACTCATTTCGGCCGCCTGTATCCGGGATCTCGTCCTTTCGGTCACGACCCAAAGCTCATGGCCACAGGTGAGAGTAGGAACGTAGATCGACTGGTAAACAGAGAGCTTCTCCTTGCAGCTCGGCTCCTTCTCCCGATATTTTTACATTCTTGTAAACAAATGAGAGGAAAACAATGAACTCCGACGAATTTTCCACATCAGTGTGTATGTTTCCCGCCGTTTGGGAGTTCTTCTGCGTGTGTGGGGAAAAAAGTAGAATAAAGCATTTAGTCTCTCCAGAGGGAGGAAGTGATGTCACTCGAGTCAGCGTCCGTAGGGGCTGAAGCCTCTGCGGCCACAGTAGAGGCTCCAGGCCGCGTTAGCTGCTGCTAGCATAGCACGTAACCAACCTCACTGACAACTTGTCAGAGGAAGAGTTGCATTGTGGGTAATGCAGGCACCAGGTTTGGGGGTCGGAAGATGAATACGTGGAATAAATAAGAAGATATCTCAGGGTCTGCTGCATTGATCAACTATTATTGATCAATGTGTCATTTTTGTATTCAGGCTTTTGACAAACGACAGGTGCAGCTGTTTCTTCTCGGGGAACAGTCTCTTGAGTACATGTGTTTGTTTTTCATCCCTGTGCTCAGCCAACACACACACACACAGCAGCAAACCCATTCAAATTAAAGGGCTATTTTTGTCTCCCTCTCATTAAAACGGTTATTATTCCTTCATCATCTTCGCACAGTCCAAACCTCTTACCGCCATCACTTTAACAACTTCACCAAACCTCACCTGTGGGTGTAAAGTACCTGCTGCCGCCCCACTGGACCTCCGGGGTTGAGTTTATGACTGTTACCAGTGCAGGAATATCGCTGCTGTCAGGTTTAAACTCATGTAACGGCTGACTTGGTGCCTCCAGAGCCGAGGCGCTTCACTCCTCCGTACCTCGCCGATATGAGTGTTCAGCACAGCGTGCTAAATGTCAGTTATATCAGTCTGTTGTTCCTCGGCAGGGATGAATTTATACAAGGTAAATAACTGTCTTGTTTCTTTTTTTTCCGAGACTGTCCTGGCCAAGACAGGCAGCAGCAAGACAGACGTAAAAGACATGGAAACGTTTTAAGATAAAGCAGCAAGAAACAAGCAGCATGATTAAACGCCCTCTTTGCCACTTCAGTACGGACTAAGTCCTGGGAGCGAAGACAGCAACCTACCATACTTTTATTTTAGGATGTAGATCTGTTGATCAGAGGGAAGCAGTCCAAGAATTACCTTGTAAATAAGACTATGCCAAGGATTCAGTCTGGTAACCAACAGTGTTGGTCCGAGTACTTTGGAAAAGTAATCCGATCACTTCTTTAAAAAACTACTCGATTTCAAAAGTAATCAAATGACTGATTAGGGAGTGTCTGATTACTTCTGCGCAAATGTTTCACAATAAGAACTTTATTGAAAAGTGCAAATCTTGGAAGGAACCCATTTTGCCTTGAACTTTAACAATGTTGTATTGTTTTCTGAACAGAAATGCTTGTTCCTTCTAAATAAATAATATTCACAGCTGCCTTCAATTTCTGACAGTCGCAGCTCCATAGTCAAATATATAAAATCAACATTCTTTTCTAGTTTTAGAGCTGAGTAGCATTAAATTTAACACAAATGTTGCTGTTTGTAGCTTGTTTAATCTTAATGTACTTAAATAATCAAAACTAAAATCTCAACTGTCTTTTACCTGAACTGTTTAAGTATTTCTTTATACACTTATCACAACGGCAGCCACAGGAATAGCTGTTAGTTAGTTAGTTAGTTCCTACTGGTCACGATTTAAAGGATTAGGCTGTGTGAACCTGTTGTGTCTCATTGAAAGAAGCCTCTCAAATCTCTTGTCAGATAGTCGACCTAGCCGCTGCAGCGTCGGCGTGGATCTGGCCGCTGGCATCTCAGACAAATGACGTCACTACTCTGCAACTTCCAAGAGCAGCGTGATTAGTTTTTATTAACAAAAAATAGAAATAATGTATTATTCAGCAAACAAAACAACAAAACATAACGCTTATTTCCTCAGCCAAGTAACTATAATCTGATTATCATTCATTAAAATATAACGCGTTAGATTAAAAGTAATCTGATTACAATAACACGTTACCCAACACTGGTAACCAATGCAGACCCTCGTATACGGAGTTGTTTTTAAGTCATTTGATTCAAGTCGAAACTGAGTTTCAAGTATTTCAGAGCAAGTCTAAAGTCTTTTGGGGCAAGTCCAAGTCAAGTGTCAGATCATTTGAGATCAACCAAAATCAAGTCTCAAGTTATTTGGTAAAAGTCTCAAGTCAAGTCTGAAGTCATACGAGACAAGTCTCAAATCAAGTCCCAAGTTTCAAGTCATTTGACTAAAGTTTCAGGTCAAGTCTTAAGTGATATACTGTGAGTCTAAATTCATTTGATAAGTCATTCTAGGCAAGTGTTATTAGTATATAAAGTCCAAATCATGTCTCGAGTTTTTTTGGACCTAAAAATGAAACCCTAATCTTTTGTCCAAACTGACCTGTCCGAGTCTTTCGGGGCCAGTTTGCGTCCAGTCTCAAGTCATTGGAGACGAGGCCAAATCAAGTTTCAGGTCTTTTAGAGCAAGTCTTAAGTTGTTCAAGACAGGTCCCAGTCGAGTCTCAAATGTCATAAAGTCTTTCAGAGGAACTCTCAAGTCAAGTCTCAAGACTTTGAGACTTCAGGCAAAAGGCCGAGTCAAGTCTCAAGTCAGTCAAGATGGTCACACGTCAGGTATTTTAAAGCTAAAGCACTTAAGCAATAGATTTAATGACATGATCTTTGATAAGAATGACGTGGTTGTTAGTTTGCGCTGAGTTCCTGTGTAATGATCTATATACCGAGCTGATTTGAAGTCCGAAGCAAGTCTCAAGTCTTTCAGTGCAAGTTTCACTGACTCCTCATAGCTGAAGGGACGAAGACATTCGATTAAGCGGTGAGCTGAGATCACAGCTGAACAAACTGTTTATTAAAACTCATATGTCATCAGAAGTGCACAAAACCTGTGAATGTTCGCTGCTATAGTTTCTGCAGCCATTTATACATCCTAATTACATTTCACAGCCTTTCAGACCCGTTAACGCCTCCACTTTAGGGCTTCAGCGTCGAGAACATGAAAATACAATTCAGCAACAACAGCGTCTGATAGCTTGGCTGTATTTTATAACTGGCTGAGTCTATTTCCATCCCTGCCTCCGATTGCACTCCCCGCTAGATGAACGAGGCGTTTAGTTGCCCAAAAGGGTTCGGGATTTATAGCAGCTCGCCGTCGCAACGACCTCCTCCCGTTCTCGTTCTCTCTCCTCACTTACAGCTCAGCCCACGCTGGTGGAAATGTAGCTCGAGAGACGCAGGATATATGGTGATGGAGAGAGAGAGTGAGTGATAAGGGAGATAAATATTGAGTGACTGAGGGGGCGGATGAGTTAGCAAATAAGTGAGGTGAGGAGAGGTAAATATAGAGTGAGCGAGGAGAGGAAAGCATAATGATTTCATAATAAATCCAAACATGTAGAGTTCATTAAATGTGATCGAAATGTTCTGCTGCTCCTCTGTTGCATGATTCATTGACCTTCTATTGGATTGTGTGGTCTGTACTTATTGAGAGAAGATTGCTGTTAACAATCAGACATTGCAGCCATTTGGGATGGTAGAACATGTGCCACCGTGGGCATTAATGTGCTGCTATAACAACCTCCACTTTTCTGCAAGAGGATGCAGCCATCTAGGCTGAAACCTGGGGAGACATTTTCTGTGGCTTCACCATGTTCCAACAGGCAAGGGCCTTCCCCAAACACGCCTCCAGGACCAGTGCTGTGCTGTGAGGGGATGTTTTGGTGTAGTGCCCACACTCTATTGCAGGATGACGTGATGTATACATTATTCTGAGCGTCCCCCCCCCCCCAGAATAATCAGAATTTGATCCCAGCAGTCCAATACAATTAGGAAAGTGTAGAAGAGGCGTAAAAAGTATTTTCATCATTATAGCTGGCTTGGCCAGAGGAAGTCTCCAACGCGCATGCTCTCAATCGGCTGAGCTGGAGATGGTCTCGCCTTTTCGGTGTATGCAGGCAGTGAGCAACTTCCATGGCAATGAATTGGTGCCGTCTTGGAACACGATATCCAATTTTCTTAATACATCCGTAATTTTTGGTTAGCTAGTTAGTTTTGTTATGTATGTGGACAGGGATGCCCACATACCTTTCGTCATATAGTGTACCAGCAGTTGTAGAAAAACAAAAGCATTCGTGGGGTTTCTCTCGCGAAACGCTCTGAGTTTATGTAACACCACGAGCAAAGGCTTGAGTTGCCAGTATGCTTCTTCAGAACCGTTCGTCCGATGGTGAAATGGTTTTGGAAACAGTCTCCCCCAGAACCTTCCAATGGTCGTCCAGGAGAGACTGTGGCTTTACCACGTCGCACAAACTACTTCTGTTCGAACCCAACCCAACCCGACCCTAAAACCAGGAATTTACGATGCCGTGTTCGTCTAGCGCAGCAGCATCACACCACCGCATCAGCACATGTGAAAAAAGAAAACAAGCGTGAGAGAAGGGAGGTATGAGTGAGTACGGGAGGATGGAGGTGGAAGACAAAACGTAATGGGAGAGAGAAAGTGATAAATGCAGAGACAGCAAAGTATTGTTAGAGAAAAGATAAAAAAGCTGACTGTGCGAATAAAGACAGAGATTGAATAACAGAAAATAAGAACAGGTCAATAAAGCATGAGCAGGTGAAGACTAACAGGCAACTCATTTTGTTAGTGTTTTTGTACCCTAGCAAAAAGTTTGAATAAATGTTTCTTTACTCACTCGATCACTCAGGTGGAAAATGTGTTTGCCAATAGAGACAGAATGTGATAAACAGAGCTGGAAACACGATGTGCCAAATAAATAAGGACGTGGGCTGAGCATGATGAGACTGATGAATGGTTCAGAGCACAGCAGTTGGAAAAAGAAAGTACCTTTTCATTCTCTGAAATGTTTCTGGGAAAATATCCGTCCACCTCCAGAAACATCACGGCAACTGCAGCCTCACGTTGATGGTTTATGACTCTTAAGTTGGTTCAATGGAGCGTCGCCAAATAATTCCCTTTTGTTTTTGGTCTGTAGATGGAAAAATTAATCATGGACAACTCTGGCTGACTTTGAAAAAATAAGACGTTTGCCAGAAGTCATATATTTTACCAGCCTGGATGCCAGCCGAACTTAGCCCCGCCCACAACATTTGGGCTCGGGCGGTTCGGTCTGGACTCGATCCGTAGAGGAGTAACTATGCCCGAACAGAAACTGCTCGCACCAATCAAATAGTCAGCGCGGGCTTTATACGATGATTGACACGTCATCAAAGAGCGCTTGGGTTGAATTTGTTTACTCTTTTTGCAACACCGGCAAAGATGGCTTACGCTCATCTTCCTCTTCTTCTACTTCTTCCAGCATGTGTGCACCTGAGTTCTGTTGACAACTACGCGTCGCTCAACATACGTCACTCAGTCCGTTGCTCTGATTGGTCGTGGGCCTATCCAATTGAGGTCTTTCCTGGATCGGTTGAAATACGCCCCCATAATCACAGCCCAGTGGAGCCGAATCAGACTCCTATTCTGACAAGAAATGAGTATGACCACGTCAACTAAACCAACTGATTAAAGACAGATCGTGGTCAGCTCAAAGTGGGCGGCTCCCGGCGGCTCCGGCCGTCGCCTTCTTCGCAGTGCGACTCCATGGGCTCTATGGGGATTGACTCGCTTTTGGAGCCTCGAGTGGCCCCATTCGAGGAACTGCAGTCTCTGGCACCTCCGCGTTGGCTTCATTCTTCAGCCCCCGGAGGTTGCAGCGTGACATGAACCTGGCTGTTGTGTCACCAAATGTAGTTTTTAGTTTTTTTGCCGGCAGGGTTGATTTTTCAATGCCACCAGCTTAACGGCGAAGTAGAAGCAATTGTAGTAGTTAGAGAATGAAGTGCTGAAGTCAAGCTGAGAGCAGCAGAGTGGTTAGTATCACATGACTGTGCTGTTGTACTGATGGATCTAGGGCTATGGAAATTAACATTACACCGAATGTAACAAGACAGCAGGTAAACAAGGAGTTTGCACTGGGGAACTTGTGAATAAAGTCTTGCTTCTCTCTGCCACCCAGGTAAATAAAGCCGCCATCATTTAAAATGATTACCCAGAGAGAGGTTTTAGTCATTTAGTTTTCTGCTGCCTTCAGCAGGTGAGCAGTGAGACGGCCTCAGCCTCAGAAAAGTCGTTTTACTGCAGTCGTTTTGTGCTGTGTGGCAGTAAAAACCTGATTTGTTGCCCCTTTAAAACTGATTTGAAGGTCAGATGGAAGCGTCGGTGGTGACAGAGGCGGAGAATGTAAACAGCAGGGACACAAACCGAGAGCCGGAGACGCTGTGGGGAAAGTAAATGGCTTCATTTACTGGAGCTGCAGTGACATATACTCCACCGCTTCACTTTACTGCTGCTGAAACTCAGGGTGTGGGGGGGTGTGTGTGTGTGTGTCACGGTTGCCTCTCGTCACTGTCTGATTGGATGAGTGGCACCTTCCTTTAGCCCTAATTAGATGACCAGAAAAGGTGAATTTGTTGACTTTTTCTCCTCAGTCGACCTCCGAAAGTCTTCATCCGTCAAAGTAACTGATGAGCTGCAGCTGAACTATGTGACACTTTGTAATTAACGTTGTCTTAACTCTTTATCTGGATGCACATCATTGATTAACTGCCCAGGCAACTGTAACCCACGGCAACCGACATGAGAGGAGGCGCCGTGTTCTGTCCTTCATTCAATGTGTCGTTCTATTTTTTGTTTAAATTCCTATTTATCTTTCTTCCTCGTCTCTCTCCTCCTCCTCTGTGTCTCTGCAGGGCGGGGTTTGAGCAGGATATCGAGGGCGACCACTCGTTCCACCCAGACAGCTGCCACGGTGAGATAAACCTGGCATTTTACAGCCACGATACCCATGATGACAGTGATAATACGCGGTGTAAACAGTGTAAAAGTCAGTGGATTGTAAAACTACAGCAATGATACAGGCAATAAACTGGGCAATGAATCACACGAATGAGATGGGGAGCGTTGTGAGGAGGCAAACGGATTTTGGTGCTGCTGATTCTGACTGTGGCCATGTTGGGTTTTTTGTGTGCAGCCGACGTGTTGGCGACCACACGGAACCAGGAGTCTGCAGCCGACTCGGCCTACGGTAAGAAGCGCCGCTCCCTTCTGGTTCTTGTTTCGAGCTCAGCAGCGGAGAGTCACGGGAAGGAGACGGAGGGTTCAGGCGATGGCATGACACGAACGGGGCCAGCTAGCTTCCGTCTTCTGCGTGGAACACAAACCTTGAACCTGCCGATTCATAACCGATTTGTTATTAGGTTGATGTGCTGTTGTGTAAAGTTGCAGCCGGACAGATAGACGACGAGCTGAAAGTCACAGGAAAGCTCCGTAAAGCCGAGAAGCTGCAGATTCACCACCAGAGACGCCTTTCACACCGTTTTGTATCATACATCGGTGTAATAAGAGTATTGATTACGCCGCTTTAACAGCATGAAGGGTCCCAGGACAGACGTCTTAAATCAAGATGCTTGATGATTCACATTGTGGTCTTTAAAATGAGAAACGTAGTTTTGCATCATAATTTGTGGTACAGCCTGACAACGCGTCTCCTAGCTACGACCTCTGTTGTCACTCAACCGTTGCCGTGGGAAACGCCCACGCAGATCCAAGACTCCGTGTCCACAAATATGTCTGGAAACTGTTTTATCCATTTTATATGAAAAATAGCTGCAGAACCATCACAGTTTGTGTTTCCTCGCAGAAAAAAGTGAGAATTCAGATTGACTTGAAACAGTTCCTCCGTCTCTGACAGATGGGGGTGCAGCAGATTTATTAAATAATCCCAGGAGAATAAGAGTGAATTTTCCAGAAGATACAAATAGAATCAAAGCTGAGGGGAGAATCAGGAGCGCGCCGATGAACTTCCTCGTCTCTGGCTAACAAGCTCAAACTCAACCGGAAGACATTTGGTTATTACCGCTCGATTGACTCACGGTGGTGTACGGTCGCTCGGCTTGACATTATTACCCTCCACTAGATTGCAATCCAGCAGGTCAAAGCCCCGCCCCGCCCCGCTGAGCTGCCTGCTCTGTATTCACGGCTGCCGAGTAAACCAGCCGAGGCACCGTCGTCCACAGAGTGACAGCAGACCCGTGCAGTGGATCCCATTAAGACTCTGTAAGCTGCAATGCTGGGATTAAAGCCCGAGAGGGCACAGAGAGACAGCGGGGCGGCGCGCCGACGGAGATTTCTGATATGTGGTCTACTTGACTTGAACTGAGTTCGTCATTTCGAAGCACTTGAAGTGAACTCGAGTGGCGGCATCACGTCAGCAGTGATGGAGAGGACGCAGGTGAACAGAGCGGGGGCACCGAGCTGTGAAAAGGACAATGACTCGAGAGGATTAAGAAAAAGTGAACGAGATAAATGATCAGTTGTTCTTTGTCCCAACGTACTAAAGAATGCTTCCCTAATCCCGGTCTGAATGGCGTCTTTTATCAGGACTCTCTTCAAAGTCACTCAGTGGCTCGGCTTGACTTTGTCGTGTTTGGCGTCGTTCCTGCGGGGAACGTGTTGCAGGTGTGTAGCCGAGCAGTTCTGATCCAATCAGAGAGCTGCAGCTTCTAAACTGAGCGCGCTGAAGTCCGCGGGCGCCTTTTTAAAGAGCAGTGGATCTCGGTCCCAGAGTCCTCGGGGCTTCGAGAGCGGCTCGTTTTGTATTCCGCAGCGCTAGTTAATTGCGTTCACCTGGCATCTAAATGAGGCCCCCGTTAGAAGACCAGAATGGAAAGTACCTATTTAAAAAAGACAAGAGTGGAGCTGTGAGAGCCGAAGAGCCGAGAGCTGCAGTCCTGAGGAAATTAGCCCACTGTAGAAACTGCAGTTTAGTCAAATCAGCTGACGGGTCCATTTGTTTCCTGCTGCATTTAGGTGTCAGATCATGTGACCAATGATGTCAGACGAGTATCCTACTGAGAGTTCACTGAACTCATTCAGTTAGTAAGTGGCGTATATTCCAGCGTGCACTGCAGGTAAACCAAACGCTAACCAGACAAACATCAGAGATCGGCAGTGGGATGGGACGTTCAAGTCCTACGATTCATTGCAGTAAAAGCTAAAGCTAGCACGCTGACATTCAGACGTTCATGTATGTCTTTCACAAGTGAAGGAACAATGAGAGTAATGTTTTATTTGTTTCACCAGGATCAAACCCACTGAGATTATAAGTCCCGTAGTAACACAGTTCAACGAGCAAACCACCCAAACATTCATCAGTAACTAAATAAGATGGTCTTAATAAAATAAAAACCAGCGTCTAATATCAACAAGCTAAAGAATCTGCTTCAATGCTACTTAAGATGGTTTTAAAATAGTTTGAAGAGACTTGAGTCTTTCAGTTTGAACTCTTTCTGCAGTTCATTCCAAGAACGTGTTGGTGCTGCAAACTTAAACCCTTCCTCCCGAGCGTAGAAGCAGCTCCTGCTCGTGCTCCTTCGCTCGGTGACCTCCTGCAGACACGGGGGGAGCAGCCCAAGTATTGATTTATAAATGACAACACACCAACGTTTCAGTCTTCTGGTACACGAGAATGCAGAACCCAGTGATGAGCGAGGGCTCTGCAGACCGATCTGGGACCGCGTCCAAAGCATGTAGCGTTTCGGCCATAATCAAGCCCAGGCAGCAGCAGCAAGTCTCTTCCTGGCCTCACAAACACGATTTCATTCTAAAATAAAAGCCTAATTTAAGTTTGGGTCTTTGAACCGTGTCCGTAAGATGTTAGTGAATGTGTTGCTGTGGCGAGCTGCTGTTGGTCTGCGTTGTCCTGCATGTCGGCTGCGTCGGAGGCCGCTGACCTTCCTGTCTTATCTACCGACTCCGCAAACATCACCGTTGTGTCGAGTCTACGGGTGCTTTCACTTCGAAGGAACTCTGGCGCATTGGATCGTTTGTTTTGGTTTGTTGAGGCCGCCCTTGGTGAAGTTGGTGCCGACCAATCAAACCGCTCTGTGCGATAGTGGATTTGTGATTTTATATTTTCACATGTGCTGATCGTGGAAACTGTCAAGAAGGAATCTAGATAGTTATGTGAGAACGGAGGGGTGTTGAGCTTGTGGATTCACCTCATTAAAAGGTGAATGGACTGTCCCCGATTTGATATTGATTTGCCCCCGTGGATCCGTGTGTGATGATGCTGGATGGCATCACCAAAACTGTCCAATGAGAGTCACGTGTCAGTCCGTGTGACTTCATCCGTGGTTGTTTTGTAATACGCCGAATGGCCCAGAGCTAAAAGGAAAATGCTCTGTTCTTCCTCCCGAGCAACAGGCACGTCGGGCCGTTGACGGGGGCCCAGGACAGCGGACATACAGAGCCAGGTAGCTGCACCTGCTTGGAAAAGCTTGAAATCTCACAGGAAAAGTTTCCACACAAGCCGAGCTCGGGTGTATTTGTATGTCGCGGCTTTCCTCAACCTCTTAATTTGCCTCCTCAGTCACTGAACCAGCAGCCGGATGTGAGCGAAAAGCCTGCAGGCTCTCACACATCAGGTGATAAAACAATGACATCCTGCCTTACTTTTCCCTCCATAAATATGACTTTGCACCTGTACACCTTGCTGTGCGGTGATTAGCCCCGACCGACTGACGCGATTACAGGCCCAGCAGATGTGAGGCAGCGGGAGACTCGAACGCTGCTCGCAGATTCATTTACATACTTCCACAGATTCATCTCTCGACTCGCACTAATTGTGTCGTGATTAACCGTGTCATTTGAGTTTTGGATTTTATTGACGCCTGCGGGGGTTACCCAGGGAGTTAATGGCAGCGTAACACAATAGAAGCCGGCAGTGCACACTTGGTAACATTAGTCACTGTTGGCAGTAAGCTCATTCTTTCACGCTTTTATTGTGAAACTCCAGCTTAAATACGCAGCGATTAAGCCAGGAGTGAATGGTGGCGGTGCTGCTATACAGTGGGACTGACAGCAGGCACTTCCTCCATAATGGCGTCTGAGGCATTAACTTCATGGTGTCGGGCAGCCGGGCATGAAGGACTCCGAACACAACAAATGACGGCTGTTTTAGCCAGCGTGCGCCCAAATCTACCCACTGCGCTCCGCTAGAGTGGCTGTCGTTACCGTAATGACATCGTTTGGCGGGGAACTATTCCTGTAATGACGTTTTCGCTGCAAATTGGTTATTTAATGCACTGCAAGGGAGGCCCCCAGGGGTTTAGTTTGGCTCTGAATGGACATAAATTGGCCATTATGCTGCAGTGTGCCATTACAGGCCAGTTTTGTCTTAGATGAGAGTTGACATTGTGCAGAATGAGTTCTGCAAATGCAAATTATGATGGTTCTTGGATGACATGAATGCTGTCTGTGTGCTGTCTGTCTGTGACCTTTACATTACTTATTTTAATGTTGGTGATCCAGGAAATGAAGTCTTATTCTGCTCATAAGTGTCAGGCTTCATAATGAACAATTAAAATGGGTTTTGTGCCCTTAAAGTTGACTTCGTCAGGGAGTCGAGACCGGCAGGCTGAAGACTAAAGCACTGCTCTTTGGCTGGCTGCGCGCTGTTCTGCACTCATTCACTCGTTCCCCGGGAGGGATTCCTCCTCGTGGCCTGTTTTTCTCATGGAACAAGCAAACGTCCTCATTTTAGTCACGTCGCTTTCTGCACCAACGTTTGCCATCAGAAGGGACTTATGTCATGGCAGTTCAGGGGTTTTCATCATTTTTGCTAAATGTTCTATCTGGAAAATGTCAATTCTGGGATTAAAGAGGCAGTTCACCCCAAAATCAAAAAACACATATTCCTCCTCTCACCTGTGGCGCTGTTTATCCGTCTAGATTGTTTTGCTGTGAGCTGCCGCGTTTTGGAGAATATCAGCCGTAGAGGCGTCTGCATTGTTTTAATATAATGAGACTATATGGCACCAAAAAACCCCCACTATAGCCCATTTACTCAAGATGATCCACGGACGTCGTCGTGAGCAGTTTCGTGTAGGAACTATTTTCCTTCTACCGATAGTTCCCACGTGAACTGATGAACAGTCTTGTTTAATCTGAAGTGTTGTGAGAGGGTTCATTGAGCCAATGAGCGGTGGAAACCCTCAGCCCACAGTGGAGAATGTAACCCGCCAACCTGTCCAAAAGCATGACAGTCTCCAAAGTGGAGGACCAAAGACTGGCTGTGGACAGTTCTGTGGTTTTTAATGGAAGTTCGTCCCGCTGGCGGAGTTCTAGCAGACGTCAGTTCAACTCCCGAGTGTTTTTGTGGTTAACCTTTCGTCACTCGGGCAGCGTCTGGCTGCTCTTCAGCATCACTCTGAGCTGCTCCTCGGCACCAGTTTGGGGATTTCTGTCGCCTCTGGGGGTGGGGGGGGCTCACATCACATTCAACCCAACATCTTCTTTTGTTCTTAACGACATGAAAGTGAGAACTTGACATTTAAAGGGTAATTAACAGCTCAAATGGAAGCGTTAAGCGTCTTATCACTCAGCAGCAACGGTCAGCACCACACGCCATTTCAAATCATGTCCTCTGACAAAAAATCCCACTGGACAGGAACGAAACTGATAACCATTTTTTCGCGGGTTTCCTAAAATGTCGAACTCTTCCTTTCATTATTCAACAGTCATCATTCTCTCTCTTTTACCAAAAAAGCCATTCAGTCCGACATGGGAGCTGAAATAGTTCCACATTATCGGCCTTCAGTGTAATCGTGTCATAGTTCCGTCATGTTGTCACTCCACGCTGACTAGGCTGTGACCTACAGGGACTGAAAGTCCTCACGGTGACATTTAGTAGTTTTATTCACGAAACGCTTCGTGTGACGTCTTCCGAAAAGTTATGCACCGAACGTCCAGCAGCAGGCCTACCGGACCTTGGTCGTCACGGTAACAGTAAACCCGCGGTTGACGTTGTGGAACGGTCGTGGTTTGGTTAGCTTTAGGTAAAGCTCGCGGTTCCGGGTTGAAATAAGCGCGTTACGTTAGGATCTCGCAGTACGTAGGTGTACGTAACTGTGTGTGCGCTTCCTACACAACTGCACTTATATCTGCTGTTCGGTGAGATGTTTGTTTCCTGGAGTATCCATACCTGCTGGCTCCGCGGTTATGTGACAGACAGATATTGAATGAAGCATCACTATATTGTGCCGCACTGTGACGGGGAGGGTTACGGCCGTCGCTAAGTGTTAATGGTTCGTTGTGAAATCGGTTAAACCTTCACCAAGCCACCCTTTTGATAGAAAAACTGTATAAAATCCCTCCCTTATATAATGCTAAAGGGTCAATTCAAACCCCCAAAAGTCCGAAGTGCGCACACACACACACACACACACACACACACACACACACACACACACACACACAGTCCATCTCTCCTGTAGCTCAAAGTAGCGTGGGAAGTTGTTGCTATACTGAACAGCCGAGCACACACACACACACACACACACACACACACACACACACACACACACTAAAAAGTTGCATTTCCTCCCGGCGCGCATGAGACCTTGAGATCCCGTGTAGATGACGGAGCAGAAATGTCAGCTCTGAGGCGCCGCTGTGTGTGTGTGTGTGTGTGTGCGTGTGTGTGTGTGTGTGTGCGTGTGCGTGTGTGTGTGTGTGTGTGTGTGTGTGCTGTATTCAGAAGTGTGCATCTAGGTGAAGAGAGGCTGTAGCTCAGCGAAGGAGGTGACGACGTCTCCATTAGATTCCCCTTCTCCGCTGGAGGACGGGGGGAAAGCAAACTCCGAGTTAAACGAGCGAATGTCCTTTTCACCGCGGCCGGTCGTAACGAGCTGCTCTCCCAAATGCCACGTATCCATTTTAAAAAAAGGGGTCGTCTTGTTGAGTGCGGCTGCTCATCAAACCTCTGCCCCGGTTGACGGAGTGGTGTCTGAGGACGGAGATGATCGTTGGCATGAATTATTTGGTTATATTTGTATTGCTGTTAACTGGTTTTGTTAATTTTACACTCTGCGTGTTCCGTTAAAGCTTTGAAAGGGTTATCTGGTGTTTTGGGCCTCCCCGGGGGCTAGGGGGGTCCCATAAGTGACCAGACAGTGTGTTCTCAGTGAATAGGAGGTAGAAGTATGATAGAAGTAAGGTTGTTCATTTTCTATTTCTCTCACCTTTCTCTTCGCTGAGAAAAAACTACATATGCTACCTTTCCTCTTCATTTCTTTAAGATTCAAAGTAACTTTACAATGTTTTCCGTGACAGACGTTGAATCAGTAACGTTATCAGCTTTTGTAGCTTTACACAGAACAAACGTCAGACTAACATTATAGGTATAGCTAGTGTAGCGTTCTTCAGCCTGATTTTTATCAGCTCCCAATCAGCATCGCAACTAAGCTAGCGCTGTGTGTGATGGATGGTTAATCCGTTTGACCTCTTTCCTCCCGTGTCTCCGTTCCTCACGACTCCTGGCTCCCTCGCCTCGCGCCACTCAGTTTTCCAAACAAATCAGTCTCTTGCCGCTCTGACGTCATCTCGTGCTGCATTCGCCGGCCACAACTTCTGATTGGTTGCTGCCAACTGGGTAGCTCCTCCCCTGGCAGGGCGTGACGGGTCGCGTGTATTTGACCGGCCCCTTTAGATTTGTGCATTTGTTTTTGTACAGCGATTTAAAAAAAAGGGGGTGCGGAGCCTGTTGCTGTCGGGGATCTGCTGACGAAGCGCTGCAGTTTTCTTTGGGGGGGGGGGGTACGAGTATCTCGGGCTGCCGAACCAAACTGTCGTACACGAATGTCGAGGCGTTGCTTTCAGTGAGGATCCTGTGGTCCACACCTGAAGAGGAACGGTCTCTGCTGGGCTTTTTGGGTGACGTGGTCCAAGTTAACATTCCATCTGCGCTATCACTTTTTATTTAAATGACTCTGAGATGTGTGTGGGCGGGGCGCTGCGCCTGAAGTCACTGGAGGGTTCCGGGCGTTGGGATGTGTTGTGGCGCCAAGCGACGTTCCCGCATTTGGTGGTCCCAGCAATTACTTTTGGCCCTACAGCGTTACCAAAACCAACGGAACCGATAGCAGGAACCACAAAGAGAGTTTTCTTTAACTAACTTGCCTCTGCTCGTGTCAGTGGGATTCTCGGTGTGTTAACCGCTGCGCAGAAACCGACAAGCTCACTTTCAGCTCTCCACTCTCCATAAGAGACAATATCCTAATTACAGCGTGTGGTTAACAGAGAGACAAAGACTGTGATTATACCGCCCGGGTGTTTCTGATGTGCTTCCGCGCACAAGAACAAAAACAAGAGAGTGTGTTTGCATCAAGTAAAAGTGTTGTTAAGTGTGTGTGATCACATGTGTACCCATTGCCTGGCGAGAGATTTTATGCCACGAGTTTGTCTTTTTATTGTGCGTGTGTGTGTGTGTGTGTGTGTGAGTTCATCAGCGAGCAGGCAAAAGAGCCATTGTAGCGCGTTAAAGTGTTTTTTAATGAGCTGGAGCTCTTACAAATGGACCGAGTGTGTTGTGCGGCTCACGCCGAACAGGCGGTGACGAGGGGTTAGGAAGCAGCCAAAAGCGCTTGTGTTGACGCTAATTGTCTTCATCTTCTCGCCGCGCCAGGCAAAACGAGACGAAGAATAGAAGAAGCTTCACTGGGTGAATTTCAGGCGGCCGTTGTTTACGAGCATCCAGCCTGTGTCGAATGATGATGGGGGGTGTTTCGGGGGATTTATGTGATCTCACATATTGTTCATGGTGAAGCTATAAAGAACAGAACAGAGGGAGACTACAGAGAGCTGCCAGTTATGTTCTTCCACAAGTTCCACCAGTAGTTCTACTCATAGTTTACAAATGGTACCAGTAGTGTATAAGTTCCACCAGTAGTTCTACCAGTAGTGTATAAGTTCTACCACTAGTATAGAGGTTCTACCAGTAGTTTACAAGTTCTACCAGTAGTTCTACCACTGGTGTATAGGTTCTACCAGTAGTGTATAGGTTCTACCAGTAGTGCATAAGTTCTACCAGTAGTGCATAGGTTCTAGCAGTAGTTCTACCAGTAGTGTATAGGTTCTACCAGTAGTTCTACCAGTAGTGTATAAGTTCTACCACTAGTATAGAGGTTCTACCAGTTGTTTACATGTTCCACCAGTAGTGTATAAGTTCTACCAGTAGTTCTACAACTGGTGTATAGGTTCTACCAGTAGTGTATAGGTTCTACCAGTAGTGCATAAGTTCTACCAGTAGTGCATGGGTTCTAGCAGTAGTTCTACCAGTAGTGTATAGGTTCTACCAGTAGTGTATAAGTTCTACCAGTAGTGTATAGTTTCTACCAGTAGTGCATAAGTTCTACCAGTAGTTCTACCACTGGTGTATAGGTTCTACCAGTAGTGTATAGGTTCTACCAGTAGTGTATAGGTTCTACCAGTAG
>CM022477.1:1548846-1559839 GCA_011952105.1 Coreoperca whiteheadi
CCCTGTAACAGAGCAGGATCTTTTTTTAAAGGTGTGATATAACATGTGCAATGTTACACCCTAATACTACAAGTAGAACAGCTATGACATTGCAGTATTAGTTAAGACGACTCTTCTTTTTTAAAATTATTTCTTCTGCTACTCATGCTAATGTTAGCTGCTGTGCTAAAAGACGTTAGCTTGTGACGGTGTTTGGTAAACTTGGGAGCAAGTGTACTTGAGCTGTAACGGTGATGGCAGTCATCATCGTATTCTACCTGTTGCTGACATGTTTAACATGATCAACACTTACATGATCATTTGATAGTTTTCCTTGACCTCCGTTACCACACGAGCTAACTGAGGTGACGCGTCGCCCACACACACTTGGAGCTGGTTTGTGTGCGACCTGCCTGATTTCTCTGAGTGTGTGTGTGGACGTTTTCTCTGCAGGCTCTTTGCTGACCTTCCCTCATCAGTCTTGGTTTACTCCGCTAATCATGAGTCCGCATTGCCTGAGCTTCACACACACACACACACACACACACACACACACACACACACACACACACACACACACACACACACACACACACACACACACACACACAGCGAGGCGCCCACATTGATTGACCCTGTCGATAAAAACACAATATGAAGCTCAGTGGGAATCAATCAACAACACGGAAGCACACAGTCGGAGGTGTTTCACCTCATCAGATACCTGTGTGTGTGTGTGTGTGTGTGTGTGTTCCCTGATAAACAGGGAACTGAACAGGTGCTTCTCTGTTGGCTGGTCTCTGGTGGAAGGATATATCACCAGCTGGCCTTTAGAGACTGACAGCATCTGGAATCAAAGACCAGCCGTTTCTCCTGTTTCATTTCGGCTTACCGACTTGTCAACGTTAACCCAAAAAAACCCCTCTCCAGATAAAGGGCGCCGTCCGGACAGAGTGAATGTGATTGTGGTTGGATGAAAAGTATAAACATGTACCACTCCGACAGCCTATTGGTTCGTACGCGTTTGACTCTGCATCATTACAATACTTACAGGCAGCTAGTGGTCATATCTTCCGCTCCATGAAACCGGCGTTGATGCTCAGTAGGACACGTATACGGCTCTTTAAAAACATGTGTGTTTGAGGAGGTGGGGGAGTGCACTATAGGCCCCTGTGGCCCCTAAGCTTTTGTCCTTAATGAAACCAGTACTTTTACACTTTTACACTTTGAGTAAAAAGCTCGAGCTGATGCTTCAGCTGCGACGGAAGTCTTTGTAAACCCTGGTGTCTGGACTTCTCCCTGAGGAACGAACGGGAACCCTTCTGGCTCCTCTGGTTGCTTGACTGACGGGTATCTTAGCCTATCACACTGAGCCATAGTTAATAGGCATCTGTTTCCTCAAGGCAAATGTTTTGGGTTTCAGTAATTGGTAAAAATGGCAGAGGGCAATAAACACGAGCTCCAGGTTTCAAAATGTTCCTGCAGAAAGTTTTGAGTGACAAGAAGACACTCCTGGTTTAGCTTTAGATTTAAAAACATCTTTCGGAGAAAGAAAGTGTGCAAACGGTTCAGCTGCTGAACCCGTCCGACCCCGGGGCAGCTCGCTGTCGAGCAGGAGAGGGAAACACTTTCACAAATACACAAACATTCCGATAACAGCGACCATTAAAAGGTCGAGCGAACAGTCCATTAGCACCGGGGGGGGGGGCCTTTAGCGGCGCTTCCTTCCCCATCACCATTATCATCGTCGTCAGCGTCATTATCACCCCATCAGGGCTTCATCGCACTAACTGGTGTAACTCTCAGACCTTCCTCCGGTGGGTGCGTGCTGAGTTAAGGCTGAGGGAGATTAACTCAAACCTTCCAAAAGGCTTAAATAGCTCAAACCGTCAGACAGCTGATATTTCAGAGGGTTCCTGTTCGCCCCGTTCGTCCTTCAGCCAGAGGACTCGCGCACAGCGACGACACACCTGACCGTCAGCTGGAGGGCTCTCACGGTTTCCTCCCGCTCGATGAGGGCTTTAGCAGACGCCATCTTGATCACTGTGCGATAATGCGAGCGCTGTGAAGACCTTTGACATTGATAAACCTCGACTGTCAGCAAGCATCTGCCCTGCCGCGGCGTCCCTGGGCAGGACACTGAACCCATGTGTCCCGGTCTCACTGTTCCTGCACGCGCCACATGAGCGGGTCTTGTTTTGTTTGTTCATGCTGCACGATGTGTCTGCAGCAACAAATGAAAATAATAATTTAAAAAAAACACATTCATTGTAATTATTACTTGGCCGTACTGGCAGGGTTTTGCGGGACGTTTGGGTTTACGGCTCGCTGCTCTGTCAGTCAGCTATGGACGCCAGAAGATCTTAGTCCGGGGGCAGAACCTTGGTGGACGGCTCCGGTGTGGCGAACTGGCGGCAGCCCGCACGGCTGAGCGTGATAGGCCGAGACACCTGCCAGTCAGAGCAGACAGGCCTGATGTCACCGCTGCCCTGTGGCTATGTCAGCAGGAAGGTGTCCTGCTTTGCTCCACGGAGCGACTGCAGGGTAACTTTAAAGCTGAATGGAACAATCATTCAGAAATTTGCCCCTGAGACACAAGATATGAGATTCCCGATTGAAAGAACCAGAGAAACAAACACTCGGCGGACGTCGTGGGCTCCGTGACGCTGCCTCGGGGAAGGAAGGAACTCAAACCGCATCGGGGGCACCGCCGAATAAGTCCCGGCCACGCCGTCTGATTGACGTAGACGCACACCAGAGAGGAGCGGCGTTTTCCAGCCCGTTGGTTCATGTATCTGCATACACAGTGTGTGTGTGTGTGAGTTGTAGGACCTTTAAAGTGAGGGGATAGTGTGTGTTACCAGCGTCTTTGGTGGAAAAGCGAAAAAGTCAAACTTGACAAGGTCTTTCCTCTCCTCTCCTCTCTCCCTCTTTTCTCTCCCTCCCTCCCCCTCCTCTCTCCCTCCCCCTCTCATTTTATAACATTTTTCTCTCTCTGTTTGTTAATCCATGTCTGTCATTTCTCTTTCTCTCTTTCATCTCGCTGTCATTTCTTTCCTCTCTCGCCCTCGCTGCGCTCCCTCTCTCTGACGGTGTCACTGCTGTCTGCCTTCATGTGAATACCAATGGATCTCGTGGCGAGCGAGTGGGCGAGAGTAGAAGGGTAGAAGTTTGTGGCGCTCGGCCTTAAAGCCACAGCTCACTTTTAGCAGAGCGTGTTACGTGCACGAGTGTCGGGGCTTGATGTTGCACGACCTCCAGTCCGGTGAGACGGAGGAGAGGCGACAGTTTGTTGTTTCTACCTGACTTTGCATTTTCCTGACAGGTGACTTGTCTGTGTCGCAGCAAAGGAAAAATGATTTCTTACGTGTAGCGGAGTCTTGCAGCTACTAACAGATGTCGCGTCTTTTGACGCTGTCGCGGCGTGATACTACTCATTCAGACCGCAGCAGATCTCTTGTGATTTGTTCCGGTTGCTCAGTAACGGCAGCCTGCCGATGGAAGGATGACCAGTTCCTGCCGCGATTTTAGACGCGACATCTGAATTGACAAATTCTCACCTCAAGGTCCTTTGTGAAACTGGAGCTTTCGATCACGTCGCATGGCCTTCAGCATCAGGTTTCGATTGTCTCCCCACATCACAGCAAGTCCTTTTAATTTGGAAATCGCCAAGTGCGACGCTACGGGGACATTTGTCCTCGTTTGTCCTTCTTACTGGATCTGGTTTTAATGGTTCATTTGTTGATTTTCTAAGACAGGAAGTGCTTATGTGTCAGTTTGAGTTAATGAAGAAGAGAGACGGGTGGAGGGCAAGAGCAACGGCGGAGATATGGAGAGTAAAGAATGTACGGTAGAGGGAGAAAAAGAGGAAGAAGTTACGGGGCTGAGAAAGCAGGCAGAACACTGTAAGTTTTAGAGTGACAGGAAGCAGAGATGTGAGAAAAGACTTCACCCAGAAGATCTCACCCCCCGATCCCAGAAACTTTTTACAATTCAGACTGACAGCAGAGAGAAAGAGGAAGTTTCGCGCTGACGGAGAAGAGAAAGAAATGGAGAGAGAGAATGAAACATTTCCACGTCGGGGCTGTAATTAGCATAATATTGTTCTCTGTGCGTCTCCATCATCCTATTTATAACTGTCAGAGTGAAGGACGGAGATGAAAGAGCAGCAATAACGAACATGAAATCGTCTCTGTTGAACACAGAGTGTGTGTGTGTGTGTTAATCCTGACTGGACGTGTAATGACTGCTTGCTCTATTTCAACAGTATTTTGCATAAAAGACAGATTTGTTCCATGGTGTCTCGTATCAAAGCGAAGCCTCAGAGGCCTCTGCCGGCTTTGAGGTTAGAGACGGTTGCCAGTACGAGCCCCAGACCGGCGGCGAGCGGGGAATAAAACCCCCGGACGGCCAGCAGTGCAGGGCATGAAATTAGCTTTTTGTTTCTGGGGGTATTTTTGGCCCTTTGATCATGTTTTCGGGGACATGCTGCTCCTTCTGCACAATTTAACTGAACTATGAAATAATAAGAGGGAGCTGGCAGGTCCTCGACGTGATGCTCCACCCAAATGCGCATCAAAACCTCAATTCCAAAATGCCTGAAAGGTGGCTGCAGAAAGTTAGCTGTTTGGATTCAAATGTGTTGTGACGTGTCTCAACCCGTCCCTGCAGCATAATCCTCTTCTGCACTGTCGGTCTTTATGATATATGAGTTTCAAATGCTTATTCAGTATGTCTACGTGCACACAAGGAGCATGGAGGAATCAGGTTCCAAGGAAATCAATCAATAACGTGTACGAGCACCGTGCAAAATCTGTGTTCCGCCGTGAAACCAACGTCTTTAGACTTCTGGAGGCTACTTGGTGCTCCTTGGGGTTGTCGTCGTCCCACCTGTAGGGATCCTTCCTTTCATTTGCTCTTCTTTCACTGCGACACCGTCTGAGGTCTGAGGAGCCACGTGGTACACGGGGGAATCGGGTTTCTCTGCAGCCCGACATTAATCGCAGAAAACGGGTGTCTAAAATGCAGATTTCTGATAATCTCCTCTGAGATTTTCCACCCATCAACTAAAACCGTTCCTCTACAACCGGTTTGTATTAGCTACGTACAGTATATATATATATATATATATATATATGTGTATTTCTCACAGAAAAGTATTGCAATCACACATGTTTTGCTATACATGTTTATTCCCTTTTGTGTGTATTGGAACAAATAATTTTACATAGTTTCACACAAAACTCCAAAAATGGGCCGGACAAAACTATTGGCACTCTTTCAAAATTGTGGATAAATAAGTTTGTTTTAAGCATGTGACGCTCCTTTATACTTACCTGGGGCAAGTAACAGGTGTGGGCAATATAAAAATCACACCTGAAAGCAGATAAAAAGGAGAGAAGTTGACCTCTTTCTGTTGTCCATGCTTAGTGTGGCACACACAATTCAATGACTGAGGACTTGAGAACCACAATTGTGGAAAAATATCAACAATCTCAAGGTTACAAGTCCATCTCCAGAGATCTAGATGTTCCTTTGTCCACAAAGCTTTGCAACCCATGGCACTGTAGCTAACCTCCCTGGACGTGGACAGAAGAGAAACATTGATGAAAGGTTGCACCGCAGGATAGTCCGGATGGTGGATAAGAAGCCCCAAACAAGTTCCAAAGAACTTCAAGCTGTCCTGCAAGCTCAGGTGCATCAGTGTCAGCGCGAACTATCTGTCGACATCGGAATGAAATGAAACGCTATGGCAGGAGACCCAGGAGGACCCCACTGCTGACACAGAGACATAAAACAGCAAGACTACGGTTTGCCAAAATGTACTTGAGTAAGCCAAAATCCTTCTGGCTAAACGTCTTGTGGACAGATGAGACCAAGATGGACGTTTTGGTAGAGCACATCATTCGACTGTTTACCGAAAACGGAATGAGGCCTACAAAGAAAAGAACACAGTACCTGCAGTCAAATATGGTGGAGGTTCAAAGATGTTTTGGGGTTGTTTGGCTGCCTCTGGCACTGGGTGCCTTGACTGTGTGCAAGGCATCATGAAACGTGAGGATTACCAAAGGATTTTGGGTCGCAATGTAGGGCCCAGTGTCAGAAAGCTGGGTTTGTGTCCGAGATCGTGGGTCTTCCAGCAGGACAATGACCCCAAACATAGTTCAAAAAGCACCCAGAAATGGATGGCAACAAAGCGCTGGAGAGTTCTGAAGTGGCCAACGATGAGTCCAGATCTAAATCCCATTGAACACCTGTGGAGAGATGTGAAAATTGCTTTGTGGAAAAGACGCCCTTCCAATATGAGAGACCTGGAGCAGTTTGCAAAGGAAGAGTGGTCCAACATTCTGGGTGGGAGGTGTAAGAAGCTTACTGATGGTTATAGGAAGTGATTGATTTCAGTTAGTTTTTGCCAATGATTTTGTCCGGCCCAATTTTGGAGTTTTGAGTGAAATTATGTCAAATTAGCTTTTTTTTTACATGTACATACATTTATATACACATACATACATACATACAGATATATATACATATATATACACTTACACACAAACATATACACGTGCATATACACATACATAAATACATATACATATATGTATATACAGATATATATACACATATCCACATTGATATACAAACATACATATATATGAACATACACACACACACACACACACACACACACACATATATGTAAGATATATACACACATACATATAGATATAAACATACATCAATATACAGATATATATACACATACATATATATATATATATATATACACACATATCCACATATATACATATACATACATACATATACACATGCATAC
Organism: Coreoperca whiteheadi; assembly: GCA_011952105.1. Taxonomy (NCBI): domain Eukaryota; kingdom Metazoa; phylum Chordata; class Actinopteri; order Centrarchiformes; family Sinipercidae; genus Coreoperca; species Coreoperca whiteheadi. The sequence goes on from CM022477.1 coordinate 1,555,661, forward strand.
ATACAGATATATACACATACACACATTTATACAAATAGATATGCAAACATACATATATATGAACATACATATACACACATAATAAATATACACATACATATACTCATTTATATAAATACATATACACATGAACATACATACAGATATATACGTATACATATATACACACACATATATATATACATATACATACATATAGACACATACATACACACACATACACATATATATAAACATACATATATACAAACATATATATTCACATACATACATACATGCATATACATATATACATACAGATATATACACATATATATACACACATATATCCAAATAGATATACACGCATACATACATATACAGATATATATACACATACATATACTCATGTATATACACATACATACACACATACATATACACACACATACATATACACATACATACACATATAAACACACATATATACACACATATATATACACATACATGTATACATAAATATACATACAGATATATACGCATACATATACACACACATATATATACATACATATACACATATATAAACATACATATATACACATATATCCACACATAGATAGATATACAGATATATTTTCACATATATACACACATACATTTACATTTAGTCATTTAGCAGACGCTTTTTTCCAAAGCGACTCACATATGAGGAAGACAATGAAAGCAATATAACAACACAAGGTAACAAAAAGCATAAGCGCATCAAAAAACGAGTCTGATGAAAGCCCAGCACAGTATACAAAGCTAAGGACAGGAAGGTTTTTTTTTTTTTTTTTTTTAATAGAGATAGAAAGGAAGACGTTACATACCTATATATGCAGGTATATATATACACAGACACATCTATATATGTATATACACACATACATATAGATACATATACGCATACATATGCAGATGTATATACACATGTAAATATACACATACATATACTCATATATATATACAGATATATATGCAGATACATATATACACATACATATACAGATATGCATATATTTATATACACATACATATATATACACATAAATACATATACACACATACACATTTATAAACATACATATATACATATTTTTATATAAACATACATACATATACACACACATAAATATACACATACATACAGATATATACGCATACATATATACACACATATATAAAAATACATATACATACATATAGACACATACATATACACACATACAAATATATATATATTCACATACATACATACACATACATATACAGATATATATACACATAGATAAATATATACATACATATACACATACATACATATACACATAAACATACAAACAGATATATACACATACCTATATACACATATACACACACACACATATATACATATACATATATTTATATACACATACATACATACATATATACACACACATACATAGATATACAGATATGTTTTCACATATATACACACATACATATATACACATACATACATATACTCATATATACACATAAACATACATACAGATATATACACATATATATATACATACATATACACATATGCATATATTTATATACATACACACATACACATATATACACAGATATATACATAAACATAAATACATACATATATGCATATACACATATTTACACATACATATACAAATTCATATACATACATATACACATACACATATATAAACATACATATATACACACATACATAGATAAACAGATATATTTTCACATATATACACACATACATTTACATTTAGTCATTTAGCAGACGCTTTTATCCAAAGCGACTCATATTTGAGGAAGACAATGGAAGCAATATAACAACACAAGGTAACAAAAAGCATAAGTGCATCAAAAACGAGTCTGGTTAAAGCCCAGCACAGGATACAAAGCTAAGGAGAGGAAGGGTATTTTTTATTTATTTTTATTTTTTTATAGCAGAGGTAGAAAGGAAGAAGTGTTAGTGATTGTCAGTCAGGTGTTGACGGAAGAGATGCGTTTTCAAGTGCTTTTTAAAGGTGGCTACAGAATCTGCTGATCTTGTAGAGGCCGGCAAATCATTCCACCAATGTGGAACGGATCCAGAGAAGGTGCGCGAGAGTGATTTTATTCACATACATACATATATACATATATACATATATACAAATACACGTAAACATACATACATATACACATACACAAATATACACATATAAACACACATATACACACACACATATATATATACATATACACATACAAATATACACATACATATATAAACATACATACACAAATACATATATACACACACACATATATACAAATATATATACACATACATATATACACATACATACAAACACATATATATGTACATACACACATAATTACACATACATATACACATACACACATACACATATAAACACACTTATATATACACATACATATACACATAAATATACACATACAAATACACACATACATATATAAACATACATACACAAATACATATATACACACACACATATATATATACATACACACATATAATTACACATATATATACACACATATATACACACATATATATACATACATATATATTGACATACATACATACATATATACATATATACAAATACACATAAACATACATACATATACACATACATACACTTACATATATACACACACATTTATAAACAGATATATATATATACACACATACATATATACACATACATACACACACATATATATACATACACACTTATAATTACACATACATATACACATATATACACATACACACACATACAAATATACACATACATATACTCATATATATATACATATGCACGTAAACATACATACAGACATATATACACACATATATACAGATATATATACACATACATATATATATTCACATACATACATATATACAAAAACACATAAACATACATACATATACACATACACAAATATGCACATATAAACACACATATATACACACACATATATATACACATACATATACACATAAATATACACATACAAATACACACATACATATATACACATACATACACAAATACATATATACACATACATACAAACACATATATATGTACATACACACATAATTACACATACATATACACATACACACATACACATATAAACACACATATATATATACACATACAAATACACACATACATATATATAAACATACATACACAAATAAATATATACACACACATATATATATATATACATACACACATATAATTACACATACATATACACATATATACACACATATATACACACATATATATACATACATATATACACACATATATATTGACATACATACATATATACATATATACAAATACACAAACATACATACATATACACATTCATACACACTTACATATATACACACACATACACACACATATATATATACACATACATATATACACATACATACACACACATATATATACACACATAATTACACATACATATACACATATATACACATACACACAGACAAATATACATATACTCATATATATACATATGCACGTAAACATACATACAGACATATATACATATACATATATAAACATACAAACACACATACATATACACACATATATATACACATACATATCTTCTTTTCCTTTCGGCTGCTCCCTTTCAGGGGTCGCCACAGCGAATCATGCGCCTCCATCTAACCCTGTCCTCTGCATCCTCTTCACTCACACCAATTAACTTCATGTCCTCTCTCACTACATCCATAAATCTCCTCTTTGTCCCTCTGATGTACTCGTTCCTGATCCTGTCCGTCCTCGTCACTCCCAAAGAGAACCTCAGCATCTTAAGCTCTGCCACCTCCAGCTCTGCCTCTTGTCTTTTCTTCAGTGCCACTGTCTCTAAGCTGTACAACATCGCTGGTCTCACCACCGTCTTGAACACCTTTCCTTTCATTCTTGCTGATACTCTTTTATCACACAACACACCTGACACTTTTCTCCACCTGTTCCAACCTGCTTGCACTCGCCTCTTCACCTCTTTTCCACAGTCTCCATTGCTCTGAACCGTTGACCCTAAGTACTG
>CM022477.1:1566675-1582076 GCA_011952105.1 Coreoperca whiteheadi
TATACATGCATATATATATATATATATATATATACAGATACACACATTTATCCAGATAGATATACACACATGCAAATATAAACATACATACACACATACATATATACACATAGATAAATATACACATACATATACTCATATACACGCATACATACATACATATATATACAAATACATATACACATATATATATACACATAAATATATACATATACATACACACATACATATATACACATACAAATATATACACACATACATGCATATACACATATACATACAGATATATACATACACATATACATATATACACATACATACATATATATACATATACACATATATATACAGATATAACTACACATACATATATACACATAGATACACACATACATACATACATATAGACATACATATATATGTATGTTACAGATTGTAAAGCCCTTTGAGATGTGATATTGGGCTATATAAATAAATGTGAATTGAATTGAATTGAACATACATATACACATACATATTTATACATATATACAGATATAAACACACATACATACACACATACATATATACATATACACATATATTTACACATACATATTAAAAATTCATATACATACATAAATATACACATATATATATATTTATATAAACATACATACAAATATATATTCACATACATACATATATATGCAGATATATATATATACACACATATACACATACATACACACACACATATATATACACACACGTATACACTTAAACACATATATACATATATACACATATATATTCACATATGTACATATATAAATACATATAAACATACATATATACACTTAAACACATATATACAAACATTCATAAATATACACATACCTACACAGATATATATCCACATACATATATACACATACATACAGATATATACACACATATATTTACACATACATATCCACTTTTATATAAACATATACACATATATATTCACATACATATATACACATATATATATACACATATATACACACATACATACACATACATACAAATAAACCTATATATATACATACATATACACATACATACATATATACACATATATTTACACATACGCATACATACATGCACATACACATACATATATAAACACATACAAAAATACATACATATATACACATACATATTGACATACATACACATATACACACATATACACAGACATACATATATATAAATATATGCATAATACATGCATATACACATACACATATATATATACACACACAAACACACACATATATATACATATACAGTGTTGTTATATTGCTTCCATTGTCTTCCTCATACGTAAGTCGCTTTGGATAAAAGCGTCTGCTAAATGACTAAATGTAAATGTAAACATATATATATATACATACATATACTCATATTTACACACACACACACATATATATACATACATACACATACACACAAACATATATATACACACACACATATATATTCACATTTATACATACATATACACATACATACACACATACATATATATACATATACACATACATATATACATACATATACACAAATATGTACACACATACATATGTAGATATATAAACTTACATATATGCATACATATATAAACACATACATACACACATACCTATATTTACATTTACATTTAGTCATTTAGCAGACGCTTTTATCCAAAGCGACTTACATATGAGGAAGACAATGGAAGCAATATAACAACACAAGGTAACAAAAAGCATAAGTGCATCAAAAACGAGTCTGGTTAAAGCCCAGCAAAGTATACAAAGCTAAGGAGAGGAAGGGGTTTTGTTTTGTTTGTTTTTTTGAGCAGAGGTAGAAAGGAAGAAGCAGTCAGTGATGGTCAGTCAGGTGTTGGTGGAAGAGATGCGTCTTCAGGAGCTTTTTAAAGGCGGCTACAGAACCTGCTGATCTTGTAGGAGCAGGCAGATCATTCCACCAATGAGGAACGGATCCAGAGAAGCTGATCCAGAGGGATCCTGTTCCTTGTTGCCATGGTACCACCAGACGCTGTTGGTCTGCAGAGCGCAGGGACCTGGCAGGAGCACAGGTCTGTGTTAGTGAAGATATGATGGTGCAGAACCAGTGGGGGTCTCGTAGGCCAGGAGCATCGCTCTGGACCTGATGACAACAGGGAGCCAGTGTGACCTGATGAAGAGAGGGGTCACGGCGCTCTCTTCGGTTCATTGAAGACCACTCTTGCCGCCGCGTTCTGGATCATCTGCAGAGGTTTGGTTGTGCGAGCAGGGAGTCCAGCCAGCAGCGCGTTGCAATAGTCCAGTTTGGACAAGACCAGAGCCTGGACTAGGACTTGTGTAGACTGCTCAGATAGGAAAGGTCTGATCTTCCTGATGTTGTAGAGGATGAATCTGCAGGACCGGGTGGTGCTGGCGACATGGCTTTTGAAGTTTAGTTGATCATCAATTACCACCCCCAAGTTTCTGACCGTGCTGGACGGAGTAACGGTCGTTGAGCCTAGTTGAATGGAGAGGCTGTGGTGTATATTTACACATACATATATACATATACACACATAGATATGTATACATACATTCACACATATATATATACATATACACACATATACATACACACATACATATATGTACATATACACATATATATATACACATACATATTAACATACATATACACACATATGTACACACATATATACATGTGCACATAGATATATATACACATACATATACACACATATATATATATATATTATATATACACATACATGTATACCCCCTTGTGAGACCATGTTTCGGTGCGGTTGGCTTTGGGTTCCTCCTAATGCAAGACCATGCTAGAACTCATGTGCCTGGAGTGCGTCAGCAGTTCCTGCAAGACGAAGGGATGGGTGCTGTCGACTGGCCCGCCCGTTCCCCAGACCTGAATCCAATTGCGCACATCTGGGACATCATGTGTCGCTCCATCCACCAACGCCACGTTGCGCCACAGACTGTCCGGGAGTTGGCGGACGCTTTAGTCCAGGTGTGGGAGGAGCTCCCTCAGGAGACCATCCTCCACCTCTTCAGGAGCATGCCCAGGCATAGTAGGGAGGTCTTTCAGGCACCTGGAGGCCACACACACTACTGAGCCTCATTTAGACTTGTTTTAAGGACATTACATCAAAGTCGGATCAGCCTGTAGTGTGTTTTTCCACTCCCTTTTTTGAGAGTGACTCCAAATCCAGACCTCCATAGGTTAAAACATTTGATTTTCATTGATATTTTTTATGTGATTTTGTTGTCAGCACATTGAACTATGTAAAGAACAAAGTATTTAATCAGACTATTTTACTCATTCAGATCTAGGATGCGTAGCTGAAGGGTTTGCTGTATTTTTTGAGCAGTGTGTATACACATACATACATACAGTGGGTGTGGTCTTTATATGGGAAGACAGATATACATGCCACCGCTTGTCTCCCTCAGTTAACTCTGTCACGTTCAGGATCGATCGCCGGCTTCCTCTTGCTTTTTCTCCTCCGATGCAAAGTTCTCTTGTCGTCCGCTAAAATCATCACAGCTGAAACGCCGCTCGCCGTCAGCTGAGACGTTTCAGGCCGCTAGCTGTTAAACAGCTGATAGAGAATTATGTCTTTACCAAGTTGTCAATGCAGTTTGCAGGAGGTCTCCTTAAAACGTCAGAAATTCAAATCTCTGATTTAAAAACAGGCGCGAAACTCTCTCAAGGCAAATAATTGAGAATTTTATTCAAAAAGCCAACTAGAATATCTTCAGTGCTATATATATATACATACATATACACACATACATATATATCCACATACAGACATATATACACAAGCATATACACTTATATACATACACACATACATATATTCATACACACATACATATATATGCAGATAAATATACACAAATACATCCATACACATACAAATATAAATACATACACACATACATAAACATACATATATACACAGATACATATACATATATACATACACACACATACATATATACACATACATTCACACAAACATTTATATATACACATACATATTCGCATATATATATACATACATACACACATACATATATACACATATATATACACATTCATATACGCATAATACATGCATATACACATATGCAGATATATATGTACACTTACATATACACACACATCTATATATATATATACACACATACATATATATAAATATACATGTGTTGTTATATTGCTTCCATTGTCTTCCTCATATGTAAGTCGCTTTGCATAATCGCGTCTGCTAAATGACTAAATGTAAATGTAAACATATATACTCATATTTACACACACAGATATATATATATATACACATACACATAAATACACATACAAATACATACTGTACATACGTATACACAATCACACATACATATACATATTTAAACACACATATATATCCACATACATACACACATACATATATACACATACATTCACACAAACATTTATATATACACATACATATTCACACACACATATATATACATACATACACCCATCAATATATACACATATGTACACATACGCATATGCATACATATATATACACATCCATACACAGATATATACACACAAATATCCACATACATATATACACATAGATAAATATACTCATATATATGTATATATATATATATATATATACACACATACAGACATATATACACAAGCATATACACTTATATACATACACACACATATATACATATACACATATATATACACATACATACACACATACATATAAATACATATACATACATATATTCATACACACATACATATATATGCAGATAAATATACACAAATACATACATACATACATATATATACATACATACACACATATTTACACACACAGATATATATATATATATATACATACACATACATATAAATACACATACAAATACATACTGTACATACGTATACACATACACATACATATTTAAACACACATATATATCCACATATACACACATTTATATATACACATACATATTCACACATATATATACATACATACACCCATCAATATATACACATATATACACATACGCATATGCATACATATGTATACACATCCATACACAGATATATATACACACACATACAGATATATACACACATATATCCACATACATATATACTCATATATATGTATATATATATACACACATACAGACATATATACACAAGCGTATACACTTATATACATACACACACATATATACATATACACATAGAGATATATACATACATATATACATTCATATATATACACACATATATACACATACACATATATATACACATATATAAATACATATACATACACACATACATATATTCATACACATACATATATACATATATATGCAGATAAATATACACAAATACATACATACATACATACATATATATACATACATATACACATACAAATATAAATACATACACACATACATAAACATACATATATACAGATACATATACACATACACACACATACATATATACACATACATATAGACAGATACATATACACATATATGCACACATACATATATATGCAGATATATATACACGAACATATACACATACATATTTACACACATGCATACATATACACATATATACATATACACATATATACACATACAAATACACAGATGTATATATACACATACTCATATAAACATATACATATACACATACCTATATATAGATATATATACACACACATAGGTTCACATACATACACATCTATGGGTTAATACATTTGATTTTCATTGATAATTTTTATGTGATTTTGTTGTCAGCACATTGAACTATGTAAAGAACAAAGTATTTAATCAGACTATTTTTCTTCAGCTAGGATGCGTAGCTGAAGGGTTTGCTGTGTTTTTTGAGCAGTGTGTATACACATACATACATACAGTGGGAGTGGTCTTTATATGGGAAGACAGATATACATGCCACCTTAAAACGTCAGAAACGCAATCCTCCGATTTAAAAACAGGCGCGAAACGCTCTCAAGGCAAATAATTGGGAATTATATTTAAAAAGCCAACTAGAATATCTTCAGCGCTGAAGTTCTCCCCTGAAAGCCGGACCGGAGTACTGTCTGTGAGAGCTGTCGTAGCTCAGCTGGTGGACAGACCATCGTTCGACCGACACGTCCTCGTTCGTCTTCCTAGTTTGGTTATGATCTGGATTCTGTCTGAAGAAAAGAACCTAACACTTCTACAAATAATCCATCGGCATCCTACAGGGACCGTACCTTCTCTTAACCTGAACAAATGAGAGTTAGAAAACCGTCCCAGGTTCTGAGGAAACGTGTCCCCCCACCTGCCGGCCGGCTGAGGCCATTCAAAGCGTGTTGTGAACGTGGCGGCGGGGAAACCAACGGGTCCCTCTCCGGTCTGGGCGGCTGCCCGGCGCCCCCGTGGTGCTCAGTCTAGCCTTCAGGTGAAGACCGAGCTTAACACAAACGGCAAACACGACGAGAGGAGGCGGCGTTCACTTCCTCTAACGGCCACTAGATGCTGCTGCGATCAAAACTACACACTGCTTTTAAGTTAAAATCTTTATTGCTACTCATGTGCTTCCAGTGAAATATGTCATTTCAATTTTTTCCGCAAGTTATAACCACGTCTTCTAGAGTTGGTCTCTTAAAAATCACTTTTTCTGCACGCTAGTCTTCAGCAGACACACGTCGCGAACACATGAACGCGTCGTCACTTTTGAAGTCGACGTGCTGAATGGCGTTTCCACGTCCAGCAGCGACGTGGCGGCTCACCAGGAGTCGCGTCGGTGTCGCCTGCTGAGCGTTCGCTCTCCGGCAGCTGCTGGGGGAAATATTTGGCTGCCGAACGCCTCCCCCGTGTTCTCCTGCCGCTCTCTGACGGACGGTTCATACAGCTGATTCTCTGAAAACGACACCACGAGAGCTGAACACGTACCAACGTATTCAAAACATATCGCATACACACAATCCATCACTGTTAAAAACACGTGCTATGGTACAACCATAAAATGTATCCATTTATCAAGAAATGCTTAAACAAATCAACTGAAAATATATGATAAAAAAAATATTAGAAACACATGTACACTGCATAAAAATAAATGGTATGTTATAAATGTCGCTGGTAAAATACAATATATAAAATATAGATGTGAAGTGAACATAAAAACACACGTGTGTGGAATATATAACTAAACTCAAACATATAATAAACATGTACACAAAAATGCAGACCAGGCGGAAATGAGTACTAATATGAAAGTACAAGAAGAAGAAAGCAGGAGACAGAAATCTGAACCCCCTCGTGTGCTGGAGCGAGGACTCTTCCCTCGCCGAACGCCTGGTTCTTTCTGACACCACACGAGCAGCGTGGGTATTGATTAGTGCAGCAGTAATCTGTGTGTGTGTGTGTGTGTGTGTGTGTGTGTGTGTGTGTCTGGGACAGACTGATGAGTCATTGTATCGGAGAGGCTTTGATGTTGGATCTGGACCTGACGAGGTGAACGCTGCCAAACAATAAACTCTTTCATCTCTTCTCTGCCTCATCCCTCCATCCTTTCTCCTGTCCTCATTTCTCCTCCTCCTCCGCCTGTTCCCTCCATCCTTTTGTCACCCCCCCTCCCTCCTTCCCTCCCCTCTCTCACATCCAATCACAGTCTCCTCCTTTCTTCTTCTCCTCTTCCTCGTCTTCCTTCTTCTGTCCTCCGTCCTCCTGTTTCCTCACCTGTGAACCACCTCTTTCTCATTAAGTCCAATCCTTGTCTCTGTCTCTTCCTCTCCTCCCTCTGTCCCCTTCCCCCTCCCCTCATCCTTTTCTCCTACTTACTTAACTTCCTCCCTCCGCCGGCGAAGGAGCGGTTCACCGTTTGATTGAACTCTCTGTTGGTCGTGGATGAGCTGGTCACGTGGATGGATGATGTCGATCACATGATCACAAGTACAAAAGGTGTAATAGCCCCTTTGCTGCCCCCCCCCCCCCCTCCTGCGTCTCCCAGGTGTCCGCGGTCTTCCAGAGATGGACCCGCGCACCGGCGCTAACGTCCACTACACCCTGCTGATCGCCTGCGTGCTGGTGGCCTTCTTCCTGGGCGCCATCTTGTCCGGTTTCCTGGTGTCGTGTTACTGCAGCCGCAGCGCCGCTCAGCGGGCGAGGAGGCTCGGGAAAGACCCCGAGGCGTCGCTGCCGCACGCCTTGTCGCTGCGATCCCTCGCCAAGCTCAACGGACTGCTGGACGGACAGCCGAAGGTGGGTGGATCCCTTAGACTGGGACGCGCTATGGTGAACTCGTCTCTGATGGAGTGGGGGGGGGCTTTTAATCTGGACCGCTGCCCGCCACAAAGCGTCCTTAAGTAACCGAAGACATTGAATTAAGATGCACAAACTCAAGCTGCCAGACTGGAACTGTGTCTCACACCAGTCCTACCCAGACCCCTCCCACAATGGCCACAGCTCTTACTTTAAGTTAATGGTTAATAGCTTTCCTTCAGTCGTTACCATCGACTAAGACTCCGCCTGGCTTCCCGCTGACCTCTGACCCCTCTGGTGAAACGTGCGAGTCCCTCATTAAACGGCGTGGAATATGATAGTTGAAAACCGCCCAGTGAAGACGTTTTCCCCTCACGGCTCAGGCCACCGGGTTTTTGAAAGATTGAAAATGGCAAATCCTTTCGCTCTTTATCGATATGTTGTCGCTCTCTTCCCCCTTCCTCTCCCCCCCCAAGCTGTCATCCTCAGGGAAAGAGAAACCATCTTATTGCTCTTCTTCTTTTGTTTTGTCTTGCCTCAGGAGGATAAACTGGACGTGTCCACCCCAAAGATGTACAGCTCCTTCATCCCCAACGGCCGGTCGGATCCTCACCTCCACACCCCCGGACGCCAGGGCCTGCCGCTGGGCGACCCCGACCTCAGCCTCTCCCAGGTAGGACTCCTCATAAGACCCTGGCGTGAGGTTTACATCAGTGTGTTTATAATCCTACGTCTACTGAAAGCTTTGTTAAATCAGCAACAACAGCTACATACATCCATACGCTGGCGATTGGGTGTATTTTAAAGTTCATTAAACGAGGACTAGTCTCACGTGATGTGAGTGTAAACCTCACGTTTGCCTCAGGTGGGCTGTAGTCTGAAGTCCAGGTGAAAAATGTGACTAACTGCACCGTTATGTTGTAGCAGGATTTGTAAGAGAAGCCAAAACACCAGGGCTGTGCAACAGCCTGAATGTAAGAAGCAGAACACATCAATCGCCCCTGAATTTGAAAAACATAAAGCCTACACACACACTAGTTCTTCACTCTGGGAGTTAGCAGCAAAATGCTAAAGATTTGACAAAGAGGACTGCAGCAGCTGGCTAATTCAACGCTAACATGTTACGGGATCTGTTCTATTCAGTGCTGAAACGACTAGTCAATGTGTCGATTGACAGAACATTTATCAACAATTATTTTTCGATAACTGATGAATTTTTAATACCAAACGTTGTTGGTTTGTTTTGCTGCTTTTTTGTGTTTTACTTCATTGTAAATGTAATATATTTGGACTGTTGGTCATAACCAAACAAGATATTTGGAGATGCGATGGGCAGTTTTCACTCTTTACTGACGTTTTATAGGCCGACTGTTGGAGACGGTTTTCCTCAGTAATTAGCCGCTCAGTGACTGTAGATGTGTTAGTTGGAACGAACCCGGGCGGTACGCCGTGGGCGTCGTTCAGAGCGTTCATGTCTCCCGCAGAGCTTTTAGACCAAGATGCCGCGTCCTGGAAGTGTTTGAAACCTGCGGGTCTAACCTCTGTTTAGTCTCTGTCTCAGGGGGACGGCGAGCTGTCCGGCCTGCCCACGCCTGACTCCACCCCGGAACTGCCCATCAAGAACATGAAGGCCCTGCGGCACCATCAGTACGAGAAGAACCAGAACTGCAACAACGCCAAGGACAACAACCCCCAATCTGGGCCCAGCTGCTCCGGATCCAGTCTGGGTTTCATGGCCGTCGTTGGGAACTCTTTGACCCAGCAGGTGTTTCCCTTCTCTCATCACCACGGCAACAGTTTCAGCAATGGAGCATCCCACGGAGCGGTTGCTTCTTCCACGTCACTGCACCTCCCTGAGGAGAGGAAGCTCTCGAATGACGAGAGGGCGGCGGCGGCAGGAGGAGGAGGCGGAGTCCCCCACCACCACCACTCCCAGCAGTCCCTCCCCCAGACAGTGGTGGACGTGTCGGCGCTGGATGAGCTGCTCAAACACATCCACGAGGTCAGCGCGTCGGGGACCGGCGGCATCAAGGTCCTCACCTCCACGTCCTCATCCTCCCTGTTCCCTGGGCCCTCCTCGTCCTCCTCTGGAGGACATCATCACCACCATCATCATCACCACCACGGCCAGACCCGCACCCACCACTACAACCACAGCCATCACCATAGCAACCACCACAACAACAACAGCGGCAGCGGCCACCATCACCAGCAGCAGATCCCTGAGACTGAAGCAGCGTCGTATTTCAGCACCTCCACGCTGCCGAGGGACGGCCTACCTAAACGCCTGGACGCACCCGCTCAAAACTCCACCTCATCCTCCGCCACCTCCTCTTCGTCCTCCTCCTCATCCTCTAACAACCCCACCTCCTCCACCTCCATCCCGTCCACCTCCTCTTCCTCCTCCTCAACTCCGCTCCAGCAGCAGGTGATTCCAGAGAGACCCGGAGGAAGCGGCGTCTCTGTGGCACGCCACCACTCCCAGCGCCACTCCCTCATCAAGATGGGCAGTGGGGGCGGCGGCGCAGTGCCGCGCCACCACAGCTTCAACCAACGGGGGGCGCAGCACGCACACTTTCTAGCCAGGATGAACACCAACAGCAGCAGCAACGGACCCCCGGGCGCGAGCGGGGCGGTGAACACCAATACCAACGGCGAGAGCCGGCGGCCGTCGATCACCAGCGCTTGCCTGACACGGCAGCACAGTTACAGCGAAGGGCCGCATGTGCAGCGGACGGCAATCGTCCGGAGAACGGTGTCCCTCAAACCCCAAGTCCCGCCCAAACCGTTGCTCCTTCCAAACACAGCGGCATCCCCGGCGGCAGAGGCAGGAAAGTACAACTACTGAGACTGTCGGAGGAGGTGGCGCCATTCCAACATGGCTGCTACAGTCATCGCCAAGTAAAGCACTCCGAAGTGTCTGCAGGGCTCAGAAGAAAAGACAAACTGAGAGCACTCATGGGACGAAAAGACGCAACAGAGACGTGAAAGCTTTTTGGCCCCGTCACTCCGCATTACGACCCTTCAGCCGTGGTTTTCGAGGTGACGCCGTCCGCTGCGTTGTAGCGGCCTCGCTCGCAGAGCAGAGCCCTGAAAAGAGCCACAAAGACAGACACTCTGAGGATCGACACATGAACAAGATCTCTGACTCATTTCTTCAGGCAGGCAGGCAGGCAGGCAGGCAGGCAGGCAGGCAGGCAGGCAGGCAGGCAGGCAGGCGGGGCCCCCCCCCGACAGACTGCGGATCAAATCCGGCTCAGACGAGTCTGAGAAACATTCCAAAAGCAAGACGAACGATGTTAATGAGTCAAAAGGAGTCCCCGAGGCTCGAGGTGGCCTGAAAAACTCTCGATTAATTCAGTTTTCTTATGAGTGCTTTGATCTAATGTCCCCGGTTGTTGCACCTTGGCACGGGGCCCGGATTTCATTTGCAAAGATCCAAAAAGGCAGCGAATCGGACTGCTGCGAACCTGACACGAAGTGAATCTGGGACCGCTGGGAGTGTTGGACGTCTCTCCGGGGCTTTGAGTCGAGCGATAGCGTTGCTTTGCACAGGAGAATTCAGACAAAACTGATATAATGTGCAAAAAGACGTGCAGAGGGTAACTCTTTCCCTTCGGAGGTCGGTTTGTTCCTCTGACTCTGGCCCAGAAAATTTGAGATTTACAGGAGGGTTCACAGAGTCCAAAGGCCAGAAACAAAGAACTACAGTGAGGTTTTTGTCATCGCGTCCAACGCTTCACGATGACGGGACGTTCGAGAGATGGAGATTTTTGTACACCAACGCATCAGCAAACCCTTCGAGGGAAGGAAAAGACCGTTATGCTTCGTATGAAATCTAAAATGTCAAAATCCAGCAGCCACAGAGATCCAGACCAGTGCTGTGGGACAAACTAACCACATGAATGTTCTTTTTTTTTGTACCATATTGGTATCTGAAAATCAAACAGCATTAATGGAGCGTTGGCGGTTTTGTACGGAGCCCAGTAAGTGTTCTGATCAATTATTCCCTCAAATTAGAAATTCATGCACTCAATACACTTAACACTCCTTCAGCTTAGTCATTTGTATGTTCAAATTACTTAATTGGGTCTCTTGAATAAAAGATTGCCCTCAAATGACTTAGTCTGCCCCCTCCCTTCCCTCTTTAACTATGAACAGCTGACTTTTTCTGTATAAACTGTATTAAATCCAAGAGTTCTGCTGTTAATTTTATTAATTAAGAAGTATGTTTTGTCATCACCCACTGAGCTCTGATGCCCAACAGGTGACTCTGCCCAAACAGAGCAGCTCACAGGATGAAAGGTAGAATAAAGTTTGGCTTTTTTAAAAAAAAAAAAAAAAAATCTAAATCTCAGTTCACCCAAACTACAAAACAGACACTTTCCCACTTACCTCTGGCGCAGTGGTTCCCAACGTGGGTGTCTCGGCCCCCGGGGGCGCCACGAGGACGGGCCAGAGGTCTGAAAAACATCAAGTTGACACAGAAGCAAGACTGAGATTCCACAGCCAGAGTGCCGACCTGAATACGTTTCTAGGTTCAGTTCACACGTTACAGCAGTGCTGTTTGTTTGCTGGAGATAAATTCCAGTAAGCATATCCCCGGTGTCATTTTTACCAAAAAACAGGTTTAGTGCTCTAACAGCGATGAGCCGGGGGGGTTTGGGAGCCGCTGCTCTAGTGGAAGTCTAGCCGTGCAGCTAGTTTTGGTTTCGTTTGCCGGGTTTGAGATTTGCGTCTCCGAGTCAGTTTGTGTGTAAAGCCTAGAAACACGCCATGCTGCATAATCCACAGAAGGCACCGGAGATTGTAGCGGGCCTATTTCTTCAGTAGTAAGTCATCTGAATGAAAACCGTGTGTTTCTTGGATTATTATACTGGAACGCTGTGGCCAAATGAAACCAAAGCTATGCACATTAGAAAGAATTAGAACAAATCGGGTTTATTTTTGTGGTAATTTGGGTGAACGCCGGGCTTTTGGGGGCGACCGGTCTGCGTCTGGCTGCAGCCTGCGGGAGTGTTTCTTCACCGACGGTGTAAAAATACATGACTGTGAAGAGAAGCTGCTGCTTCCTGTTTAATTTTACCTCGCAGTGTTTTCTCAGTGACGAAGCAAACAACTGCAGAGGTCAAAGGTCACCAGTGTAACACACAGGCAACGGTCTGAGGGGGTGGAGGTGAGCAGTGCCGACAGCAACAGCAATAATAAAAAGTTAGCGACTGAAACAAAACACCTGTAAATGAAACAATGAGCTGCATGGAACCAAAGTACTGATGGGAAATCATTTTTAGATTTGCAAAACTATAAACCGTAAAAGAGACTCAAGCCTGAACATCATATCTCAACTGTTGCCACGACTAATCTATAGAGAACCTTCCTGCATGTGTCAGCCCCTTCTCCACAAATGGCACACTTTACATTACTGCTGAGCATATTCCAGAACATAGGATTGTGTATTCGGACCTCTTCAAGACAGGTAATAATAATAATAATAATAATAATAATAATAATAATAAGTCCTGGTGGTAAAGTCAGAATATTCAGCTGTTAGAAAACGTCTCACAGGTGAAGTGAAAAGGCACCGGCAGGAAAAATGAGAAACAGTCCATTTACTCACCTTCTCGTTTCTGTCGAGGTGCCGTCGTGCGGCAAAGAAGCCGCGAGTTCGGAAACCCTCCTTGGCGGTGAGTTCAGGGAGCCTCGGGCGTCTGAGAGCGAATAGGTTAGAATTACTGCGATACATCACAGCCAGAACACAAACTATAAGCCAGGACAATTTGAACTTGATGAGGTTAGGTTTATTTTCATTCAGCAGCTGACTCTCAAATGTCAAATGCTGAGGAAACACAATGAAAACAATAAAACGCAAGTGAAACGTCTATTTTTAGACACACGTATGCAAAACACTGGAGCAAGAACGACATCAACACGAGCGCCTCTGTATAGATATAGACTGTTATTAACACACTCTTCGAGCATGGGTTACACAGTTTACTCTGCACGCTGCGCTAAAACTACAATCCAAATGCATTTAATTTGATCGAATCGTCCAGCCACGTGTGGACTTAACCAGGAAGCTGATGGTTCACCAGATGCTAAAATGCACAGTTTCACATCCATGAAGGTAGATTTTCACAGAAATGTAATCAACCTAAAAACGGACGGTCTGCGGGAATGTAAAGAAATGACTTCGATTTGACATAAAGCGACAAAAACAAACAAACTCAGGCGCCACTTACTGGCTGTTCTCAGAGCTTTCAACCTTATCTCCCGGTCCTCCTCGGGCGTCCTCGTCTCTCCCATCTCCATGACAACTCCTCAGCGTCCGTCTGCTGAGGAAGACCATGAGATGTGGTTAAAAGCCTTGGAAGAAGCCAGTAAGTGGACCTTGAGTTCCGATTCTTTGGTTAAAACCTCCAACGCCTGAAGGAACAGGCTGCGACGCGCGAAACACCAGCCCGACCCCTCTAAATGACGAGGAACGGGTTGACCACCGCATGTGACCTCCGTCCGATCCGGCCAGCAAAGTTCTGCAATGTCAGCAACAGAAACGATAGCTGCAGGGAAAGGCTTGAAACGAGTGAACGGCGGCCAGTTGGTGTCAGTTGTTAAACTTTTTTCAGTGAATTTTCAAGCGCCTGTGTTGTGGATCCCAGCTGCCGGCGGACCAGATAAACATCCAGCAGCCGGTTTTAGTTCGCACAAACGCTCCCAGCACAGATTAAGCAATAACGACGCCACGGTGATGCTGCAGCAGAGGCTCTGCACCAAATGATGCAACTTTGAGACCGCCGGCACCAGACGGTGATGGTGGTGGTGGTGGGGGGGGGGATCTGGGATGTGGAGCGCCTGCCGAATGAGACACACTGTAAAAGTCACGCTGCATCAGGCGTTTCCACACCAGTCCGAGCGATCGTTTTGTTTCACATTTAACAACAGACGACAAAAGCAGCTGTTTGACATTGATTTCGACTTCAATTAAAAGGGGGGGGGGGGGGGGGGGGGGGGTTACCCCCTCCCTTTTTCCTCCCGCGGGTG
>CM022477.1:1583617-1599717 GCA_011952105.1 Coreoperca whiteheadi
GTAAAAGAAAAAGGAGTAGAGGTAATTTTTTATAAATGGTTTACATGGAAATCCAAGTGTGGGCTGGTCAGAAAGGATTGAATAAAAAAAAAAAAAAAAAAAAAAAAAAAAAAAAATAGTGAGGAACAGAAATCTCCATCCGTTATGAATAGAATCTGTCAAAAGGGTGTTGAAACTTAATTTAAAAAAAATTAAAATATATATAAAAACAAGCTGCTGTTCATTTATGATCCGACGGACTCTTCAATGGTCCTTCAGGAGTGTTTTCACTGGGTGCTACTACGGGGACACTGCAGAAAATAAACACTATGGCTCATTTTATAAAAAGGGTTTTTTTTGTATGAGGATGCACTTGTAACCTTGAAAATAAATTTGTTTATTCATTTCGTGGTTCTCGGTTCCCGTCCTCTGAACATGCTCTCAGCCAGAGACACTGAGGGGGAACAGAGACACTGTGACATCACTGATGATGGACTCACAGCGCCACCCGGTGGGCCACAGCAGAATGACAATGTAATAATGTCAAAAGCTATTATGTTTACCTTACTGCTATTAATTAACAATGTGGATGGCGGTGTAAATAAAGGCTACTGCGGAACATTTCTGAGTAGAGTGATTCTCTTTTTTGGGTACTTTTAAAAGGTGAATGAAACACAGAATAAAGAGCAGCAACAGACCATTACAACCAGAAGCATACTCATACTGGAAGTCCGTGAGATGTACCCTGGGGTCCTTGGCAAGGCACCGGGATATGTCGATGCAGTCCAAAAGGCTAAGGAAGGCGTGAGGGATTTCTAAGAGTCCAGGTTTTATGGGATCTAGAGACCCTTGAAGTTCTAGTGTTCAGAGAGTCTTGGAAGGGGTTCAAGTGCCTTTGAGGAATCCTGAAACTATTCTGATATTCTTTAAATTGTTTCAGGACTTCTAGAATAGAACTGGAATCCCCAAAGGACACTTGATACCCTTTTCAGAACCCCTGCAACAGTCTTTCAGGGTATTTCGGGGGGGGCGCTCCAGAAGTCATCTTCAGGTTCGAAAGTTCTGGGAGTTCTTGAAGGTGTCCCAGGGATCTTTATGGGTGTCCCAAGAAGGCTTGAAGGAGTTTCAGGAGACCAGTAATTCTTGATTGGGATCCAGAGGTCCTTGAGCATGAGGGGAGTCTTTGAGGGTATTTCAGGTGCTCCTTCGGGCATTCCAGAGGTCCTCTGGGTGTTTCAAAAATCCTTAAGTTCAAAGTCTGTGAGGGTTTTACAGGACTTCAAGTATGTTGAATGGGTTACAAACTATCTTGGGTTGTTTCAGAAGTCCTTGAGGGGTTTCCAGGTAGTTCTCAGTGGGGGTCCAGAGGTCCTTGACAAAGTTCTTAATTCGAACAAACTGAACAATGGGAGTATTTCCCTCCATAACCGGTTGGTTACAATGAGCCGCGTATTTTATATTTTGCCGTCGGCGGATTAACCCTGTGGTTGATGGAAATTTCTTTAATTTAAAATTTTCATTCATGTCAAATAAATCAAGGGATATAAATTAGTTTTTCATGCATCCGCAGACAAACAGCATCTAAAGCTATACTGTTATTCAGTGCTGTTCTGAAGTGATAAAAGGTCTGAGTTTCACCTGACGTATAGTCAAGTCAACTTTATTTACATAGCCCAATGTCACAAATTTGCCCCAAAGGGCTCTGAAT
Organism: Coreoperca whiteheadi; assembly: GCA_011952105.1. NCBI lineage: Eukaryota > Metazoa > Chordata > Actinopteri > Centrarchiformes > Sinipercidae > Coreoperca > Coreoperca whiteheadi. The sequence continues at coordinate 1,585,305 of CM022477.1, forward strand.
ACAAACTCTGACCCTCTATACTTAGACTCTCAATTCAGATAAGGAAAAGCTCCCCCAAAAATCCCCTTGAGCTGTTCTGGGGTCATCACAGGGGTTCGGGAGTCCTAGATGCAGTTTCAGTAATCCTGAGATTCCAGGTGTTTTTGACTTAAATCTGGTGATACTTCAGGAGGTTTATGAGGATTTGAGGAATCTCTGAGGGATTCTCTGGGTATCCTTGAGGTGGCCCAAGAGTCTTTGAGATGGTTACAGATGTCACTGATGGGGTTTCACTAGTTTCAGAGGGTGTTACCGTGAGTTTTCAGCAGTTCTTGTAGGGGTTCATCAAGTCCTTGAATTTCTTCCAGGAATCTTTTTACGGTTTCACAGCCATTGATGATGTCCCAATGTTTTTCTTAAAGGAATTTTGGGCAGCTTGAAAGCGGTCCAGGGATCCTTGAGGATGTTCTAGGATGTCTTTGGTGTGTCCCACTTAGTTCTTGTGAATGTAGCAAGGGTCCCTGAAGATGTTCCGGGGTCCTTTAAGGGATTTAAGTCTTGAAAGGGATTTAACGTGTGCGTGAGGAGAATTCCAGAATTGTTCAGGGGCTCCAAGTCTTCAACAAGGATCCTGAAATTATTGTTGGGTTCAAGGAGGAGGTCAGCAACCCCTGGTATCTTTTAGAAATAGTGTACACAAGGGGCCATAATGTAAACCCACCACTAACTGTTAAATGTTTTGTTCTGTTTTTATACAAAGGTTTGATCTATTCAAAGACTGCTGTATTGTAAATTATGTAGTACGAGGGTTTTGTATTTGTCTGGTCATTTATGTAGACAAAACATTAATTTATCAACTGTAATTCAGTGACTTTCTCTGCAAAGATGCTGCTCAACAATTCCTTTTTTATCTAAATTTTTAATAGGAAATCTGCAGTGTTATTTAATCTGAATTATGGAATAACAGCTACCTAAATAAATCATATTGAATTGTATTGCTTAATTTGAACTTCTTCTTCACCATGAGGGTTTACCAAGAAGCTGATTTAAGTAAAGGTGCTGTGCTGCCATCTGCTGGTTTGAAATAAGCAGGTCAAATAGTTAACTCCGATTCAGACTTCATCTTTCTTTTATAGACACTGTGACAGCAGTCAGTGTCCCCAGAATAAGAAAAAAACCCCAAGAGAAAATTTCAGTCGTTATTGTAAATTTTCCAGCCATGTGTGGCGTTGTTGTGTTTAAATTTAGAACCACAAACTTTTACGAAGTTAACGTATCTAAATTATCTTAAGGGTGAAAGTTTTGTTCTGCATTTATATTGGAAAATAAAAAGAGCCTTAATAGCTACGTTTCAGGTCGAAAAGAGACACGGAGGTTTTTCAAAATGTTAAGATAAAACAGCCACACAATCCCTCCCACATGGCCATTACCAAAACTCACCTGAAGGAAACCGTTTCCCAAGAGAACTGAAGGATGAATAGATGTGTTTTTAAAGCTGAACAGATTGGAGCTGGTGGATGTAAGGATTGTCAGCTGTCAGGTTTTAATGCAAGGTTTTCATAAATTACAATGGCCTTCATGTAGAACGATTCTCAGCAAATTCCCCCAAATTAACGTTTTCCGATGACTAGGGGTCACGGGAAGCTAAATAGTTCAAATTGACTTGTGAGCTGAAATGTATAGCGGCAAAAGAACGTAAATACATGAGAAAATAAACTTCTTTTTTTTTTTTTTTAAATGTCGTATTCTGATAAAAAACAATCCAACCATTTGAATCAATGGGAGGAACTTGGAAAGTTTTCAACCATGTTATTTTATTACTTCAGCAAAAGTCGTACAGTCTCGTTAAAGCAATACTGAGTTAGTGCTGACTGTGTCGGCAGCCCTGTTTATTTGGCACCCTGAACTGGGAATTCAAATGTTGCTGACATCCCAAGTACAAACTCCAGGCTTCTACGTTTCCATGTAGTTCTGAATTAATCAAAAGCATGACTACTGGATAATTTATTTGTGCTACAGACTTCTGCACTGCCTGACTACCAGTAATATATATATATATATATATATATTAAGAAATCTTGAGCGGGCAGAGGCTGTTATAAACAAGTCAAATACTGGTAAGTCTAAAACGACAGCAGGCTGCACTTGTGTGACTGTCAGATACGTTTGATGCATCCGTAAACTGCAGCATTACCTTTTCCTCCAGTGTATAAATGTCTGTTAAAATATATAAAAATACAAGTCTCTTCTTCATTGTCCTTGGTCCATGTCCACACTATCGCGGATAAATATGAAAGATCTATTTACATGCTGAAAATTCCCCGTCCATTTATCCATCCACAATGAAATGTTGACGCAGTGAAAATGCTTTAAAATCCTGCTATTCCTCTTCTTTTGTTTAACGGCAGCCGGCGAGCTAAGTGGTGAGACCACTGGCTCGTGTCTGGATGGTAACCCTAGATTTGCGAAACCCTCGCACACTTGTAGCACACTAGTGCCGGACTCTGCACGAGCGGGCAGACATGGCAGGAACCGCTTCAAAATATTCTTTAACGATGGCAGGGGGGCACTTATTACATTTTAAATTAAATAGCGTTGCTGTATTGTTATTTTGTCTGTGTCCGAACTACTTTAAATCACTTGAAGTAGTAGAAAGAGCGACAAAGCCCGAGGGAGGAGGTCGTGGAGGACGAACTGGTCAAACACAGGAACTTCACCCAGGAGACATTGCTGTGTGAGCCAGTGTGAATTATTATTTTTAGACTTAGTCGACTATTATTATTGTCTTTTTTTTATTATTATTATTTTCAGATTTCAGTCGCAGCTTGGTTAGGTTTATGAAGAGATCATGGTTTGGGTTAAAACAATAAGTCAACGTTGACTTTTAGTTTCACACAGGACCCAAACAGCGGCCTCCCGGGGGAAAGTCCTGCGTTTGTGAAAGGCTTTCTGGCAGAAAGACCTGAAGAAACAACGCGTACAAATCTTGCGAGAGTTTTGCAAAATCTAGGCACAACCAGACAGACTGTACATGAAAATGGACGACATGACAGCTTTGCGCCCGTTATGTGCATGAAACCACCTCTGACGAAGGCTTTGACGGCCCGTCCTGCTGTGTCACACGTCAGTCCGAGTCCTGGTCCCGCGGCCTCAGCTCTGCTGCGTTTTCTGTCCCGCGTGCGTGCGAATGTGCCGTTTGTAATTCGAGTTGTCGCTGAATCTGCGGCCGCACTCGTCGCAGCAGTACGGCTTTTCACCCGTGTGAATCCTCAAGTGTTTCTGGTAGCCGTCGAACCGCGTGAGCCTCTTCCCGCAGATGTCGCACGTGTACGACTTGTCGACTTTGGTCTCGACCTTGCGGTGCACCTGCACGTGTTTGGCCCAGTGGCCGCGCTGAGCGAACGCCCGGCCGCAAATGGTGCAAATGTACGAGTCCACCACCTCGGACAGCGGCGCGTCCAGTTCGATACTGTCGAGCTGGCCGTTACCTGAAGCTGGATGCGAAGCTTCAGGGGCGTCCTCGTCGAGGTCGGAGCAGGTCTGCTGGACTGAGGTGCCCGGCCGGGGGTCCAGCTCCTCCTCCTCCTCCTCCAGGTCCTGGCACGGGAGCGAAGGGGTCATGTGGTCGTTTTCGTGCTCGCTTCTCACAGCGCTGCTCTGGAACAGCACGAACTTGGCGTCGTTCTGCTCCGCCGTCCGAGGCGTCTCCTCCTGCTGAGGCGGCCACAGCTCCTCCTCCTCCTCCTCCTCCTCCTCCTTGATGCGAGGAGGCTTCATCTCGCTCAGGTCCAGAGTGGAGCTCCACTCCTGCTCAGAGAGCGCTGCCGACCACAACAAAGAAGAGCGTCAGGGCACGTTTTAAAAACTGCAGCTGGTTGTAGGTCCCCCCCCCCCAAGAAAAGCTTCAAATGTTCTAAACATAAATGAGATCTGTGTGTCTGCGGACATCATTGAGTGTTTATATCTTGTTGACCATCATGGGTTCGTTCATTTCTGCCCTCCAAGCTGACCGCCGTGTGCACGTAGAGATCAAAAACTAACAAGAGGAGTTACTGCGGAACAGTGAAGCACAGACCTTCGTACACGAGTTGGTTATTTTCTAGGTGATCTCACACACATTTGTCATATCATGATACACCTACAGCTGGCGCTGGGAACAGACACCAGTACCGGTACCCAGCGGTTCCTTTTCTTCGGTACTTTACTCTCTCTGCAATAACAAAAACGTCTCAACATTGTTATTTATTTTATTCGTCCGCAGTTACCTTGAGCTGCTGCGGGGGACGGCTGTTTGGCATACGTTGTGTTTGACCAGGCGTTCCCTCAGGTCGGACGTGGTAGACCTGGCCAGCGTATGCAGTGGGTGTCGTCTGCCTCGGGTTTTGAAAAGCGTAACCACACGTGTGACGGCTTCCAGCTCGCCGTGGCCCCGAGTCAGCTGCCCCTTTTTACACGGAGATCCCGCAATGCTGCCGCAAAGAGGAGCCGTCTTTAAGCCGCTTTGCTCTTTGTACGCCGCCCCGGTAACCCTCTTTATGGGTTTTTGTAGCATCAGACAAAACACGCACCTTGGAAGGTTTCAACACTCAGGACTCCCTCGGTCCAGATCGAAGGGAGTCTGAAAGGCGCTTTAAATGGCTGCTCGGGCTCTTAAATCCTGTCGACTGTAATCTCAGATCCCGATGTAAAATCCCAATTTTGACAGTTTTAAACTGCATTTTCTTGAGGCAAAGTTCTCGTTTTATTGTTCGCTTTACCTTTCTAACCTTTACATTAGAATACTCTGCCTTTTTAATTTCTTTTTTTAAATGGAAGAAAAAATGTTATTCCTCCTGAGATAAATTTGAAAAAAAAGGTATTGATTGATATCGGTAACGGTGTTATACTGGCACTAGAGGCACACAGATATACATATCTATGGCTCTCTCTCAGGTATATACACACACGAGTATGTTCTACGGGGATTTGTTGAGAACGCGCTCATTAATGACACAGGTACAGGCGCTCACCTGCGCTGCCGCCCTGCAGGGATATCTGCGGCTGCCTGGAGAGGTCCAGCAGCCGGCGCTGGCGGTCGATCTCCAGCTTGGAGCGGGAGATCTCCTCCTCGTACTCGGCGATGGTCCTCCCGAACACCCCGAAGATCTCCTCCGCGGCCGCGGTGAGCCGCTGGTTGATCAGCAGCCTCAGCATCTCGATTTTGGACATTTTAGCCGGAGACACGAACAGGAGAACTTCGCTCCCCGAAGCGTCGCGGTCGCTTGTTTACCAGCCACACTTCCAGGTAACGTCCGTGCGCATGCTCAGTGAGCGCTTCGGGCGAGGCATGTGGCCTTACCGCCCCCTGCTGGAGTGGAGGACTACACACACGTGTTCAATCTGCCCGGTCCTTCTGGTTTTAAAGTATCACATCATTCTGCATCGTCAAATGGTTTTCTAACTGACAGACTGCCAGGAAAGTTATGGAAAAGCTTGATTTCAATGAACATATGACCTTTTGAGTGCCACCAAGCCTCCCTCAGGGTTTCCCCATTCATGATGCGTCTTCCTGCGACTCACAAAATCTCATTTTAAAAGAAAGCGCGTATGTTTGTAGAAAGACAGACTCATGGAAAATTACTTTTATGGAAACGCAAAACAGTAAACTGCATTTATAGCGGCATGCACTGTTCACATATCTTGTCCAGTACACTTTCACTATAGTATGAAATATCTTTATAAAAATAAATAAAACAATATACAGATATAAAACTAAAACGCCACTGCTTGTCAGAAAACTGCCATATGTTGTCCTATGATTTGTCCTTTTTATTTGAATGAAAACAAACACCCGTTAACATCCCCGCAGAACCACAGATTAATTACTGCTTTTACAGAGGGCGTTTTATTCTTCAAAATTCAGGTATTTATCTGGTTCTAAGCTGCTTAGATCGCGCTCATACAGATATAAATGTGTATCTGCAGTATGGACGCGCTAACGTTACACACCGTTAGAGAGTCCGAGTGCATGCGTTATTTACCGTATTTCCCGTCTTTGCTGAGCAAACGTTTTGTGCGAAAAGGATTTAAAGGCTTGTCCCAAATACAGGCCGGTTGAGTTCAGTGAGACCTTCTACAAATGCAGAAAGAAGCCGCACTGCATTTAATTAAACATTCATTTATGCAAAATAAACATTCAATTTGACCTTTAAGCAACTTAATGTCAAAATATTTTAAGTATCGAAGCATACAACAAATTAATTATACTTAGCTTAAGTTTGGTTCAAATGTAATTCAGCACAAAGTGCAGCTTTGACGAGACTTTATACAACACACGAGCACGAACATGTGTTAGCACATTCCTGTGTGTTCATTTATGGGGATAAAAGAAATCATAGCATATTAAGATGAACGGCAACGACAAGGCTCATCCATTCCTGTGGCCTAACTGTGTTTTGGGTCCAAATCAGCAGTGCTATCATTGGATCCTTTTGTGTAAAACGTTCCTTTCGTCTCGTGCATCATCCTTTTCACATTTGCTTTGATGATTGAACCTCATTTAACAAGGAAATATGACACGGATTTCCCTCATAAATAAAACAAAAAGTCAAACATCGACAAACCAGGTAGGTTCACAACACCCAACATCTGTTTTGAAGTCATCAATAACTCTTCTGTCCTGCTGGTATCACAAATAACCCCCATCTCCTACGCAGCGCCACTCAAGCCTGTTGCACAAACTGTGTCCTGTCAAGTTAAATTCTCATTTTTCTTTTGGGATCCAACTAAAAGTCATCAATTTCATTCAACAAAAAAAACTAAAAAAAGGGAACGACCTGCTTACGGATGTGACGACAGCTCTTCTCGCTCCAGTCCACCTTTTCTGCAAACCTAGAAGAACAAAATGAGACGGAAAGAAGAAAAAAAAAAAACACTTCAGCATCAACTGTAGCTGCATTTAAAGACTCAGGCAGCCTAGAATAACGGAAACACCTGAAACACCAACTTCCTTTACTTTGCTAGTGTTTCCCCATCAGGAATGCGTTTAAGATCACCTTGCGTGTGGTCTTGGGTTTATGAGTAATCCCGATCCATGATAAGAAAACCCAGAGTGTTTGAATGGCAGCAGATGACTTCTCAAACTACCCAGAAGGAAACGACTTACTGGGTGCAAAGAGGTCTGTGCGGAATCCGGTTTCCGGTTTCAGTTTCTCAGAGATATTGTCATTCGCTGGCAGGTCAGGAACATTTAGCGAACACATTGCGTTTTGTACAGCTACAGTAATCCCGACGGTGTTGACTTGTTGATTTGGTCCTTTTTCCTTGACTTTTGAGCTTGGGTGAGAAGGCTACATCGTTAAATGTTTCTATTTTTGTCTGTTTTAGTTGGGTTTTTCTGTTGATCTACGACCAGAGGCCCGCTTCAGAAAGGTGGTTAAGTGAAAACTCTGAGTATGTTAACCCTGAAATAAGGGGAACTCTGGGTTTTCGGTTTCAGAAATGGCGTGAACCTAACCTGGTCGGGAGCAGCTTCTCTTCAGTAAACCCAGAGTTTCTCTCGGTCTCCTCCCCTTCCTTAAAGAGGATGTCGCGTTTAAATACCTCATTCATTCTTTCATTGTGCACATTTCTGTCACGCGTAGACCATCAAAGTGATTAAATGGCATCATGTCCTTTTAAGGACCATCCTGTAGATGAAGAGGCTGAGTTACATTTACGTCGGGAGACGATTTTATTTACCTGCTGCTCCTACAGGTGGCGGGTTCACGCGCATTAGCCCGCTATAACGGACCCGTTTCATCATGTTACAGACAAACACCTGTTAGCACAGCAGCATCGGGTGACAGCTGGATGTAACGCTAGCAGGTTGCAATTAGCGGCATTAAGCGGCGGCTTACAGGCGGGCGAACACAAGTACTTTTGTGTTTTGAATGATTTAATTTACTTACGTTTCTCGTGTCGAGCAAACGAAGCCGCGTTGGAAACCTCCGTTTCCGAGGAGCTAGGATAACAGGCTAACGCCAGGCTATGAAAGCGGAGCTAAGTTAGCTTTCGTTCCCGGCAGCCGTTGTGTGGACGCAGCCCGAGCTGGCTGAGATGAACCGGCTGCTTTGTAACGTTTCTGTAAAGACACGACACACATAAAGAAGCCGTCGGGAGAGTGAGTCCCGAACGGAAGGACGGCTAGCGGCCTTTCCATCTCTACGACTGCACGTCAGCGAGCCACGGCTTCCCGCGCAAAGCCTACCGGCTACTTTTAAGGTGGAATTGTTTTTTTTGCTTGTTACTCAATGCGTGAGTTGACGCCGCGAATCAGTCATCGCACCTTAAATTTGAACCCCTGCGACGAACAGCCCTCGTTAAGGTTTCTGAGCGAAACAAGGAGACGCGCGACTCAATTGTGAACGTCACAGATCTGTTATTATTATTAATTATTATCTATTATTATTTACCCGCCACCAGACAAAATCACTGGCCTTTGGCGGGTGCTAATTTCCAACCCTGAGACCGATCTCGGTTTGTACATGTGAACGATGAGTCGTCCGAAGCCAAAGTTGGTCACGGAGTTCCGCAAGGTTCTGTGCTTGGACCAATTCTTTTTACATTATGCTTCCTTTAGGCAATATTATTAGGAAATAATCCATGAAGTTTCATTGTTATGCGGCTGATACCCAATAATAATTAATCTAATCAGTTAGCTAAACTTCAAGCATGCCTTAAGGACATACAAACCTGGATGACCTGCAATGTTCTGATGTTAAAATTTCTGATGTTAAACTGAAGTTGTTGTCGTTGGCCCCAAACACCTCCGAGACACACTATTAACAGATATAGTACCTCTAGAGGGCACTGCCCTGGCCTCCAGCACCTCTGTGAGGAACCTCAGTGTTAAGATTCCCCAGGTGATCCAGAACGCTGCGCCACATGTACTGACAGGAACTAGGAAAAGAGATCATATTTCTCCAACATTAGCTTCTCTGCACTGGCTCCCTGTGAAATCCTTCTCCTCACCTACAAAGCTCTTAATGGTCAGGCACCGTCGTATCTTGCAGAGCTCATAGTGCCTTATTACCCCACTAGAACACTGCGCTCTCAGAATGCAGGGTTTCTTATGGTTCCCAGAGTCTCCAACAGTAGAACGGGAGCCAGAGCCTTCAGCTATCAAGCTCCTCTCCTGTGGAATCAGATCCCAGTTCGGGTTCGGGAGGCAGACACCATCTCCACGGTCCTGCTCGGTGGGCTTCACCTGGAGCTGCTCAGTCGTCCTTCTGCATCCGTCCTCTTCACTTATGTTTTACAATCTACACTTTGTCATTATTATTGTATGTACTATGATCTTCTGTTGTGAATTTATTCTGTACACACGACATCTTCCTGTCTGTCCGTCCTGCGAGAGGGATCCCTCCACTGTTGCTCGTCCTGAGGTTTCTTCCTGTTAAAAGGGTTTTAATGGGCAGTTTTTCCTTATTCGAATCGAGGGTCTAAGGACAGAGGGTGTCGTATGTTGTACAGACTGTAAAGCCCTTTGAGGGAAACTATGATTTGTGATACTGGGCTGTATGAATACAATTTAATTGAAAGTGGTGCTAATATTGATTTTCTTTAACCGATGCAACCGACACTTTACTCAACTAACTCTAGAAGCACCTTGACGGAACAAAAACTCACTCAAGACTTTTGATTACTGATTTTTCTTCTGCTTTTTTTTGCACAGCAGTGTGATGGATCACTCTCTGAGACGGAACATTTCCGAAACCAAAGATACGGTTATTGACTAACGAAAAACATCACTTCCACCTTCCCAGACCGCTGTTAAAGGACAAGTAGACATTATAGAGAGCTACGGGTACCGTGGCACTTAGAAGAAGCTGAGCTGAGGCAATATGCAAGAAAGGGATAACAAAGGCTGTATTTTCTGCTGAGGTTAAAAGTGTTTAATGTTTACAGACACCGACTGGTGCGATTTGACAGAAATACCTGGTGAGCAGCTGCTTCTGTGTCTGACATTTACAGCAGCTAAATCCATCATATCCCACCCAAACCATCCCCTCCTCGGGTTAGAGATACAGGTGTCCAAAACAAATTAGGAGCAACAGGCGCAAGTTTTCATTGATGTGCAATAAGTGCACTTTATTCTAATCCATTATAAACAGCCTCATGGTTCCTCACACAGTTTGGCATTTTAGGTTTCTAAGCTTTATTCTTCGTGTTGCAGATTCCCCTTTGTTTATTCTGAACTTTTAATGTCTTTAACTGAGTGTGTTTACTGTATGTACATGCTTGTATGCTGCAAAAAGAATAAAGATCTGAACTGAGCTGAACCCGCAGTAGAAGTTTAACAGATCCTGCTGTTACGTTCTCCCCTCAATCAGAAGACGAGGAGCTGACAATGAAGAAACCGGGCGTTGAACCGACAGCAGAATCATTTCTGAGGGTTTCCCCCCCTTTAAGATAACATAATAATAGCGGGTGTATGTGGTCACGCTGCCTTGCGACTTTGTGGAAAATTTAAAATAGGTACGAGACCCAAATGAAGCTGGAAAATGTAGTTAAACTAGTAATGTGCTCCCCAACAGTGGGGTTTTATCAGTCCAGCTCATTAATCCCCGTCATGCTTGGTCAGGCCTCTCCTCTGACAGGGGTGTTTGTAGAAGCAGGACAGCTGGCTGAAGCGCCGGTCGCAGACGGAGCACCAGTACGGCCTCTCGCCGGTGTGCGTCCGCAGGTGCACCGTCAGGTTGCCCTTCTCCACGAAGCCGCGGCCACAGAAGGTGCAGATGAAAGGCTTCTCGCCCGTGTGGCTGCGGACGTGCCGCACCAGCGTCGCCCTCCGGCCGAAGCTCTTGCCGCACACGGTGCAGCCGTACGGCCGCTCGCCCGAGTGGATCCTCATGTGCGTCCTCAGGTTCCCGCGCAGCGTGAAGCTCTGGCCGCAGATGCTGCAGCGGAACGACGTTTCCCTGTGGACTCGGAGGTGAAGCTTCAGGTTCTCCGTATGCTCCCCGCACAGGCCGCAGTCTCTCAAATGTGCCGAAGCGTGAGTGAGTAGATAACTGATCCTCTGGAAGGACTCGCCACAAACCTTACAACTAAACACCGGCGGGGGCTGGTGTGACGTTTCAGGCTGCTGCGACAGATCAGTGGAGCGCTTCGCCTTCGAGCTCAGAGATGAACTTTGTCCCTCTGCTTCTTCCGTCCGCTCTGGTTTCCAAAGTCCCGCCGCCTCTCTCCAGTAGTCTCCACTGTCCTCAGTCTCCGAGCACTCGGCCAGGAGTCGGCCGTCACTGGCTCCTTCTGAATCAAAGTCACCGTTTGGTTCGGACGCTCCACAGTCCTCACCGCCAACTTCTGTTTTAATCTCAGCAGCCGAGGTGTCGGCGTCCGTCTCGTCCATACGGTCCGTCTGGTCCAGCTGGACGCTCTCGATCTGGTCATCAGGACACTTTTTTATCCAGGAGGAAGCCTGCAGAGGGTCTGAAGGGACGCGGAAGACAAAAACACTTTTAGAAATGAAACAAAATCCCTCAGCAGTGGGTGAAAGTAAATCAGAAACTAACTCCAAAGTATCTGCAGACGCCTGAGCGTTACATTTGACACTTTACTGGCCACTAAAGCTAAAGAGTCCAAGCATGAAGTTAACGGGAGCTTCAGTAAAACGCTGTCCTCCATGTTCTTCACTTCAGTGATTTACTGGAAACGTATCGAAGAAATTATCGGTTATAGGAATCGGTGGTGGTGGTGGTGGGGGGGGGATCCATATCGTGCATCACTACATATAACGACGTCTATTTATCAGCGTCTCAGCAGGAAGCTTCATTCCACAGAGCGGCCGCCACGAGGCGCGTGACGGCTGCTGAAGGATGGAGAAGTATGGCTAGGGCTGTATGTATTGGCTAGGTTTTGTTCAAGGTTTCAACCACAGAAGATAAAATGCTGCGGTCACTTTGAAGCCGGCGCTCCATCCATGTCGTTACACTGATGTCACAGCTCCTGTCGTCCGTCTGCCTGAGCTGCAGGCATGCTGGGACTTGTAGTTATAAAACTGAAGCATATAAACCTTTTTGAAAGCTAAAGCTGTTTGTTTTTGCATTTCAGAACCTGTCTTCTCTAAAACCCAGAGTGGGATATTAAATGCACTAAATGGGTTTTGACAGGTAATATTATTGTTTGCAATTTAGGCAATAAAAATGCAGATTTTTCTAAAACGGAAACCAACTATTTGCTCATTTTAAGAGAACGGTCTTACTTTCTCTGTTGCACATTTACTATTTCTCTTTAACAAAGCAAAAGCATTTTGTATCGGATGAATCGATGGAATTATCGGTAGAAAACTCGATCACTAAAATAATCGACAACTGCAGCCAAGCGGCTTCATACAAAAATATGACCACACATACTTCCAGAAATAAATTTAAGTGAAGGCCTGTCTCTAATATAAGCCTGCTTCACACGTTTGTCACTCCACAGCGTTCTCGTGTTGTCAGTTCGGCGAAGATGTTTGTGTTTTGTCCATCTGCTATCCAGATTTTCAAAACTCCCAAATAACGACATCAGAATCCGCCTAAATAATGAAGTATCAGTCAGGCTATAATTAGGAGCACATTTACTGTTGATCGCTTCAGTAAATGTAACTGCTAATAAGTTTTAGCTTAGAGCTAAACCGATATGTCGGCCGATATTTGCTTACTGCCGATATATTGTTATCGGATGTGTTGAACTTATATCGACGACCGTATTGGCCTGTATCGATCGCCATGGCAACAGCTGCTGACTGTGGGGCTTTAACTTGTAACGAGTACTTTTACACTGCGGTATGTGTAGTTCTACCCAAGCAAAGAGGCATTAAACACGTTAAATACGTCCACTGTGTACAGCGGGACACCGACCGACCTGCGGCCTGGCTCCACCGGCCCTCCCCGGGCCTCAGGCCGTCCAGCTGCCGCCGCTGCCGGTCTATCTGCTCCCGGTACCGGGACACCGTTTTCACGAAGGCCCCCAGGATGTCGTCCACCGCCGCCGTCAGCCGCTCGCTGACGAAGCTCCTCAGCGTCTCCATCTCTGACGGCGCGCCGCCCTCCGGGTCCACACCGCCGAAGCCCTCCCCGGCCCCGGGGGGGGGCGCGTGCCGGTCCGCGGACATGTTGGTGTCGGTTTAACGGCTCTCGAACTACTTCCGGCGGATATTACCGACGACGCGAGGAAAACGCCCGTAACGGTCGAAACGCCCGAGCTGCAGCGACCAAACGCTCCGCTAACCGGTAACCGAGAGGCGGACTGTGCGGGGGAAGGTAAACAAAGCCGCTGAGCCCCGACACGCAAAGGCGTCGGAGGGAAACAACGGCTGCTCATCAAAGGTTCCGGGGGCGGTGGAATAAATACTCCTATTGTTTTCCTTCATGTAAAAGTAGTAATACCGCTCTGTAAAAGCCCTGCATTTAAATTCGGTCAAAATACCAAAAGAAGGCTTTCATCAGCTAAACTGATTTTAAGTTGGCCTGTCGAAGGTTTGGGCAGAAGGGCTCCTTGCAGAGAGTTGAAACGTTGTTACGGAAGCACCAACAGCTCAGCAGCATTGTAAGGGAGCTAGCTGCTTTACTGGAAGGTAGTTCAAGGTCAACAGTTAATCCCATGTTTGTAAGTCAAATCTAACTGAAAGGAACTGCAGGTTTCAGGTGAATGTAGTGGAGTAAAATATACCATATTTGCCTCTGAAATGTAGTAAAGTAGAAAGCAGAAGGACCTCAAAATTGCACTTAAGTACAGTAATGTCGTCCGTGTTTCCACCACTCTTCAGATCCTTTGATGGTCTTAACTACTTTATACACAGTCGTGATATTAATGATATTAAGTAACTAGTAACTATGTCTGTCAGATAAATGTATATTTCCCTCTGCAGTTTAGGGGAGTAGAAGGAAAGTACAAATACTTCAAAACTAAACTTAAGTATAAAAGGTAAAGAAAAATTATGTCTTAACTTCATTTTAAACAACCAAATAACAGTAACACATTTACAAACTAACAGAACACAGTGGATCAAATTAAATAATTACACATACAAACTGTGCAGGCAGCGCTTTATGTTCAGTACCAATCAAATAATATGTGACAGGAGATGGGAAATGGAAGAGGACTGAAACAGAAACAATTTCAAGTATATTTTAGATTTGTAGAAGCTTACAGTTATAGTACAGGGCCAGTATAGCATTACGGGTGATACCTGTGGCTGAGGTCTGTAGTTCAACCACTGGGGGGCAATGAAGGCAGCGTCAACAACCTGAAGTAGCTTTAAAAGGACAAAACGTGTCCGTTGTGCTCGTGAAGCTGACTGTTGCAGCACAGTTCACAGAGTAACGTCTTCACCTGACAGAGTAAAATCTTTTCAAATAAAGTTATTGTACGGGGGGGGGGGGGGGGGGGGGTGGTAAAAATAAAATATAAAAAAAAAAAAAAGAGA
>CM022477.1:1665433-1679712 GCA_011952105.1 Coreoperca whiteheadi
TTGAACACTTAAGTATCTTGCTGCACTTTTAACAATTATTTCAATCTTCTCAAATCTCCCTTTGGTTGGAACGTACAGTTGATTACTTCGGCCATAAAATACACAAAATCTTCCTTTTTACTAGTAACATCTCTTCGTCTTCAACTTGACTTTTTGTTACCAGCTGTTCAGTTGTATGTTCCTTTTCTATTTCTTTTACTCTCTTCAACACTCTACCCTCCCTCTGAACCAACTTTACTGCTTCTGCATAGGATATGTCCTTGGTAGTTCTCATCTGTTGTACTTCTACTGCCTTCTTTCTCACTTCACAACCATCATACGCCACACTATGTGCACCGCCACAGTTAGCACATTTAATCTCTGCCCCATCCTCACACTTCCCATGTTCATGTTCCCCTCCACACCTTCCACACTTTTGTTTTCCTTTACAACCAGCCGCTATGTGTCCATATTTTTGGCATTTGAAACATCTCAGAGGAGGAGGAGCATATGGCCTTACATTGTAACTTATCTATCCGACCCTCACTTTTCCTGGCAACTCCCTTTCTTGGAACACCAGTAACACTGACAAGCTATCAACCGTTTCTTCTCCCTTTCTTGTTTGTAAACGTTTAATGTCAATAACTTCCCCCCCTCTTATGTTTGACTTCAAATCCTCCAACTTTTCCTCAACTGGGATACCACATATAACACCTTTCAAAAAGGGTCCATCACCTGTCTTCTTAGCTTCCTCCACAGCCTTACCACACACTTTAACCATCTTCATCGCCTTTTCTCTCTGCTTCTCATCTTTACATTTGATCAACAGCCCACGTGTCAGTGACACCGGACTAACTTTCCTTATATCATTTCCTTCCTTGAACCTCAATAGTGTTTTAAACCCCTTTTCTTCAGCTTTCCTTCTCCGCACCACCCTACCTTCCTTCTTCCCATCTGAACTACTACCTCCTATACTACTATTGTTCCTAACTCGTTTATTTCTCCGTACGTCTGTCCATTCATTTAAATCCATATCCTCATGCCCACCCTCACCATCACTACTGCCTGCCATCCTGAGTCCAGTCACAGATCAGTTTATGCCAGCCACCGGTTCTCACCCTCGCTGCAAACAAAACCCAACCTGAAGGAGACCCCTGAGTGCTGCTGACACACCCATCGGCTCCGATCGTTCCCCGCCTTACGAACATCATGAACATCATCATCATCATCATCATCATCATCATCATCATCATCATCATCTTCATCTTCATCTTCATCTTCTTCTTCTTCTTCTTCTTGTTTTACGGCAGTTGGCAAACAGCCTGACGGGATAACTAGACACAGGTGAACCTAATGAACACAGGTGGAAACAATCAGGGAGATCAGAGGCAGGAAGTCACACTAACAGACACATGAGGGAGGGAGACGATATCAAAATAAAACAGGAAATCACAGAACACAAATCCAAAACCGTGACACTTTAAAGCTGTGGGAGAGAGCAGTGAGCCAATCCCAGTTTAGATTCAGTATCAGTAAGCAGCTGATCCACATGGAAGACCAAACACAAGACAATCCTCAGAGGCAGAGGGAGCGTAATGACAACTTCAGATTCAGAGCTTCTGTTAATCTCCATGAGGACGATTAAACAGCCAGCTGTCCCAGCACTGAGCAGGAAACCCCCTGATATGTCGAGGACAGCTACAGTCCACTGACTCTGTGTGTTTGCATATCTGTCCTGCCTCTCTGCTGCCAGCCGTTAAGAGGCCAGTGTTGATCAGTGGCTGTCCAGGCCTTTCAGAGCCACTGACACGCCGGCAGCACAACGATGATGTCCCTGACTCTACTGCTGGCCACCCTGGGGCTCCTTGTTCAGGGTGAGACTCTCTGCTGAAGACTTTGCTTCAGGATGCAACCAGGTTCACCACAGTGATGTTCTGCTGTGATGGAGAAACACTGAAACAAGCAGCATGTACCTTCTTCCATCTGTTCTCCATGTTAAACTAATGACACTCTTCTGTTTGGATGTTGATCATCTTTCTCCAAGCTGGATTCGTCTCAATAACCCTTCTCCTCTTTTTCATGTTTTCCAGGTTCATCAGGACAAATCACCCTGAGTCAGTCTCCTGGATCTCAGTCTGTTGCTCCAGGACAGACTGTCGCTCTCAGATGTAAAACAAGTACAAGTGTTAGTAGCTACCTCAACTGGTACCTTCAGAAACCTGGAGAAGCTCCTAAACTCCTGATTTATTATGCTTCAACCCGTCATTCTGGAGTTCCAGATCGTTTTAGTGGAAGTGGATCTGGCTCTGATTACACTCTGACCATCAGTGGAGTTCAGGCTGAAGATTCAGGAGTTTACTACTGTCAGCAGGGTTACAGCACACCGTTCACACAGTGATACAACGTCGTACAAAAACCTCCCTCAGCTGGAGAGGAACTGATCTGACTCAACAGCTGCACTGAAACTAAACAACAGAGGTTTGACAGAAACAGATTGTCGTGCTGTAAGAAGGTTTTCCTGATAGAAACACTGTATTTATTTAATTTATTTATCCAATATCAGAAATTATTTTTCTGTTTCCAAATATGCAGGTTAAGGAAGTAATTTGAAATACAATCAAAAACAAACAGGTCCTTTTTGGCAACATTTTGTGAGAAACATTTCCATTTTCTATGTTACAAATTCAAACAAACTGTCTTTGTAAAAAGTTATAATGATAATAATAATAATAAACTTTATTTGTATAGCACCTTTCAGGAAATGCAGCTCAAAGTTCTTAACCACAAAGAAATGACATACACCAGGTGCGTCACATAAAAAAAGATATATAATTATCATAAAAACAGGGATAGAATGTAAAATAAACAAATAAATTGATAGTAAAAGTAAAAATAAGATAAAGATGAGGATAGAACACATACAATGCAGTTTACAATTAACGAGTTTTCAACAGCAATTAAAATAACATTTCAAGAAGTTGATACTGATTTCAGTGTTACAGTCAAATGACACTTCCAAATACTGTCCAACAAATGGAAACCCTTTGTTTGGATAGTCCTCCTGCAGATAGTCAGTCAGTCATTTTCTACCGCTTGTTCCTGTTGGGGTGGCGGGTGACTGGAGCCTATCCCAGTGACTTCGGGCCCCAGGAGGGGTACACCCTGGACAGCGGCCAACTCATCGCAGGGCCCTGCAGACAGTTTGTGGAGTATTTGTAGCATTTAAACTGTGTAACCTTGTCTGGAGATGTTTAACACATTATCAGCAGAGTAAATGTGACGATTCCTGAACTCCTCCTCACCAAGATGTTTCTTGTGCCTAAATCTGACCAAACCTAGGAAAGGTTTTATTAGTGAAGCAGTTGAATTGTTGAATCTCAACTAATAAACTGTTGAAATGTTACAAATACTCTATAAACTGTCTGCAGGTGGACTATCCAAATAAAGTGTAAACTGATTTCTTATCCAACAAACAACAGTCAGTCTAATGATTGATGTATTTTCCTGATCTCACTTCAGTATTTTCTGTTCAAAGATACTGTTTGTATTTAGTGAGCAGAGTAACAGCTTCCCGTTCACACAGTGATACAACGTCGTACAAAAACCTCCCTCAGCTGGAGAGGAACTGATCTGACTCAACAGCTGCACTGAAACTAAACAACAGAGGTTTGACATATCTTTTAATAAAGATAATGAATCCTTCACTCAGTCTAAACACACACAGTAAGGACGTCCTTTTATCTTTATAGATTTGTCAAATTTAAATAAACTTTACTTTCTGACAGCAACTCTTTGAGGAAACATTTACATTTTTCATGTTACAACTTTATACATGGAGTCTTTGGAAACAACAAACTCAGTTCAGAATTAAAAAAGTTGTAATTCAAATATTATTGAAACAATTAGATACTGATATCAGTGTGAAAGTCAAATTCTAAGACAACAAAATAAACTTTAACTGAATTTTTTCCCAACATAAACAGTCAATATAATGTTGTATTTCATTAATATAATTTCAGTATTTTCTGTTTGAACATACTGTTTGTATCAGTGGCTCAGCATTAATGAATGTGAGTTTTTCAACATTGTTGATGAAGTATGAATTGAGACTCTTTCTGTTTCATGTTTGACCTCCAACCTGCTGAAAGTCAACTTCCCAGCCATCAGCTGATCCTCCTCCACCCGCTCTAACTAAACCTGTCCTGTCTGGTTCAGTCCAAACACAAACACACACTACATTACATACAAAATTAAAATATGTGTAATCAAACATGTAAAGACTGATTAACATATTTGGGATCTCCACAGCACGAGACTTTGACCTTATTGGAAACTGTTTAGCTGACTTTCTAATAAGTTGACAGAAACTGGTTTTGGAATCTAACTGCTGCTCTTCAGTGACAAGATCAACTCAGTTACTGAATATCTGACAGTCAATCAAATTATCCAGTCACATAATTTCTGTGAAAAATCATCAGCGATCAGCATCGTCCTCGTGATCTCATCCAGACATGAGAGGCCTTATGGTGGATTTCATGTCACCACTCTTTTCCAGTTAAAGAGATACAGAAGTGGAATACCCTACCATCATAAATAAAAGCATTAACTGATTTTAAAGCTTTCAATTCTTAAGCAAAACTATGACTTGAACTAAAGCAAATCTGTGAACCCTGAGATGCATGGGTTGATATAGCATACATCCTTTCTTTCCCTCGTGTTCTAAATTGTTGTCTTCTGTCATCGTTGTTTAAATAACTTTTTGTGGTTGTTGTTTTTCACTTTGTTTGACTGTTTGTATTAGAGCGTTGTACTATGTGTTTTATACCTTTAATGCCTAACTGGGGACAAGGACTGCAAACTAGCTACGGCTACAAGTCCTAAAGACATTGCATCAGTTGAGTTTATGTAAATAGAACAATGCCTATATGTACCGTCCCTGTCAAATAAATTAATATAAAATAATAAAAAAATGAAGATGTCACAGCAAGATACCAGACATGTATTTTGTTAATTTAGTCAGGTCTACATTAGTCAAAGAACACTTGCCTGATCTGCAGTTGTAATATTTGGCAGTGTGGCTCTGTTCTGGGACCTCCTTACCTTTCTTTTTTAAATCTTTTTCTTTGTCTTTTTCAGATCTGTCGCATCTGTAATCTGTAATGTGTAATAATACACATTAAAAATCTTAGTTTTTCAAATGACAATTTCTCTCATCATGAAATACTAAAACCATCACTATGACAGCATATAGCACCATTAAAACAATTTAAACAATGATGAACCATGTCAAACAGAGACACATGCACATCACTGCAGAGTTACTGATTTCTCTTTATGCCGATGATATCTGACTTTATATTTCTAGTCCTGAAAATCCTTCTAATGTCACTCCTTCTTTCTAAAGTCACTGTTGAGAAATGACAAGATTTAACAAATCAGTTTTTCCTCTTGATGAAATACAGTCAGTGACACCATCAAGAGAACATTTATTTAGACACTTTGATAATAATGAGCATGAAACCAACTGATTTGATGAAAACGTCTTTATTATCTGGAAACACTGACATAATATTGAAACTCTGCAACAAGCTAGTAAATATTGTTACTGAAACACGTCAAATACAAGAGAGAGACAGCTGCAGAGTGCAGAGTGAGAGCAGGATCAGACTAAAACCAGCAGCAGAGTCCCAGTGAGTCAGGTCAGGACTGGGAACACTGGTCTCTCCTCAGGGTCTCTGAGAGCGGAGTCTGGGAGCCCTGGGTGGCCTCACAGGTCACAGAGCCCACCTTCCTCCACTGGTCTGCAGGGAGCCTCAGGGTGCTGCTCCAGCTGTAGTGGCCGTCCTTCTGCAGCACCCCGGGGCTCC
Organism: Coreoperca whiteheadi; assembly: GCA_011952105.1. NCBI lineage: Eukaryota > Metazoa > Chordata > Actinopteri > Centrarchiformes > Sinipercidae > Coreoperca > Coreoperca whiteheadi. The sequence goes on from CM022477.1 coordinate 1,671,280, forward strand.
TGCTCTCCTCCCAGCTGCTGCTGCTGCTGCTGCTGCTGCCGTCCACCTTCCAGGCCAGACTCCAGTCTGAGGGGAAGCCCTTGTTGGCCAGGCACATGAGCGTGGCCTTCCCCTGCTGCAGCTCCTCGCTGGAGGGGGGCAGCACCGTCAGGGTGGGACGGGCATCACCTAGGAGACACCAATCAGCTTAGAGGACAGCTGTCAATCAAACACCAGCTACCTGGACACCTTAACTGTGTGAGAGCTGATCTTCTCCTTTAAGGAGTTTCTGTCAGATGGTGTTTCTGCTCCACCAGTCACTCACTCACACACTGTTTCACTTCCCTTTAAGAAACCTCTCATGCACATCAGCACAGAAAGAGTCCTCACAGGACCTGAAAGACATCAAACTACGCTGGAAATAAAAGAATCGTGTTCTAAACTATTTGAAGAAAACGATAAAATACAGTTTGAATATGTTTTCAGTCGCCTGTGATTTCATTCAAAGTCCTGCTACATTTCTACAAACACATTTACTGTCACAACTGTCAAAAGGGCAAAAGTTAATCAGATCCACCGTTAAAGGACATTATCAGCCAAAAGTAAGTGCCGAGCAGGTGAACTGTTCATCAGACACATTTAAAAATACAAATAGCATCAGAGAACTGTCAGCATGAGTTCAGACTGAGGTTCAAACACAATTTGAGCCATTTTAGAAGATCAGAGATTTGGCAGCATTTTTATCTTCAGTCACACTTTTCAGAATCATTTGGACTTCAACACAGTTTAAAACAGAGAATTAAAGGCTGAATTCTTTTTAAAGCACGAGCGTTGTTCTTTAATGTTTCCTACAGTTCAAGCTGTTCACATTCCACAAATTAAATGGAACGTTGAAAGAGAAGTTCAGTGAAGCTGCTTCGAGTTCAACTTCACGGTTAAACAGGAGAAAAGAACAATGACACTGAGGCTTTAAAGTGATTTAGATCAGTCCAGTGGACATTTATATCTACTGCAAACGTTCAGACACAGAAATTCAAACCTAAAGTGATGATACGATATTTAATATTTGTGCAGAAACTTACTTCCAACATCCAGTCTGGTTCCTCCACCAAAAGTCAACCACAGTGATACAAACTGATTGAGTCGCCGTACAAAAACCTCTCAGTGCAGAGAGACACGGCTCTCTGACCCTGAACACAACAAACGCAACATAAACACTTCCTTATTTCAAAACAATTAACTATTTCATATTATATAGATAAAAAAGTGACACAATTGTTCAACATTAATGACATATTTACATATATTTTGTTACATTTCTCTAAAAGTAAATTTGATCCCTCTAGAATGAAGTTAAAGCAGACAGAAGATGTTCTGAAAGAAAGTGTTTCTGCAGTCATCAAACCAAACGTATATAAAAATGATCAGTGACACATTCCTAATCAATACTGTGGTAAATGTATTGATCCAGTGAGAAACAGCATCATCAGAGTGATCCAAGTCCCTGCTGGAGTCAGTCAGAGCATTTCCATAGAGAGCCACTTTGCATCAGCAGCACCATGCTCCAGTGCTCTGGGAGACTTTATAGTCCTGAGAGTTGAACACTGGATGACTGACAGCTGTCCTTCATGACAACAGCAGCCACAGAAATCCTCCTCATCAAAACCATGACTTTGACCTCCGTCCTCATCTGGACTCTCCTCTGCTGCTGCTTCACAGGTAAAGTCCAGAGAATCCAACTCCTCTCCTCTGTGAACATCCGTCCCTCTGAAATGAAGCCGACAAAACCACGACGCTGCTTTCTGTCTTTGTCTCTGTCTCCTCAGAGTCCAGAGGCCAGGTCACAGTGACTCAGCCTGGAGCAGTGAGCTCTGCTGTGGGAGGCTCCGTCTCCATCAGCTGTAGGGTCAATCCGAAAGTTTTTGTAGGGTCTACAAGCGGCAAACACTATTTGCACTGGTACCAACAGAGAGATGGAGAAGCTCCTAAACTTTTAATTTCTTTGACTGATCAACTGGAATCTGGGATTCCTGATCGTTTTTCAGGAAGTGGATCAAACTCTGACTTCACTCTGAGCATCAGTGGAGTCCAGGCTGAAGATGCAGCAGTTTACTACTGTCAGAGTGCACACTATATCAACAGTCAGTGGTTGTTCACACAGTGAAAAAGCGTCGTACAAAAACCTCCCTCAGTCAGACTGAACAGAAACTGAAGTGACTGCTGCAGCTGGAAGCTACTGCAGAGACTGATACAGTTCACTGAGGACACACACACACACACACACACACACACACACCAAGAATATTTTAAAGTTTAACAAACACTAACAGAAGCATTGAGTAATGAAGAAATCCTGTGTCATCATGTTTCTTAAACCAGATCTCCAGGTTTGGACACAAACAACACTTCTTCCTCCAAAGGTGCCGCCTGCAGACTGTTAGCTCTGATCTTCTTTGTGGGTTTTAGGAAAACTGCAGACTCTAAACAAAAACTGTCCACATTTATTCGACAATCTGTCAGAAAACACTTTTACTGACCAGAAGAGGTACAGTATGTATGAAAAATCCCTATAATAAATCAGAGTGACGTTTAATTTTGACTGAAGGTTTAGAGCAACATTTGTACAGAATATCTTCCATCACCTAAATACTTGTGTTTACAATCTGACAGCATGAGCTGAACAACAAACACCCTTCCACTTCCAGTTAGTTTCAAGTTCCCTGAATTAAGTTTAAAAGACTCTTAAATATCCATCAGCATTAGTCAAAGAAGCAGCTGTATAGTAGACAACTGTATCATCTGCATAACAACAACTTCTTAGGTTTTTCATCATCAGCAAATCACACTGAGATCTGTAAGAAATGTTTTTAAAGCTTTTTGAATCAGAAAGATTTAGTTCATGTAAGTTCACCAACATACCAGCAGGTCTTTACTATGACCTGTTCTAAACCCAGACTAGACTGAGCTCAGAACAACTCTGTCTTTAATGAAGTCATAAAGTGCATTAACCAGTGATGCCGTGGTTATAATACTTGGTAAGGATAATACTTCCTGAAATCAGTAAGAACATTACTGTTGGCTACATTTCAAAAAGTTCAGGAGATTCTTTCTAAACCGAAGGGACAGAATTTGTATGATGAAAAATGCTGAAGATGTGGACTAGAAGTTCATCCATAAGGTTTAATCAGGAATCATCAACAGACAAAATGACCATCAGGAACACAAACAAATTTTAGTATCAGTAGATTTAGAGGTCTTTGATACTTTTGTAAGGAAAAACATAACCTGAAGCGTCAACGTCAGCAGGAGGAGATTTAGAGAAAAACCAGGGCTCACATGTTGAAACAAGAAGCCTGCGGTGATCAAGATTTCACTAAACACATTACATTAAAACACATATTGTCTGGACAGCTGACAGCTGAGTATTTCATATTGTTCAGACGAAGACCAGCAGAGTAGAACTGACATGACATTTTGAGTTAATTAAATTTAGAATTTACTAACTGAAAAAAAATTGACAGCTTTAAGATGTAGGAGAGAGCAGTGAGCCTATCCCAGCTTAAGTCTCCCAAAACCACTAAATTCAGTATCAGTAACCATCTGATCCACATGGAAGACCAAACACAAGACAATCCTCAGAGGCAGAGGGAGCGTAATGCCAACTTCAGATTCAGAGCTTCTGTTAATCTCCATGAGGACGATTAAACAGCCAGCTGTCCCAGCGCTGAGGAGGAAACACCCTGATATGTCGAGGACAGCTACAGTCCACTGACTCTGTGTGTTTGCATATCTGTCCTGCCTCTCTGCTGCCAGCCGTTAAGAGGCCAGTGTTGATCAGTGGCTGTCCAGGCCTTTCAGAGCCACTGACACGCCGGCAGCACAATGATGATGTCCCTGACTCTACTGCTGGCCACCCTGGGGCTCCTTGTTCAGGGTGAGACTCTCTGCTGAAGACTTTGCTTCAGGATGCAACCAGGTTCACCACAGTGATGTTCTGCTGTGATGGAGAAACACTGAAACAAGCAGTATTTACCTTCTTCCATCTGTTCTCCATGTTAAACTAATGAGACTCTTCTGTTTGGATGTTGATCATCTTTCTCCAAACTGGATTCGTCTCAATAACCCTTCTCCTCTTTTTCATGTTTTCCAGGTTCATCAGGACAAATCATCCTGACTCAGTCTCCTGGATCTCATTCTGTTGCTCCAGGACAGACTGTCTCTCTCAGATGTAAAACCAGTACAAGTGTTAGTAGCAACCTCCACTGGTACCTTCAGAAACCTGGAGAAGCTCCTAAACTCCTGATTTATGGAGCTACGACCCGTCAGTCTGGGGAACTGATCTGACTCGACAGCTGCACTGAAACTACAACAACAGAAGTTTATAAACACTTTTGCCAATAATAATTCACTTTGAACATTTTAAAACTAAATATACTGAATTTAACCCAAACAGTTATACCCTAAATGCTTTTATTTAAACAGGGTGTAAACCATTCTTCTGAACACCAGTGCTAACCTCTGTGACTTTAGTTCAGAGGTATGTGAAATCTAGAGAGTATAATAGCACATGAACACTCAAATTGTAAATAGTATTTAATGATTTTATATCTTACTATTTTTCATAGAAACTAAAATATCCTCATTGTCCAAATCAATTTCAAACATTTATTTCAGTAAAATCTCATTTCATTCACGCTGTAAAGTTACTAATCAGATCTATAACAACAACATCTATATAACATCTCTTTGTATGTTTTGTTTTCCTGCAAAAACATTTATTTCATAATTTCAACCAAAAAGGTGTCATGGAGTAAGTAAATCAGCAACATTTAAATGACCTCCTCTTGTCATCTGTTATCTTTCTGTTTGTGGATCTGAACTGCAGATCTCACTCATTTTATTTGTCTCTTTGCTGATGATATTGTGCTTTTTATTTAAGATTTAGAAAATGTTTTTCACACTTGTGTAGTTTTTGTCAAATATTCATGCATTTTCTTTGGATACACCTGAAGTAATTATAATATTACAGTCATTACAAATAAGACAAAGTTATGAGAGATTATTGGATGATTTAAATTAAAGTGTTCCTACCGTGGGTTTTGATCCAAAGGATTATTATTACAGTCACATCTGTAATGACTCTAGCAGAATACGTTAGCAATAAAGTCAGTGTTATTACAACATTTGTCAGCTCAGTTTTTCCTCTTGATGAAATACAGTCAGTGACACCATCAAGAGAACATTTATTACCACACTTTGATAATAATGAACATGAAACCAACTGATTTGATGAAAACGTTTTTATTATCTTAATAATAAAATATACTGAATTTAACCCAAACAGTTATACATGAAATACCTTTTTTTTAAACAGGGTGTAAACCATTCTTCTGAACACCAGTGCTAACCTCTGTGACTTTAGTTCTTTGATAAGTTAAATCTAGAGTATGATAAGAGCAACAGAGGAGGGATCCCTCTCCCAGGACGGACAGACAAGCATAGCATCAAAATTATAACATATACAGTTTTGATGGCAATGGCAAAATTGTTGTATATATATATATATATATAATTATGTTGAAAAGTGTGGGATGTAAAACATAAGGAAAGATGATTGGTCCAGATGGACAACCGAGCAGCTCCAGGTGGAGCCCAGCGAGCAGGACCCGAGCCACTCGTCCCCTGCACCATAGACACAGCAGCACTGCCCCAGCAGGTCACCATAGTCTTAAATGTGGAGATGGTGTCTGCCTCCCGAACCCGAACTGGGATCTGATTCCACAAGAGAGGAGCTTGATAGCTAAAGGCTCTGGCTCCCATTCTACTTTTGAAGACTCTAGGAACCACAAGTAACACTGCATTTTGAGAGCGCAGTGTTCTAGTGGGGTAATAAGGTACTATGAGCTCTGTAAGATACGACGGTGCCTGACCATTAAGAGCTTTGTAGGTGAGGAGAAGGATTTTAAATTCTATTCTGGATTTCACAGGGAACAAGGAAGCATATATAAAGTAAATAGAACTGGTCCAAGCACAGAACCTTGCGGAACTCCGTGACTAACTTTGGTGTGCTCGGATGATTCATCGTTAACATATACAAACTGAGATCGGTCTGATAGATAGGATTTAAACCAGCTTAACGCAGTTGCTTTAATTCCAATTAAATGTTCCAGTCTCTGTAATAGAATTTGACGGCCAATGGTATCGAATGCAGCACTAAGATCTAACAAGACAAGTACAGAGACAAGTCCATTGTCTGATGCAATTAAAAGGTCATTTGTAATTTTCACCAGTGCTGTTTCTGTGCTATGATGCACTCTAAAACCTGACTGGAAATCCTCAAATATACTATTGTTATTTAGAAAGTCACATAACTGATTAGCAACAGCTTTTTCAAGGATCTTAGAGATAAAGGGAAGGTTAGATATAGGTCTATAGTTGGCTAAAACCCCTGGATCGAGAGTGGGCTTTTTAAGGAGAGGTTTAATAACAGCTACTTTAAAAGACTGAGGTACATAACCTGTCAGTAAAGACAGATTGATCATATCTACAAAAGACGTGCTAACAAATGGTAGAACATCTTTAAGCAGCCTAGTTTGAATTGGGTCTAAATCACAGGTCGAAGGCTTAGATGAAGAAATTGTCGACGTTAGTTGAATAAGGATCCACAGGAGAGAAGCAGTCCAAGTACACATCAGGTTTCACAGCTCCCTCCAACGCCTCTATGCTTGAAAATCGGTTGGCACCAGCTGAGGACAGGACGTGATTAATTTTCTCTCTAATAGTCAAAATTTTGTCATTAAAGAAGCTCATGAAGTCGTTACTGCTGAGGGCTACAGGAATACATGGCTCAATGGAGCTGTGGCTCTCTGTCAACATGGCTACAGTGCTGAAAAGGAACCTGGGGTTGTTCTTATTTTCCTCTGTTAGTGATGAGTAGTAGGCTGCTCTGGCATTACGGAGGGCCTTCTTATATATTTTAAGACTATCTTGCCAGGCTAAACAAGATTCTCCTAGATAGTTGGAACACCATTTTCTTTCAAGTTTTCGTGATGTTTGCTTTAATTTGCGGGTTTCAGCGTTATACCATGGAGCTACCCTTTTTTGTTTTATTATCTTCTTTTTAAGAGGAGCAACAGAATCAAGTGTCGTTCGCAGTGAACCTGCAGCACTATCAACAAGATGATCAATTTGGGACGGACTGAAATTTGCATAAGAGTCCTCTGTTATGTTAAGACATAGCATTGAGTTAAATTCATATGGAATTACTTCCTTAAATTTAGCTACAGCACTGTCAGATAGACATCTACTGTAGTAGTATTTGACTACTGGTGTGTACTCCAGTAATAGGAGTTCAAAAGTTATTAAATAATGGTCTGATAGTGAAGGATTCTGTGGAAAGACTGTTAGATGTTCAATTTCAATGCCGTATACCAGAACAAGGTTGAGGGTGTGGCCAAAACAGTGAGTGGGTTTATATACACACTGACAGAAGCCAATCGAGTCTAATAATGAGATAAATGCAGTACTAAGGCTATCATTTTCAATGCCCACATGAATATTAAAATCACCTACAATAACTCAAAACCAGATATTTATTGGAAAACCACATCCAGTAAAAGATTTCTGTGATATGCAGTTTTAAAAAACACAGTATAAAGACGTCCACAGAACTCTGCTGCTTACAGACTTTACTGTGTGGACTTCACTTCTCTGCCTCATTAACCTTTCCATCGTTGTTTCACTTGGTTACGTCCCCACATTATAAACACTCAAACATGTCAAACCCTTCATATTAATGTCACTGATCATTGTCACAAAAGACCGTGTAACCAAACTGGAAAGACATGTGTAAATATGTAGAGCAATGCTCTCAGCACTGAGCAGGAAACCCCCTGATATGTCGAGGACAGCTACAGTCCACTGACTCTGTGTGTTTGCATATCTGTCCTGCCTCTCTGCTGCCAGCCGTTACGTTCAAGTTAAAACTGGCACACTTTTACTCGGTGTACATTTTTTTTATTTTGAAACTAAACATTCTGAGTCTCATAGTTGAAACTATCACAGATAAGATGAAGACTGTGAGGTTTTAATTGTTTTATCTTAAATATTTCTTGTCTCAGTCCAAAACCTCCTAAATGATGATATGTGTTTGTTCTCATCATGTAAGCAGGAATCATCACTGAACAGTCAGGCTTCACTACAGAAACATTGAAATGAATATTAACTACTGACCTACTTTTTAACTGACAAAAATCTCACAATTAAACACGTTGAATGAATTTAAAGTGATTAGTTTTGAACTGATAAGAATGTAAAAGATAAAAGTTAGATTTTTTGTGCAAAAGGATTCTTTATTGGAGTGGATTTTAGTCTGGTTAACAACACTGTGAAGCCTTCAAGAACTCTTTCAAACATATCAAATTTCAAATATCAGACACAATTATAAAACAAGTG
>CM022477.1:1680493-1700509 GCA_011952105.1 Coreoperca whiteheadi
ATAGCAGCCCATACCACCGTTTAGCCTGGTACCAACAGAGAGATGGAGAAACTACCCTAACTCCTCATTTACTATGCTAGCACTCGAGCATCAGGGATTCCAGGTCGTTTTACAGGCAGTGGATCAAACTCTGACTTCACTCTGAGCATCAGTGGACTCCAGGCTGAAGATGCAGCAGTTTACTACTGTCAGAGTTATCACTATATCAACAGTCAGGCTGTGTTCACACAGTGAAAAAGCGTCGTACAAAAACCTCCCTCAGTCAGACTGAACAGAAACTGAACTGACTGCTGCAGCTGGAAGCTACTGCAGAGACTGATACAGTTCACTGAGGACACACACACACACACACACACACACACACACCAAGAATATTTTATAGTAAAACAGCAGCATTGACTAATAAAAACTTCTAAAATCAGATTTCCAGATTTAGTCAGTTAGTTGGTTTTATTTATCCTCATAAGGAAAGTACATATGCAGCATACTCACACAGACATTTAAAGTTTCACAACTGGCATATACAAACATCATTTAAAACAAATCAGTCTAATTTAGAATTTAAGATAAGATGAGATAAGATGACCAGACCAGCTGGCCACCAGTCAACACTAGAAGATGAATTTCAAAATCTAATTGCTTGGGGGATAAAAGAGAGTTTGGACCTGTTTTTCAAGCACCTGGGAACACAATACCGTCATCCAGATGGCAGAAGTTCAAACGCATAATGCAAGGGATGCCTTTTATCATGCACAATAATGTTTCCTTCATTCATCACTCTCTCTGTGTATGTGCTCTCTATACTTGTCAATGTGATTCCCAACAGTTTGATTGATAATGTCACTGCCTTCTGTAATGATTTCCTCTGGGCCTCTGAAGCGTTACCGTACCAGCAGCTCACACAGAATGACATAATCCTTTCAGTAAAAGCCCCATGAAACAACAAAAGCAGTCTGCTATGCACATCAAAAGACAATCATTTCTTTAAGAAATACATCCCCTGTTGTAACTTCTTACCTACATAATCAGTCCACTCATTCCATTTAGGCTTATGGTCCAAAACTATGCCAAGGTATTTGTAGTGTGTTACTAATTGGATTTGTTCACCATTTATTAGTGTAGGATGGGTTATATCCTGTTCTCTCCCTCTTAAATCGATGACCATCTCTTTAGTTTTGGAGGTGTTTAAGAGGAGACTTGATTTCACACACCAATTAAAAAAGAAATCCAGGACAGGTCCGTGCTCCTCCTCCCCATCGTGTAGAGCAGTATCATCTGTGTACTTAATAATAAATCTGTTTCTAAAAGCGCTAGAAAAAGAATTTGTATAAGAGCGATAAGAGGAGATCCAACCGAAGTAATCATTGTTTCCGAAATAGACCCCCCTAACTTAAGCTGCTGGACCAAGGAAGTCAATCACCCATGTTAGCAACCTACTGTCTAATGAGAAGTCTTTTTCCAGAGAATCTGCTAATGGACTGGGGAAAATACAATTAAAAGCTGATGAGAAATCCACAATGAAAAATGTTTGCGTGAGTCTTTGGTTTCTCTAAAAGTGTATACAGCGAATGCAGTACAGTTACAATGGCATTGAAGAGGACCTATGAGATGCTGCGTTTCAGATACAACATACTTTTTAACCTAATGCTCAAAACATTTCATCACTAGAGATGTGAGAGCTATTGATCGAACAATTGCTGAATTCTGAAGGTCTAGAGACTGTTGCTACTGGAACTATTGTAGATGTTTTCCATAGAGCAGGAACAATACCGGAATTAAAGGATGCTCTAAAAATATTAGTAAAAAACGGTGCTAACTGAACCGCACAATGTTTTAAGACATTACCACATATCTGACCTGGACCTGGGCTTTCTCATGGGTTACATTTCTTAAAAATCTGACTAACCTGTTTATTCATAGAAAATCCAACAGGAGATTTAGTCGTAAGTGATGATGTCTTCCCTGGGACACCATCTCCATCTCTTATGTCAAAACGACAGAAATATGAGTTGAGCTGATTGGCCATCTCTAGCTCTTCACATCCTTGTAACACAGGAGGCAGTGCGCTTTTTCCCTTATGGGGAACATTTGTCATATTTTTAATGCCCTGCCCCGGCTGGGACACAAACAACACTTCTTCCTCCAAAGGTGCCGCCTGCAGACTGTTAGCTCCTGAGACCTGGTGGCCCAAAAAGCCTCGCTGCTGTTTCAGACTCTCTCACTGATGTCAACTGTTGGATGGCACAACATTTTCTTCAACTCACTAACTCAAAGTCAGAAGTCATATTGTTCAATCCCCCAAACCCCATCAGTCTCACTGAGAGGGGCCTTGGGCCCCCGTCTGCAAACGTGAAGCCCACTGCCAGAAATGTGGGCGTCCTGTTTGATTCTGATCTAAGCTACAAAAAAGATGTCCACTTCTGCTTCCCCTAAATAAGAAGCATCTCCAGAATCAATCCAGCGCTCTCACACTGTGACCTGGAAAAAAGCTCCTTCAGGCATTTCTCTTCTCCAGACTCGACTGCTGTAACTCCCTCCTTTCTGCCAGAAACCTAAAGTCCCTCTCTCGGCCTCCAGCTGGTTCAGGATGCAGCAGCTCGGCTTCTCACTGCTTTTAACAGACGGCATCACATCAGCCCAGTCCTGGCTTCTCTCCACTGGCTCCCTGTTCGTTTTAGGAGAGATTTAAGATTTTACTGATCACTTTTAAAGCCCGTATGGGTCTGGGCCCCAAGCTACATGATGGAAATGTTGAGCCCGTATGAGGCAGCTCGGAGCCTTAGGTCCTCAGGTTCGGCCCTTGTGGCCGGTCCAAAGTCGAGGCTTGAATCTAAAGGTGAGCGTGCTTTTGCCATCAGGGCCCCTCGGCTGTGGAACGACCTGCCTGAGGAGATAAGGCTCGCAGGACCACTGACTTCTGTTAAATCACCTTCTTAAAACTCATCTTTATACACTTGCTTTCATGTGATGTCGTCTTGTTATTTGTCTCTTTATTGCTTTTATTGAACGGGAACAGGCAAAGACCAAAATCCAGCGAGACACAAGAGCAAACAGAGAAAAGGTCCAAACACACAGAGAACCACAGCAGGGAGGCTCGACAAGAGTGTAAAGACGATGTGACGGTGAACAAAGGGAGACACAGACTGACGGGATAACTAGACACAGGTGAACCTCATGAACACAGGTGGAAACAATCAGGGCGATCAGAGGCAGGAAGTCACACTAACAGACACATGAGGGAGGGAGACGATATCAAAATAAAACAGGAAATCACTGAACACAAATCCAAAACCGTGACACTTTAAAGCTGTGGGAGAGAGCAGTGAGCCAATCCCAGTTTAGATTCAGTATCGGTAACCATCTGATCCACATGGAAGACCAAACACAAGACAATCCTCAGAGGCAGAGGGAGCGTAATGCCAACTTCAGATTCAGAGCTTCTGTTAATCTCCATGAGGACGATTAAACAGCCAGCTGTCCCAGCGCTGAGGAGGAAACCCCCTGATATGTCGAGGACAGCTACAGTCCACTGACTCTGTGTGTTTGCATATCTGTCCTGCCTCTCTGCTGCCAGCCGTTAAGAGGCCAGTGTTGATCAGTGGCTGTCCAGGCCTTTCAGAGCCACTGACACGCCGGCAGCACAACGATGATGTCCCTGACTCTACTGCTGGCCACCCTGGGGCTCCTTGTTCAGGGTGAGACTCTCTGCTGAAGACTTTGCTTCAGGATGCAACCAGGTTCACCACAGTGATGTTCTGCTGTGATGGAGAAACACTGAGACAAGCAGCATGTACCTTCTTCCATCTGTTCTCCATGTTAAACTAATGAGACTCTTCTGTTTGGATGTTGGTCATCTTTCTCCAAGCTGGATTCGTCTCAATAACCCTTCTCCTCTTTTTCATGTTTTCCAGGTTCATCAGGACAAATCACCCTGAGTCAGTCTCCTGGATCTCAGTCTGTTGCTCCAGGACAGACTGTCGCTCTCAGATGTAAAACCAGTTCAAGTGTTAGTAGCTACCTCCACTGGTACCTTCAGAAACCTGGAGAAGCTCCTAAACTCCTGATTTATTATGCTTCAAACCGTCAGTCTGGAGTTCCAGCTCGTTTTAGTGGAAGTGGATCTGGGACTGACTTCACTCTGACCATCAGTGGGGTTCAGGCTGAAGATTCAGGAGTTTACTACTGTCAGCAGGGTTACAGCACACCGTTCACACAGTGATACAACGTCGTACAAAAACCTCCCTCAGCTGGAGAGGAACTGATCTGACTCAACAGCTGCACTGAAACTAAACAACAGAGGTTTGACAGAAACATATTGTCGTGCTGTAAGAAGGTTTTCCTGATAGAAACACTGTATTTATTTAATTTATTTATCAAATATCAGAAATTATTTTTCTGTTTCCAAATATGCAGGTTAAGGAAGTAATTTGAAATACAATGAAACAAACAGGTCCTTTTTGGCAACATTTTGTGAGAAACATTTCCATTTTCTATGTTACAAATTCAAACAAAGTGTCTTTGTAAAAATTTATAATGATAATAATAATAATAAACTTTATTTGTATAGCACCTTTCTGGAAATGCAGCTCAAAGTGCTTTAACCACAAAGAAATGACATGCACCAGGTGCATCACATAAAAAAAGATGTATAGTAAACATAAAAACAGGGATAGAATGGAAAATACGATGGAAAATAAATAAATCCCACTTGATTATTCTTCTTTTCCTTTGGGCTGTTCCCTTTCAGGGGTTGCCACAGCGAATCATGCGCCTCCATCTAACCCTGTCCTCTGCATCCTCTTCACTCACACCAATTAACTTCATGTCCTCTCTCACTACATCCATAAATCTCCTCTTTGGTCTTCCTCTAGACCTCCTGCCTGGCAGCTCCAACCTCAGCATCCTTCTACCAATATATTCACAGTCTCTCCTCTGAATGTGTCCAAACCACCTCAATCTGGCCTCTCTGGCTTTATCTCCGAAACATCTAACATGAGCTGTCCCTCTGATGGACTCGTTCCTGATCCTGTCCGTCCTCGTCACTCCCAAAGAGAACCTCAACATCTTAAGCTCTGCCACCTCCAGCTCTGCCTCTTGTCTTTTCTTCAGTGCCACTGTCTCTAAGCTGTACAACATTGCTGGTCTCACCACCATCTTGAACACCTTTCCTTTCATTCTTGCTGATACTCTTTTATCCGCCACCTGCTCCCTGCTCTCACTACAAATCACAGTGTCATCCGCAAACATCATAGTCCATGGAGATTCCTGTCTAACCTCATCTGTCAGCCTGTCCATCACCAGAGCAAACAAGAAGGGGCTCAGAGCCGATCCTTGATGCAGACCCACCTCCACCTTGAACTTAAACAACAGTCAGTCTAATGATTGGTGTTTTCCTGATATCACTTCAGTATTTTCTGTTCAAAGATACTGTTTGTATTTAGTGACACTGTTCTCTGACCACCACAGGGGGAATGAATGTGAATCATTTGACATCACTGATTAAGTTTAAATATACATTGTTGTTTGTGTTTGACCTCCAACCAGCAGGAAGTCATCTTCCCAAGCACTCAGCTGTTCCTCCTCCACCCTCTCAGACTAAAAGTGTCATGACTGTTTCAGTCCAGACACAAACACACACGTGTCCTGCTCTCTGTCCTGTAACACATCACGGCTGCCAGGCCTCACTTTCTACCAGTGACTTAGATTCTTCTACTTGTTATGAGACAAATGGAAACAACAAGCTTGTCCTTTGAGGCCACTTTAATTTGCTTCAGTGGTTCAGCCTGTGTCCTAGATGGGACACCAACATGTTAATGTATCAGGGGTCAAAACTGAAGGTCAAATAGATCTGACATAATTTCATACTGATGATTTTACACCATCCATCCATCCATCCATTTTCTACCGCTTATCCGGGGCCGGGACGCGGGGGCAGCAGTCTAAGCAGAGACGCCCAGACTTTTCTCTCCCCAGACACTTCCTCCAGCTCTTCCGGGGGAATACCGAGGCGTTCCCAGGCCAGCCGAGAGACATAGTCCCTCCAGCGTGTCCTAGGTCTTCCCTGGGGCCTCCTCCCGGTTGGACATGCCCGGAACACCTCCCCAGGGAGGCGTCCAGGAGGCATCCGGGACAGATGCCCGAGCCACCTCAGCTGACTCCTCTCGATGTGGAGGAGCAACGGCTCTACTCTGAGCTCCTCCCGAGTGACCGAGCTCCTCACCCTATCTTGTCCTTTCGGTCATGACCCAAAGCTCATGACCATAGGTGAGAGTAGGAATGTAGATCGACTGGTAAATAGAGAGCTTTGCCTTGCAGCTCAGCTCCTTCTTCACCACGACAGACCGGTACATCGACCGCATCACTGCAGAGGATGCACCGATCCGCCTGTCGATCTCCCGCTCCGTCTTTCCCTCACTCGTGAACAAGATCCCAAGATACTTAAACTCCTCCACTTGAGCCAGGAGCTCTCCACCAACCTGAAGGGGACAAGCCACCCTTTTCCGACTGAGAACCATGGCCTCGGACTTGGAGGTGCTGATTCTCATCCCCGCCGCTTCACACTCGGCTGCAAACCGTCCCAGTGCACGCTGAAGGTCCTGATTTGAAGAAGCCAACAGGACAACATCATCCGCAAAAAGCAGAGACGAAATCCTGTGGTCCCCAAACCGGACTCCCTCCGGCCCCCGGCTGCGCCTAGAAATCCTGTCGATATAAACAATGAACAGGACCGGTGACAAAGGGCAGCCCTGCTGGAGTCCAACATGCACCAGGAACAGATCTGACTTACTGCCGGCAATGCGAACCAAACTCCTGCTCCGGTCATATAGGGACCGGACAGCCCTTAGCAGAGGGCCCCGGACCCCATACTCCCAGAGCACCCCCCACAGGTCACCGCGAGGGACACAGTCGAATGCCTTCTCCAAATCCACAAAGCACATGTAGACTGGTTGGGCAAACTCCCATGAACCCTCCAGCAACCTGGAGAGGGTATAGAGATGGTCCAGTGTTCCACGACCGGGACGAAAACCGCATTGTTCCTCCTGAATCCGAGGTTTGATTATCGGCCAAATTCTCCTCTCCAGTACCCTGGCATAGACTTTTCCGGGGAGGCTGAGGAGTGTGATCCCCCTGTAGTTGGAACACACCCTCTGGTCCCCCTTTTTAAACAGAGGGACCACCACCCCAGTCTGCCAGCCAGAGGCACTGTCCCCAGCCGCCACGCGATGTTGCAGAGGCGTGTTAACCAAGACAGCCCCACAACATCCAGAGACTTGAGGTACTCAGGGCGGATCTCAGCCACCCCCGGTGCCTTGCCACCGAGGAGCTTCTCAACTACCTCAGTGACCTCAGCCCGGGAGATTGACGAGTCCACAACCGAGCCCTCAGCCTCTGCTTCCGCAATGGAAGACATGCCGGTGGGGTTGAGGAGATCCTCGAAGTACTCCTTCCACCGTCCAAGGATGTCCCCAGTCGAAGTCAGCATATTCCCACCCCCACTGTAAACAGTGTGTGCAGGGCACTGCTTCCCCCTCCTGAGGCGCCGGATGGTTTGACAGAATTTCTTAGAGGCAGAACGATAGTCCTTCTCCATGGACTCACCGAAATACTCCCAGACCCGGGTTTTTGCCTCTGCAACCACCCGGGCTGAGGCTCGCTTGGCCCTCCGGTACCCATCAGCTGCCTCCGGAGTCCCCCGAGCCAGCCAGGCTCGATAGGACTCCTTCTTCAGCTTGACAGCATCCCTTACTTCCGGGGTCCACCACCGGGTTCGGGGATTGGCGCCACGACAGGCACCGGAGACCCTGCGGCCACAGCTCCGAGCGGCCGTGTCGACAATAGAGGTGGAGAACATGGTCAACTCGGACTCAATGTCTCCAGCCTCACTCGGGATCTGGTTGAAGCTCTGCCGGAGGTGGGAGTTGAAGATCTCTCTGACTGGAGACTCTGCAAAACATTCCCAGCAGACCCTCACAGTACGTTTGGGTCTGCCAAGTCTGTCCAACTTCCTCCCCCGCCATCGGATCCAACTCACCACCAGGTGGTGATCAGTTGACAGCTCCACCCCTCTCTTCACCCGAGTGTCCAAGACATACGGCCGAAGGTCAGATGAAACAACCACAAAGTCGATCATCGACCTCCGACCTAGGGTGTCCTGGTGCCACGTGGACTGATGGACACCCTTATGCTTGAACATGGTGTTCGTTATGGACAAACCGTGACTAGCACAGAAGTCCAATAACAGAACACCACTCGGGTTCAGGTCGGGGGGGCCGTTCCTCCCAATCACGCCCCTCCAGGTATCACTGTCGCCACACTGCCATTCGGCCCGTAAGCACAAATAACAGTGAGAGACCTTTCCCCAACCCGAAGGCGCAGGGAAACGACCCTCTCGTTCAACGGGGTGAACTCCAACACATGGCGGCTGAGCTGGGGGGCTATAAGCAAGCCCACACCAGCCCGGCGCCTCTCACCGCGGGCAACTACAGAGTAGTAGAGTCCAGCCTCTCTCAAGGAGTTGGGTTCCAGAGCCCAAGCTGTGCGTGGAGGCGAGCCCGACTATCTCTAGTTGGTATCTCTCAACCTCCCGCACCAGCTCAGGCTCCTTCCCCCCCAGCGAGGTGACATTCCATGTCCCTAGAGCCAGATTCCGTGTCCGGGGATTGGGTTGCCGAGGCCCCCGCCTTCGACTGCCACCCAATCTACAAAGCACCGGCCCCCTACGGTTCCTCCTGCAGGTGGTGGGCCCACGGGAGATCGGCCCCACGTCGCTCGTTCGGGCTGAGCCCGGCCACCAGGCGGTCGCATTCGAGCCCCAACCCCGGGCCTGGCTCCAGGGTGGGGCCCAGGTTGCGCCGTACCGGGCGACGTCACGGACCTAGTTTTAAAATTCATCATAAGGGGGATTTGAACCGCTCTTTGTCTGGCCTGTCACCCATTTTACACTTTTAATGTTTGCTTTTGCTACATCAGTATTTTCCCCTTATGTAGGACAGTGTTGCTAAATATTGTATCAAAACAAAATCTCTAAAAAGATTCACTTACAAAAAATCTACATTTTCATAAACACGTTTAATAATTGCAAAGGCATCTACATACGTAGGCCTATATAAAAACAAACAAACAAGCAGAGCTACATTTGACAAAAGACATTTATTAGTGAATAAAAACTTGCTCTTCCACAGGAAGAGTGGGATGGCTCTGAACAGAGACTCTACTTGCTCCCTCACCCAAACGCAGATTAATACTGAATTTAAACTCAGCTGATCAATTTTTTTTTATGATTTATTTTATGATACATTTGAATGTTTTAATTTAAGTCTGAAATGTGAATTGAGTTGTTTACCACTGCCCTTTCTAAAGCTTATTGCAATAAATAATTAAATTATATTTAAAGTAGTTGTGTGACATTGATCATGAGTTCATCGTTGGTAGTAAAAGTTAGGTTGTTGTGTGCATAACATCTTACAGGTTCTTACAGGTTACTCTAGCCAATCAAATTAACAGTCCCCTGGGGTTCGCTCAAATCATTTAAACCCTTCCTAGCACCATAACAAGAGCCCAGATTATTAAGAGGAGAGCTGCCGTTAACCAGCATGGCTGATAGAGTTAACTTCCGCACAAGGGCTATTCCGCCGGTTGCCGCATCAGAGGAAGCAGGGTAGACATTCGGACGTAGGCAGTTAGAAGATAGGCGAGTCTCCTTGCCACCAGCTTAAAGAGTCCTTATTCAATGCTTTAGGGAAATACTCTGAGAGTCTAAGGATCACACCCTAGAAACGGAGAGCTGGTCCAGTACCTCCCGTACGGGGGTTTACCGGGATCTGACACACTCATCTAAACATCTTGAGGCTTCAGTTTGTAGTAACTAGAAAGAGTAAATCCAAAAGACCTGACAATCCCTCCACTCCATCCACATCGTCAGCACAGAGAAGGACAGAGTCCAGATGTGAACGACATCATGCACAGAGCTGCTTGTTGTCTAAACGTCTTGTCATGTGACCATCCACACCTGTAGCGCCTACCAGGCTTCAGGATGTGCAGCTACACTGAGACACTGTCTGGCTGAACTGAGAGAGTCTGAATGAATCAAATGATCCAATCATTTCTTTTAAAATCATCACCATGCAACAACAATGTGATTGTGAGACATGTATTGTCTTGATAATAATATACATGAAAAAACAGCTGTTCTGATGAAAATATATTTATTGTAATGAAATATTAAACATCAGCATTACAGGAACAAACAGCTCTATTGAAATATATGACTAGCCACATTAAACTGAGACAGATACAAAGACTCGCAGAGTGAGGAGCGGCTGGATTTCTCTTTATGCTGATGATATCTGACTTTATTTCTAATCCTGACAATACTTTTAAGATTCAGGAGATTTCTGTTGTCAGTACAACATAAAACAACAGTTTAATACTAGAGCATCATATCTATTCAAAATACATGAAAACCTTCAACAGATAGTTTCCATATGCAGGAAACTGACACAGGGTTTCTGTGCAGGGTTCAGACTGAAGGAACAGATGATTCAGTCCGCTAGATGAAATATATAGAATTCCTCTTCTAACAGAGACTTTGGCAGGTTGAACTGACAGAGTTAATGGATGTAACAGTAAATTATTTCTTTCAAATATGAACAATGAAACATTTAGTCAATAACCAGATAGAAGGATCGATCACTGGTTCATCTAATTTAGAAAGTCTGAGAGTCATCTGTTAATGTCCCAAAAACTACAAAATGAAGCAGAATTTATTTGATGAATAGATCTTTATTGACTGGAAATACTGAAATGATCAAAATCACAAAAAACTAGCAAACACAACTGAGAGAAAGAGAAAACACAAGAGAGAGAGAGAGACAGGTGCAGAGTGCAGAGTGAGAGCAGGATCAGGGTAAAACCAGCAGCAGAGTCCCAGTGAGTCAGGTCAGGACTGGGAACACTGGTCTCTCCTCAGGGTCTCTGAGAGCGGAGTCTGGGAGCCCTGGGTGGCCTCACAGGTCACAGAGCCCACCTTCCTCCACTGGTCTGCAGGGAGCCTCAGGGTGCTGCTCCAGCTGTAGTGGCCGTCCTTCTGCAGCACCCCGGGGCTCCTGCTCTCCTCCCAGCTGCTGCTGCTGCTGCTGCTGCTGCCGTCCACCTTCCAGGCCAGACTCCAGTCTGAGGGGAAGCCCTTGTTGGCCAGGCACATGAGCGTGGCCTTCCCCTGCTGCAGCTCCTCGCTGGAGGGGGGCAGCACCGTCAGGGTGGGACGGGCATCACCTAGGAGACACCAATCAGCTTAGAGGACAGCTGTCAATCAAACACCAGCTACCTGGACACCTTTACTGTGTGAGAGCTGATCTTCTCCTTTAAGGAGTTTCTGTCAGATGGTGTTTCTGCTCCACCAGTCACTCACTCACACATTGTTTCACTTCCCTTTAAGAAACCTCTCATGCACATCAGCACAGAAAGAGTCCTCACAGGACCTGAAAGACATCAAACTACGCTGGAAATAAAAGAATCGTGTTCTAAACTATTTGAAGAAAATTACAAATTACAGAGATGGAGAAGCTCCTAAACTCCTCATTTACCGTGCTAGCACTCGAGCATCAGGGATTCCTGATCGTTTTACAGGCAGTGGATCAAACTCTGACTTCACTCTGAGCATCAGTGGAGTCCAGGCTGAAGATGCAGCAGTTTACTACTGTCAGACTGCACACTATATCAACAGTCAGTGGCTGTTCACACAGTGAAAAAGCGTCGTACAAAAACCTCCCTCAGTCAGACAGAAACTGAAGTGACTGCTGCAGCTGGAAGCTACTGCAGAGACTGATACAGTTCACTGAGGACACACACACACACACACACACACACACACACACACACACTTCTACCTGGTAACGCTTGATTTGAACTCCCCTATTTAGCATTTCTAAGCAGTATATAAACAATTAATAACTGGTTCATAGCAAACTTTACCGTACTATGACACAGTTTTCAGCAGATATAAGGACACTTTTAAGTCTGTATTTATATCTTTGTAAACAACTATAACTGCTTCATGAAGCATTCATACCTCCTCTATAAAAGGTTAATGACTGCTTAATAGCACAGTATAACTGCGTTATAATTATATGTACAAACAGTTTTGCTTTATAACACACTCTAACAGTGTTATAACACCACATATAAATATCTGGTTATCGTTATTCATTATCAAATATTACAAACCCTACCCCTAACCTATAACTATTGGGCATTACACACACACACACACACACATATATATGTATATATGTACAAAGCCAGGGTCACATTAACCAAAACTAACAAACTTAGCTGTCCGTGTATGAAGGGCTGAACTCTGGTTTGCGCTGTGGTTATGTGCCGCCCTCTGGTGGTAACCTGCGGTACTGACTGGTTTCCGGAGGGCTGCAGAGACAGATCAATGTGCTGACATTGTTTGTCGTGTTTTCTTTCTTTCTTTATAGAGCACTATTAACAACAACCCAAGCTGACCAAAGTGCGTCACGTAGTCAAATCATAAACAAACACACTTTATACAACAATATTTGAAAACACGCAGTTTGTGCATCATTAAATAGGCTTTCAGCGACTTCTTTAAACTCGGCGGGGATGTGGCAGACCTGATGGATGAAGGTAACTCATTCCTTTTCTGTACCCGGGTTGTCCTGGGCACTTACGAGTAGATTTTGGTTTTCCCATCGCTCACTGAATTTAAAAATGTCTTCTTCGATTTAATTTGATTCCGTGTGTTTGGGTAATATGGCACAAACACATCCAGGCAACGGTCATGTCAAACACAAGCATGCATTTGCAGAGTGACGCGTTGCAGGGAATCTCAGCTATTTCAAATATGACCAAAGATGATGTTTTTGCAACAAAAGATCAAAAGCAGCAACAACCCAACATCTACGTTATTTCTACGTTCTTTAAGTAACAAAGAATTTCTAGCTTTTCACCCCTGATGGTCAAATGTTTCCTTAAAATTAACATTAGTAGTTTTGGACCAAAATATATTCATAGTAGTAATAAGCACATATTGTTTGTAATAACCGCCTATTAGGAGTTTAGTGTATAAACATTTAATAAATGGTTGATGCCACACAAACTGAAAGCAGATATAAAGCTGTATTAAGTGTTCAGTGATGTAGTTGTCCCCCTGGCAAGTATCCATAACTGTATTATGGCATAAAAACAGATAAGGAATGACAATATAAGGTCGCACAGCTGTAATAATATAAAATATGTCCTGATAGGTGAAGCTGTAATTGTTGAAAATGCCATCCATTAATAAATCTGCTTATAACGTGATATAAACTATGTATTATATGTTTATGCTCTGCTTTTAAAAGGGGGGCTGATATAATGGCTGGTAAAGTCACGAACGCGTTCGGTTGGTAGCAGAACAACTGAAGGGTCATTGATGACTTTTGTTTCGGAAACTCTCCCCGGAAGCGATGGTTGTCACCGCCGCGGACTTGACCGTGGCCGAGTGGACATACTCTGCCCTGTCGAGGCTCCAGCGCCTGAAGGTGTTTGTCAGCCAGCGGCTTTCAGTACATTTCATAGGGAAATTAGTACTTTATGCTGCACCACGTTTATTAGACAGCTGACAGTTACTCTTCATGTCAGGATTTTACATAAAGAAAACACGCGATAACAATGTATTGCTAAGGATTAAATCAGTGGTTTGCAACGTCATTAAAGTTTTATATGCATTTCTATCAGCGAGGGCAGGCTAAGTAGGAGAAACACAGTAACCGTATTCAGGGATGAGGCGAGGCCAACCTCGCCGTCACAGAGCGGGGCGACACGCATCTCCAGCACACACATATCCTCTAAAGTCACACACCGTAAATCCTCCAACAGTATAGACATGTGATGACCTCAGAGGCCACGACGCATTGCTGCAGATTCAACTACCCAGCAGGATGTAAAGCAGTTCAGATGAACATCTGAAACATCTGCAGCAGTGAAATGCAGCGTACACATTCATTCAGAGTACGTGCAGAACCTTTACTTGCTGTAGTGGAGTATTTTCACAGTGGGGTTGGTATTAGTATCACTAATGGACCTGAACACTACTTCCACCTCTGCTTAGCTCACCCACCGCCGAGCTGCACCCCCGTTACCGGCCGGGTGTCTTCTTGTGCTCTTCACAGCAGAGTCGGTCCGGACCGTGAACCGCTAGCTAGTTAGCAGCTTCGAATCAGGCTAACGTCTGTTAAAATAGCCTAAAGCCGGAGGCCTCCCAAATACGTTTTGGGGCTGCGAAGCTGGAACCGCCGCGAGACTAATCAGAGCCATCGGACCATCGAGCGCCTTTTCTCCTGGTTTTTATTTCCGCCACAGCGAAAAGAATCACTCATAGAGTTAGCTGCTAGCTAGCTAGCTGTTCACAGTCTGGACCAACTCTGCGGTGAAGAGTACAAGACGTAGTTACTTGAACGGGAGCGTTTTATTTCTTTCCTGTGGCAGCAAACACAACACACTAACTAACCTACCGCAGCCGGGGCTCAGCTGCACGCTTCACGGCTGAATAAAGTAGCGTCACTAACCCTGAGCGGCGACCAGCGGAAACACTGAAAACGCCGATGTGACGAAATGAGTCGCATTTGCGAGCCGGCCAGTTCTGTGTGACCTTAAAGTGTAGTCCAGGCAACGCTTCTGTTGCACACAGGTTGCGACTGAGGGGGGGTGGGGGGGGGCGGGAATGTCAGACAGGAGAGACGCAAACACTGGCTTTACAGAAGAAACGGGTTAAGAAGGATATTCTAATGCCACATGAAACTAGACGACACACCACCCAGCCCTATTTCTAACATGAATAAAGTTTTATATTAACTTATATCAGGGAGGGCAGGCTAAGTAACAGAAACACAGTAATCATGTTCAGTGATGAGGCGAGGCCAACCTCATCGGCACAGGGGAAATGAAAGCCCTTAAAAGGTTGTTGTGGTGAATATAAATGGGGTGCGATGTTGCTGCAGTGGTTCCTCCTTCCAAGCAGCTCCAATATCATTAAAACGCTGGCGACGCTTCTGCCTGTTAAGATAAAGATTAAAAGCAGGGTTCTAGGAGAGGAAGAAGTCATGTTTTTCTGATTGTTAGTAGGGAATTAGAGGGCGTACGGCTAAGAATAGCTGGCAGTCGGACCAAGAGCCTGGCTCACTCTCGATCTGTGTTTTGAGAAACAAACATCTCCTAATTAGCTTTCTTATGATTATAATTTGTTTTAACATAAATATATTAACATGTACAAAAATGTCTTTAGTGGATGAAACGTCCTCCCGCACGTCACTGTTCTCAGAAACAGTTAATGTTCGGTTAACACAAACTCGATTTTCATAATGTGTGTGTGTGTCTGTGTTTCAGGGTGTCCTGCAGACGTCCAGCAGCTGTCTCTGAGTCACGGAGAGGTTCCCCCTGAGCGGCGGGAGCGGAGCCCCAGTGTGGACCAGCAGGACCCAGCAGAGCCGCCACACATTAAAGAGGAACAGGAGGACCTGTGGAGCAGCCAGGAGGGAGAGCAGCTTCCAGGGCTGCAGGAGGCCGATGGCACCAAGGTCCCATTCACTCCTGTCCCCGTGAAGAGTGAAGAGGACTGTGGAGGACCAGGACCGGCCAGGAACCGTAACCCAGGTGCTCCTCTACAAGCAGCTCCTCAGGACAAGACTTCACACTCCTCTGAAGCCGAGACTGATGACAAGAATTATTATTGGATGGAGGGCAGAGACCCCCAGTCGGGTTTAAACCCTCTAAACAGCAGCGTGGTCCCTATAAAAGCTACGGGGTGTAAAACAAAATCGTACAGCTGCTCAGAGTGCGGTAGAATATTTGGCCAGAGGGGGACTCTGCGTGGACACGTGAGACGTCACACAGCTCGGTTTGTGGGAAAAGATTCACGCAGCGCGGCCCTCTGGCGCTCCACCTCCGAGTCCATACAGGAGAGACGCCGTTCGCAACGGACCCTTTAGTCAGAAGGTGACTTTAGAGCAACGCATGAGAATCCACACGGGAGAGAAACCGCTTAGTTGCTCTGCGTGTGGTAAACGATTCACACAGAAGGGACATCTGAAGTGCCACATGACGGCCCACACGGCGGAGGAACCGTTCAGCTGCGGCGTTTGCCACAAACGCTTCACCAGACGGTCGGAGTGTGTTGTCGAGAACGGCGGCCGTCTGTGGCGAGTGTTCTGCTCTACGGAAGGAGGAGACGGTAAACTAGACACATCGTGACCATCCAGCATTCAGGAAGGAAACCCCAACTCTCCGTTCACTGTGAAGCCCGGCTTATATTAGGGGTCAAGGCTTGATAATTCACATGCACAAATTAGTCATTTGAACCTGCAAATGAAGAAGCATCTCTCAATACTGTCTGACTTCCTGTCTGCGGCTCTCCGCTCCGAGCCCATTGGTTCCTGCTGAAGACGTAAATCTATAAAAACGCCTCACAAATATAGAGTTTAAGTTTTTTTTCAAAGCCTCAGCAGTTTCCTCAGAGAGCCGCTCGCTGTAGTTTTGAATCAGACAAACGGGGAGGAAACGGTGCGTTTGTTGGGGTCTATTTCCAGCGGCGGATGAATCCACGCGTGGTGCTGTAGCGAGTGTTTGGGGCGGCAGGGCGGTGTGTGTGTTCCGGTGATGGAGGAGCAGCAGCGAGGCTCCCTGAGGGGTTTCTAACGGTCTGTGGAGCTCTGAGGCCCAGAGGACGGGGACACATCAGGACCTGCTGGTGGAGACACCCGCTGCTGCTTTGGGATTTGTTGAGAAAAGATCACAGGCCTTCTCCTTTCTTCCCTTGAGTTAGTAGTAGTGGCTTATTACAGCAGAAGGAACCGAAGTCACAGGTTGCTGTAGCTACTCCGGTCAGGTAGGGAGACGCACCGGGGTTGTTAGTGGCAGACAAGCAGCTGTATTTTAGCACAGAAAAGTCAGAATTCATTAGCGTTTGGTTACGACACTCATTCCATTCATCGTTTTGCCTCTTTGGATGCTGGTTTACTATTTGCTTTGGCTGCTCGGTACATTAGCCGCTGTGTCATGCAGCGCAAAAACAAGCGGAAGGTGTCGGGTCATGGACAATTCAAAGCTGTAGTGTGTTGAAATGTTGTTGTGCAACCATGTTAGGTGAACGGTGGGGCCACTTTGAGGGAATGCAGTCTTTGCAGGGGGTATGAATTTCCTATCTGTGGACACTCGGTTGTAATACGTGCGCACAAAAGGTCCGGCGGACTGCCTGATTGTCAGAGGTGTAGCCTTCAAACCTGCTGTGCTCGAGCCCAGCTTCCACTGACGTAGCGCGATGTCCGAGCGTCTGTCCTTTCAGATTCGGCTTGATTCCCCCAGCTGTCCGTGTCGTTTCCCTCAGCTCCACCAGCTAACAGAACCCTCCACTAGCTTACGGCTCACTGCTGAAAACCTTCTCTTATAAATAAAGGGTGTCTTGTTCTGGAAGATGGGGTTTGTCTGATTTCTTTGCGGTTTTTGCAGATTCTTGCCCCGTCTGTCTTTTTGCTTTTGCGCGGCGGCCCAGGCAGCATCCATGGCGGAGTCAAACCAACAACCTGCTGCACGACTTCACTGTGGACTGCGTCTCCATCGGCGCTCAGGTGTTTTTGCCGCCTCCCAGCTCACGAGAGAACACACGAACCATATTCTGCAAATGTGTTTGTGCACGTAACGTAACATTTACCCGGTACAAAAAATGCCGCTCTGCTCTTTCGTTATTGTCGTGACGTCTTACTCCGTTTTAAAAAGATTGAAAGGTCGCTCTCTTTTATATAAAACAAAAAAAAGGCAGATATCTATATATCTAATGAGGAGGTTCTGAACATTTAGTGAGACCTGGAGCCAACGTACAGTTCATACCAAAGCAGCTCAAAGTGCTTTTCAGAAGAGAAGAAACCAGATAACCTGACGGGGCCGCAGAACACAACAAATATACAGTGAAAATAGGACTTATTGTGCCAGACACCAACATGCAGTGGTGAAACAGACACGGCTTCACAATCACCCAACCAGAACTAAATAACATGTAGCCCTTAAATCATCCTAATACCTGCTACAGAACAATGCGAGCTGAATATTACACTGTCATGTTTTAACAAAGGGAATCCCGAGATGTCCTAGTTAAAGAGCTACACACGGAGACCTGAGACATGCTCACAATGACAATGCTAGAAAGCTGATGTTAAGCCGGTATGATGTTTAACATTTCCAGCACCTTAAAGTTCAGCGTGTTAGCATGCTAGCATTTCCTAAGTAGCACTGAACACAAGCGTACGGCCTGTACAGAACGTCAGCCTGTACAGAACGTCAGCATTAGTTTTGCAGATATCTGGTCGTAAAGTATTGGACAAATTAAAATCAAGGACAACATCAAGCATCAGGTTCAGAGCGATGCTCCTGGCCTACAAGACCCCCACTGGTTCTGCCCCATCATATCTTCACTAACACAGACCTGTGCTCCTGCCAGGTCCCTGCGCTCTGCAGACCAACAGCGTCTGGTGGTACCATGGCAACAAGGAACAGGATCCCTCTGGAGCAGCTTCTCTGGATCCGTTCCTCATTGGTGGAATGATCTGCCTGCTCCTACAAGAGCAGCAGGTTCTGTAGCCGCCTTTAAAAAGCTCCTGAAGACGCATCTCTTCCACCAACACCTGACTGACCATCACTGACTGCTTCTTCCTTTCTACCTCTGCTCATTAACCCCTTCCTCTCCTCAGCTCTGGATCCTGTGCTGGACTCTGACAGACCAGTTCCTGCTGCTCTGATGCTTCTAGGTACCTCGTGTTGTTAGAACTGCTGCCATTGTCTTCCTCACGTGTGAGTCTCTTTGGATAGAAGCGTCCGCTACATGAATACATGGAAATGTAAAATGTTGACCTGATGATGGCGCTGGATGAGACGTCCCCAAAGTTGTTGGAAATGATCCTGAGGGGGGCTCGGACGTGTGCGCCACGGGTCATGGCAATCCGATCCAACGGCTGTGTGACGCATTTCTCTCAAAGCTAAAAAAACAACACGGGAAACGTCAGAGGATCACCAAAGTCCTTCCGATCCATCCTCTGCAGAACATGAACGTACAACATTTCCTTACGTGCTGCTGCTGCTCTGAACACACTTGTGACCTCTGACATGCGTCTGTTCTCCAAATCTTTTCCCACAAACATCCCAACTGAATGGTTTCTCTCCCGTGTGTCTGTTCATGGCTCCTTTTCCACACACTCTGCAGCTGTACGGTTTCTCCCCAGCGCTCGCATGGGCTTTACGAATGGAACCTTCTGCTTCAAACTGGGCAGCTGAGCGGCTTCTCTTTAGGACTCTTGGAATGCATAAACAGCGACGAACGCTGCGTGAACCGCCGACCACACGCCGAGCAGCCGTGAGGTTTCTCGCCGGGGTGGATTCTCACGTGTGTGCGACGCAACATCTCCACGCCATCGGAATTGTTTGTTACAAACCGAGCAACTAAACGGTTTCCCTCCTGCGTGACGTGTCACGTGTCTCTGCAGAGTCCCGCTCCGGGTTCCAGTATGACCCCCCCCCTTATGAGTCAGAACGACCCCGTGCTGGACGACTGCAGGGAGCAAACACACTGATTATAGGAAGCCATGACTTTTCTAACCCAAGCTCGACACCTTGTGGTGAATTAATAACTCAAAATGTTAGTGTCTCATCGGTTAATGATCTGCAGTGTAAACTGTTCGGCGTGAAAGCAAGAAATGCCTCATTTCTCTTTCTTTTTCTAACTGGCAGTGGGATTGTTGCGACGGCGAGAGCGTTCATCGGCTCAGCGATGGCAGGGGTCCTTTCCAGCCAAGACTTAAACTAGCTTGAGTAACTATTCGACCCTCCCGTCACCTTTCCGCCACGTCCCTGGACTTCTGCCTCGTTACGCTTGTTTAGTTAAATCTAAAAAGGCAGGTTTGAAACAGCCTTTAAAGTCTCTGTTGATCCAGTCCGGCTTTGACAAAGCTACGTGGGTTTAACGCA